>OY757938.1:2632500-3074116 GCA_963585895.1 Sepioteuthis lessoniana
TTAGCGAACAAACATACTAGAAAGAAAAATGAAAATATCTTGTAGATACGATTATAAAAATGGCGAGCATAGTTGCGGTATTTATTGTAAAGGAACATTTCGGAGTGATCATTTTCAATGGGATAAAAATTGAAATAACTAGGTGGTAAGTTACTGTGTGATGTAGTCGCTTTGGTGTGCAAAACCATTTACAAAATGAAAGATGTTAATCAACTCCTTTTCTTTTATTGGAATAATTTTTTTCTCAAAGATTTTATATATATATATTTATATATATAAACACTCATGAGATGTGTTAAAAAAAGGCTGACACAAGAAACAATGAGTGAAAAGTTACTTTTTTTCAAAATAATCCTCTTGATATTTGAAATATTTTACTGAGTTTTCAAGTGATCGAAACACGTTTTTTGAGATGGTGCAGAAAATTAACATTATTATTTCTTTTTATATTTTCCCTTTGTCCGTCTCTTACCCTCGTAATATTTGTTAAGTTTAGGAACCAGAAAAGTAGCGAGGAGCTAAATTTGGTTAATATGGAGGTGCTCATGAACAATCTTGTCTTTTACCAAAAAAAAAAGGTTAAATATTATTTAACACGTGCACCTGTTCAACTTCACTGGGGAATTTTTTTCTAGCATTTTTTTTATTTTAACTAATTACGCACTCAAACATACCGCAAAGTTTTTTTACATTTTTTTTTATTAAAGCAATATATTTTATAAGGGGGATTCACTTTCATATTAACTTCAACGTATAATGATCACCCATCTTGCCGAAGTAAAAAATATAATTCAACATGCCTGATTACTTGTCTTTTCCTATACTAACTGTTCAAGAAATAGGTGATCATTTTACATTGAAATAAAATCTTACCTATACTCCCTTCAAAATAGTAAAACGTTTTTTCAAAATATTAAAAAGGGCTGAGTTTGAGAGTCGGAAAAGTTGACATAAAAAAAGCAAAAGAAAACCAACAAAAAACAAGCCAATTATTTATATATCAGCATGCGACACTTCGTCAAATTTTGAATTTTAAGCGGAGGAAAATAGGTTTGAATTTGGAGTTTTATTTCTTAGACTGGTTGCCCTATCATGATTAATGAGCTCAGTCTGTGCTTTTATTTACAAATAAATGAAAAGATAATATTTGGATTCATTCCTTTCAAAAAGTTATTAGCGCTTTGTAAAATGCAAAAAAGACTCGTCCAGGATTTGAACTTGAATCACCCAGTTTATTTCCTACAACGGTAACACTTACACTTTCTTATTTTATAATATAAGTTGTTCTGCCGTGCTCGCGGCTTCATTTAGATTTCAAGATTTTTAAAAATAATTCTATAACTTTTTGATTAAACCTTGTTTCACAGACGTTCTCTATTGATAATATTATTGCTACTGAAAGTAAAACGACAAAACGAACTTGTTACAGAGCAATGGAATCCCTTGACTCTCTCTCGTCACATGTCTATATTGTTCATTACTCCTTGCAGGTCCTCTAGAGTGCATCTGTTGTCTGCGCAATACATATGTATTCAAGATTTTGCTGGTTTGTCTCTGCGTAGGAGTTCATGGGAAAAGATGGAAGTTCCTTTTTACACATCTTTTCTTTGATAGTTTGTTAGTGGCTGTATAAATGCTATTTTTGGAGGGTTTAAATTCAGGATTTGTTCAAAACAACATGTAGCATTCTTGTGTAGCTCTCATATAGCTCTTTGTCCAAACTTGTTAGAGTTCAAGTGGTGCAACCATGCAGCAGTATTTACAGAACCACAGTTTAAAAGAAATTTTCTTTTATTTTATTAGATATAACAGATTTCAATCTGTCAAGATTTCCAGCCTGTTAATGGCCTTCATACCCTCCTTTCGCGTATGTTGACTGATGGTCATGTTAATTTCTATCATCTATATGGTTGTCCCGACTGCATTCTTTGAATTATTCTTGTGGCAAACACCCAATCGTTTTTTTTAAATCTTAAAGGGACTAGAAGGTGGTGGATGGGGGTTAATCACGTTGAGAAAAGCAAAACTTTGAGTCCTCTAAGTAAGACACTAAACTCCATTTGTCCTCGAGTTTGGAGAGTGTGAATTACTCCTTCATTGCCATTACTCCCAGGCCCACTCAGAACCGGACTGGTGGTATCTGTTAGGGTACATTTATGGATCAAATATATCTGTTCAATAATTTACTAAGGATTATTATTATTTGTTATTTTAAAACTTACAATTGAGTGTAAATTGTTTGTATTTATTGTATATAAGAGGCCTGGATGTGTTGGGAAAGATTGAGAAGTTGGTCTCTAACTTTTTATTCTTATCCCCATTCAAGTGTTAGTTGTTCAGGCTCAAGAGGAATGAATGGCCGAAAAGAGATAGGGATACTTTCAACCACTACTTTTATTCTCTTGATTACGACTATTTTGTAGAGAGAATGTTTTTCCAGAATCAGTAAAATAGCCGCCCTTGCGGTAGAGAGGCCTAACGTAATCTGAGGAGGAGTTTCTTTTAAACGTAAGGAAACCCATCTTTTCCGACACGTGTAGATTGCCCTTCCTATCAGAGGCTTCATGGGAGATTATTATTTCTTATATTTATTTGTATTGTGTTCATTTTATTTTTATTCATTTTTCATGTTATTAGTATTTCTTATTTATCATTCTATCACCGGATGTTTGATAGAAATAATTGATTAACAGAATTACTAATGTTAGATAAGAATACTAGAAACCATTTAAGTGCATACAAATGAGCTCTAACCAGGCGTATAAAAATAAAGTTACCCACTACTTATTTGCTTAGAAATCAAAAATACACTGGAGATACAAGAATGACGTCAGAGCCCAATTACTCAGCGAGTTTGTTTCAAATTCGTGACAGCAGGGTCTCCCTACTGCAAAACGTTTTAATAGTATTTTTTATTTTTCGAGCATATTCACCTCTTCTTGTCGGGTACTTGTATTTAACCAACCCTTCCTCATGAGGATATGTCACAAGATCAATTTTTAGGTAAATTTAACAGGTTTGAATTGAAAGTTAGCCTTTGGCCAACCTGCTGGCCAGTTAAAAAGCCCAGTCTGCCCCACTTCTTACATAGAGATGGAGGGAGAATGGTTGGCTTTGAACTTGGGTCACTGTGTCGATTTCTTTCGATAATAACCATTACACCACTTACACCTTCACTCTTGACAATTTTAGGGTATTGGTTACATGAACAAAAATGCCTCAGGATTCGCGTAAAACGAGGGATGAACATAGATATGGTTAAATCAACAATTAATTAACATCTGGTCGAAGTTATTGTTTCTGAATGGAAAATATGTCAGCAAGGATTAAGATTTGTTATTGTTTCGTCTAATAGTTTCATAGATATGTAAGTCGACAGACGACCGTGAGGTCATTCAAACAAGTGAGATTGTATTGATAGATTTCCCCTACCACAAATAATAATAACCGAAACAGACCGGATTAGGAGTTATTAGAATCAATAAGTCTAAAAGAAGAAGAGAGAGGTGGTTGGTTCAAATGACCTGTGAAGTTGAAAAAAATGAATCCTTTTTATTTTATCAACCACATGACCAACTGAATGTTTGGTGTCTAGAGTCAAACTAATAGTCAGTTGGTGTCTGAACTTTGAACAATTATGTCAATGTAAAGAATCTTGATAATTTTCCTATGACAAGATGCTTGGACTTTCTCACAGAATCAGGATATGGCACCAGGCTAATGTTGCACCTGCCACGCATGCATCTTGACCTCGCATGCTTTCCCTTTTCGGGGTACCTCTGGTACCAAACAATGAACTTAATCCTGCAAGCAGGACTTGGGGTGGGGGCTTGAAGTCAATTTTTGAATGCAAACTAATTCAAACAGTTATTCAGAAAAATATAGAAGAAATATCGTTTTTTTACAGATAAAAGTATTTGAACGATCCATCCTTTTTTTTTTTTCTTTTACACATCCTTTATGAACTCATTGAATTATATGTTGTATTCAAGCTGACACACACACATATTATTCCCATCCCATTTGTTCTCTTCGCTCTTTCATACATATTGAATTAATTCACGTATTAAATTCAGTTTAAAGAGAGCCTTCATTTGTCTATTGCTAAGTTTCTATTGAAGTGCCTCGTTTTCATTTGTTTCTCGATGTGCCGATCATTGACAAAATTTGAGATTCCTGGGAGATTACTCCAAGCCAATGAATTCGTTGTTCGACATTAAAATGCAATAGCTGTATATTCAGCTCTTTTTTCCAAAAGGTTATTTTTCTTTTTTAAGTTTTTTAATGATCTTGATTTCATTATTTCTTTGATTTTCATTACTTCTTATAGATAATAACTTCAGTTCCTCTTTCTTGATTTTTGAGTTGCTGAACGAAATTGTTTAATTGCTGGGTAGCTCAGTTGCTAAATTGCTGCCTCGCTGAATTGCTAAATTACAAGGTTTTCAAATAGCCAAATTACTGAATTGCTTCCGAACTTTCTGGATTGCTAAATTGCTTGCAGAATTGCTAAATTGTTGACTTGCTAAATTGCGAAATTGCTAAATCGGATAATTGCTGGTTTGCCGAATCACTGAATTGATGATTTGTAGTATTGTTTGCTGAATTGCTGACTTGGCCTCCTTGCATTATTGCTTAATTCGTTGCTGAGTTGCTGAATTGCCAAATTACTGACCTGGTTGCTTGTTGAATCGGTAGATGAATTTCTGACTTGCTTAATTGCTAAATTGGTTGCTGAATAGTTGAATTGCTTCAGGAATTGCTGCATTCCTGACTTTCTTGTTGAATTGCAGATTTTCTGCGTTGCTTAAAATCTGACTTGATTTCCTTCTGCATCTTTATTTTCTGAATTTCTTTTGACTAGCTGACTTATGGAATTACTCGATAACTTTCAAGAAACGAGATGTTGCAGCTTAGGTTTAAAATGTGTTTAAAAACCCAAACTTGATTTTCGTTATGTTCACATAGAGGCGCCTCTTTGCATCTGCTTCAGGCTGTGCAAATGTATTTGTTGGAAACTTCAGGCTTGGACAGATGTATTTGTTGAAAGCTTCAGACTTGGACAGATGTATGTGTTGAAAGCTTCAGACTTGGACTTGATCATTCGGCTGGGGTTGAAGAATACACCGACTGCAGCTCTGCAGAAGGGTAAGACGCACTCCCAACAAGTGTCCTGAATATGATACAAAGCAATCTGATTGTGAGGTTCCAGTGAAGCTGGTGTCTCAGGGGAATGCGGAACAACCTTTCATTGCCATTACTCCCAGGTCCACTCTGGCCCGGAATGGTAACACCTGTTAGGGTTAAATGGTATGGGTCAAATAGAACTGCATATTTATGCTAAACAGAACTGCATGATTAAAGTGAATAGCATAAAATAGAAATGTTTTTGACAATTAAATTGTGTAATTACATTCAAACTCATATTTATGCAAAATTGAATTGTTTGAAATGGAACTGTTTTTGATTTTGAAACTGTACTTACGCTAAACTGAATTGTTTAATATAGAACTGTTTTGACATTCAACCGTATGTAAACAAAAGCTATACTTATACTAAACTAAATTAGCTGAATTAGAACTGATTGAATAAACTGAATAGCTTGAAAGAGAAATGTTTTTGAATAACTGTGTACTTATGCTAAACTGAATTATTTGAAATAGAACTGATTATTTATATAAAAATGGATTTGACATTAAATAACCTACAACGGGTGATATGCCATAAAACTCAAACTAATCAACCAGACTTGGACATATGTATTTGTTGGAAGCGTTTGATTGTGTAGTCAGTAGGATATCATGTGCTTCTTGTCTTATTTTTCTTGTGTTTAATCACTTTTTGAATAAAATCGGCAGTATTTACTCCATCTTTCCTCGTTATATGGATTCAAATGCAGTCGAGAAATCTACGAACAATCATGTTGCATTAAGACTTTTTGCACTTATTCATCTATGATTCTTCAGAATTTGTAAACTTACGGATCAATTTCTCCGAAAGACGCTCTATTTTTCCCTGAGAATTTTATCCTTTTCAGGTCGGATACGATTGAGAAGCAGGGGCATTATAAACCTTGACATCTAAGTGTGTGAGGTTACTTTTTTATGGATATGTTGTCACGTGGTAAGGAAGAGATACACAGTGAAAGAAAGAGTTAATTATTTATTAACTGAAGTGGTACAGTCCAACAAATAATATGAGTCTCGCGCTGTTGGTGTTATGTCCGAAGTTGGTCTTACAACTGTTCGAGATCTTGCAGAACCCTCCGTGCTTAAAAAAAACACGAAGTCTTTTCATGCCTTTTATAAAAGATTAGTTAAAATCTCCCAAACAATGAACCGCACTTAAAATACTATATTTATATGAGAGAATCTTCCATAAGAAAACCGCCAGCAAGGTTTTGTCAAGTTAATTTTCTTCTAAACAAAAATTAACAGTTGTTTCTTTCGCGTGGAACATTCTTCAATCAAAACTATTAAAATTAGGTAATATTTATTATGAAATCCTACCGAAGCAAATTTCAGTAACAGAAAATAATTTTTTCTAAGATATAATGATCTGTGATTTGGAAATCAAAAAAACAAAGACGAACACAGAAAAAATGACAGAGAACAAGTTTCATATGACGATTGTCTTTTCTGTTTAATAGAAAAACATTAAACTATTTCTAATGAAACAAAAAGATACAATTTTTATTCATTTTAGATTTTATAGCCGGTATTTGAGTATTTGATTTAAAAGGCTTTTAAAACGATTATATATATATATATATATATATATATATATATGTTTTACAACCGAAAAAAAAGATTGTGAAGGATTTGAAGAGATTATAGGGTTCTACTCCCGGGCAACGAATACCTTTTTACTTCCATTATTTGAATATTGATATATTCGTAGAGAAAAATGCAGTAAATCCGATATAATTTTTTTTTCTTTTAACTGAGTGAGAAGTTTACGGAAAAAGAAAAGTTGCAATTTTTTTTCTTGTAAGCAAATATCTTTATACAGATCATAGTTAATATTTTGTGAATGAACTATTGTTGTAATTGTTTGCCTAATCTAAAGGGGAACATATTTTGTGAGTGTAAAAATATTGTTGTGAAAGAGCAACGTTATGACTATAATGTGTCTGTTTATAAAAATGAAAGAATAAGCAAATGAGATATTTTATCTCGTAGTAATTGTAATAGGTATATAAACACTAACGGATGCGCATAATATAGATAAGTGATGTTGAAATAAAATGAATTCTTGAAAAGAAAAGAATGTTAAATTTTCTGTCAAAAGAAAAAGAAATAATTTTAAAATGAAGAATTATATATTTCTTCACTTGTTTATACTGTGTAGGTAGGCTCGGAATTAAATTACAAAAGGTGATTATCAATGATTTTATTAGGTTAAAAATAGTATTTTTGATATTGTATATTCTGATATTAAATTTTGGGAGGTTTTGACCCTTGAAATTCTGGGGGCCAAGTTGAGTATTGTCGTCTGCGAACAATCTCAAAATTTAAAAACTTGAGTAAATTCGCCGATTGGTTAATAAATGCAAAAATGCAGATACAAAAATTATAGTTTCTGAAGTTTATTTTTTGCACAAAAATTAATTTTCTTTTTAGTATGAAAATAAATTAAATTTTCATACACGTAGAAATCTAACTGAAAATAAAACTGTAGCAGTTATGATCACCTCCAAAGTCCTTGGCATCTAACAACAGGGGATGTGTAAGAAAATTTGCAGACGAGTGATTCACAGGGATAGTTCAGAATTCGATCACTGCTTAAATTCAGAAGCTGCTGAAAACGCATACACAGTTGTTGATCGGGAATTAACTATCACGTGGTATGTGAAATATTTACTTAGATTAAAAAAGTTAGTTGAGTCGGTGGCGCAACATAAAAGAGTGTCTCCTTTCCTCCATCGATGAACCAAAACAACAGCACGATTTCATTTTTGTGATAATTGTCCCAAGAACATGTAGGACCTGAAATAAACCTGAGTGAATTTTCTCGACAATCAGTCTATCGTTCTTTTCTGCTAAAAGAATCAAGTAAGAATATCTATTCTTGAGACCTTCCTTTTCAAGATACGGCTGAATCATACGACACTGAAGAAAATGCTGATTTTGACTTAGGAACAATCTATATATGAGATCTTTGTATTGCTGAATAAGCCCTATATGTATTCCTTATATTGGAATCACTATATGTATGGAGATGTTTAAGTCAACATTTACTGTAATACAGATTTCTATTCATACACACACACACATATATATATAAGTTAAGAAGTTCATATGATTATATCATATCTGCAGTTTATGAAGTTTTTGACAAATGGGATCAAAGCTCTGCAACACCGATGCTAGAAATATATAAATTATTAGGGGGAACTGTTGAAAAATAAACCTCAGTCATATTCCATGTGGGTATCTTGATCAGCCTACGAACTTTTCAGCCGACCCTAATGTCTATGTTTGTGCGTGTATGTATGAAATATAAAAGCGAAGTATTTTCTTCTTCTCGAATTTCATGAATGCCGTTCTTTCCTTTTCTGCATTCTTGAGAACTGATATTCATGAAACCTGAGTTGGAGGAAGTAAGCCTTGTAATGAATATAGAAATGTACAATCTTAAAGTATTCCTGAAGTTCAAATTTATTACGATTCTTTGAAGATAAATTGATGAGTTGAATGTTTAATCACGTCTTGTTTGCCTCGAAACAAAACGTGATTTCAACTTTTACAATGAACTTATCGTTTGTTATTTCAAAAACGATCCATTCATTAAGGTAGTAGATTGAAGACTTGAATTCTATAAGGAGGCAAAGAAAATCCGAAATGATGAAAATAAATACCCGTTAAAAATCAATCATTATTATTGTTACTCATTGAAAAGACTAACGTATCGACGAGATTTAGAATACACCGATTCAAATCCGTGAAAATAGGTAAGATCCTCTCCCCAAAGAGATATCTTGAATATGACTTCTTCCCGTGATGAGGCACCAGTTCTGCAACTTTAATATTACATGCACATTAATACTTTCTATTTTAAGACATCGATGTAGTAAGTAATTTGGAATTGTTTACCTTTGTAAACAAATCTTTTTGAATATTTTTTATGTCGGGATGGAATAGTCTTCATTAAGTTCAAGCACTTTGCAATTAAGAAGACTCACTTGAAGCCATGATTATTTACTTATCATTATAATTTTAGATTATTTACAGCCATGTGACTGTATCTAAGAAAATTACTATTTTTAAATAGGAATAGTTCATTGAAATCCTAAAGGTGTATATATTATCAGTGTTAGAAAATAATTTAAATCACACAACTGTTTGCCAATTATTTCAATTATCATAATTGGGAGAAAAGTATTTTAGATAAATAAAACGTTTATTTTTAAAAAAATGCATCGAACATTAAAAATAATGTTTGGAATTAAACATTTAGATGAGAATCAAGTTTCGACAGTATATTACCCATAACGAGTTCATATGCCGTGGAAAAAATAAAACTGAACCTCAAGAACAGCAATATGGATTTTTCCCGTGCGAACTTATTCATGGTTTCTACTATTATGCTTTATAAATGTTCTTTGTTATTTTATGAATTGGAAACTTTTATCCTCATAGCTAATATTTTTGCTATTAGTCGCTTTTCAATAACCAATGGTATTTTATTATCTCATGTCATGATTGTTTCAACATTTTGTGTTTCTTTTTCATTCCGAGGGGTCTTAGAATGTATAGTATACATTTTATGACCTCATCATATTTTGCCGTGTGGCTCAATATCAAATAATATTCAATTATCTTCTTGTCAACATTAATCTTCTTTAGTATCTTATATTATGAAATTTGTTTCTATTGTTTGTGTATTTAGTGAATGTTTGTAATCTATCAATCAATACCCTTGTTTTCAACTTCGACCATTGAAATAAGCAACAAGCAAACTACAAAAACACAAACTGGTTTGTATTATTAATTCTCTGTAATCGGATTATAAACAATTTGCATAATTTTATAACAATACTGATTATGATGAGGTTCGTTGAAGCATGAGAAACAGTCAGTTTTTATTGCTTTTTCATGATCAACTCTGATTGTAAAGATTTTAGTGTTATAAAATAATATGAACTGACGCATAATGAAACCAAAACCATAAATCAATCCTCCTTTTAATGTATGCAGCTCTTTCGGGGGTGATTAGAATACACCGATTGTATCCACTGCAGATGGGTAAAATACTCCAAAATAGGTTTCCTGGGCATGATACTGAACTGTATGCAGTAGCCCCAGTTCAAGAACTGAGCGATATTGCGTCACTCCTACAATGAAATTACTCCCTACTACACGCTAAGCCAAAGTGGTAGTACCTGTTAGGGGGCCTTCTATAAATCAAACAGATATGAAAATGATGGGTCCCAAAGCTCTAGAAGTGTCGAGTTTCCCCTTTGATATAATAAGAAGAAAATTTATTATAACAGATATCGTCTTAAAAAAAGGACTTGACAGCCCAAGTTCAAATCCTTGATGAAACTATTAGCGTTTGACATAACGCTAATACAAATGGGCATCCAATTATTTACCCTTTAGCGATGGATATATAGTAGTACTGATTGGGCTCTTTAACCCTATTATAGCAACCATCTTTGGATGATGAAAACTTCACGTAGAAAAAAATTGACTTTTCTCACATCCTGTTCGTGTGGAGGGATTAGTAAATACATTTACTTGAAATCATATAATTACTTAAAGACTGACATTGGAATTAAATAATCCGATACGTGTTGATATGCCGTAAATTTAACTAATCAAGATTTATATTTGATAGGAATACTTGATACCATATAAGTGTGTCAAATTATTTGTATTAGATAAGAATAATTGATACCATATAAGTGTGTCAAATTATTTGTATTAGATAAGAATACTTGATACCATATAATTATGTGCGAATAATCGATTATTGATATATGAGAATGTTTCTATGAAACCATACAACTGCAAATGAAGTTTTCGTATAAAGAATAGTTCATAATATAATGGGGGAGGGATTTCGTTTTATATATCTTGCCTTTCGGTTTAGTTAGGCTGAGAACCTTTCGCTTAGCGCATGGGTTAGTTAGGTGCAACATTAACGCAGGTGTTCATGCGCGCGCGGAGAGGATGTCTCATTCAGAGATGTCAAAATAAAAATCCTCTATAGGATTGGACCAGGGTATTTGGGTGACGTCACGCACCGGAAGCGTGGGCTGAGATTTGAGAAAAAGCAGCGAGTTGAGTTCCTGCGTCCGAACAGAAAGGTTGTTTTTCGGGGCTCGTCGAGGCCAGACGACTTGGTTGGGTTGAGAGCTGACGATGTAAAAGCAGTCAGCATAGAAAGATTGTGTCTCTCTCTCCTCATGTCGAATAACCTTTAACTCAAAGGTAATAAAAGGTTTCGTACCTGAACCAATTTCGTAAAGTTTCGTATTTTTAGATTCCCTATGTCTATTTCACACATCCGTATATGATGGGTATGTTACAATAATCCCTACTTGAATCTATTTCATTATCATTAGTCACTTGAAACCATATAATCGCTTAAGAAGACTGACATCGGTACTAAATAATCCAACAACACTTTACATACAGTAAAAGCATTGAAATACCCTCTATTCTATAAACTAGCAGAAATATAAGCCTCTCTATGGCACAAATATTTAAGTTGTAATGTAATTAAATATTATATTAAATTCGAAAGACTAACGAAACTTGAGAACACACGAAAAAGTTTCCTTTGATTTGATTTTATTTCTTTATACAAATTTTACATAGGATTGCTTTTAATAAGCTTCAAAATAAAAAAGAAATCATAAATTATTTAGTAAACTCGGTTTTGCTAAAAACAGTCTGCAAATTATCCACACCTTTATTTGTTAAAGATATATAAGCACATATGGCATGATGTTAAACGCATTAATAAGATCGCCCGGTACCAGGTGTTTTCCCCGAGGCAATACCTGCTTGGCACCTGATGAAACCCAAAAGAGGAATTTTGATGGGAACCAAGCATTTTTAGACGGTTACGCATGAGACTTGGTTCATGCCAGGCTCCTCACGAGTCAAATCCTTAATTGGTGCGAAGTCGGTTTGATACCAATAAAATGGGTTGTTTTGAGGTTAATCTAACTCAGCTACACTAAATACAAGAATAATAATTACTTAATAATCATTGACAATCTAATGGAAATAATTCAAGGAATAGTGACGTCGGTGGTGACGTAGCTTCGTTTCCAGACAAACAAAATGAAACAGGACATACATGTTGTATGCTAGTTTCATTTACTTATATTTCAATCATTATAAAAATATTTTATCGCGAAGGTTCAATTATAAATTCCAATCAGATGTTACTAACCAAGATAGAGAGTCCTACTACCTTTTTTATTGACAAATAAAAACGACGAAATCTTTCCTTCTAGTTTCCTTAATCATTTCCAGAACTGGTACTTTTGGTCATAAAAAATAAATGATTAATTTAGAACATACCATTTGTATTGATATTCATTTTTATATTTAGCAAAGAAATGGGGATCTAACAGTATTAAGAAAGTAAATACAAAAACAATAAGGACACAAAATCATTTTTTTCATATGATATAAGATTATCGTTTTGTGAATCTTTAAAAAGAAAACCTAAAGAAATATTGATTTATTCTAAAGTTTTGCTGGTATTTAAGTAACTAGTTGGCTTGCCCAATCGGGGTGGGGGGCTTTAGAATATATCGACTGCACCTCTGCAGAGGCGTAAGACCCCCCACAAACAAGTGTCCTGTATATGACACTAAATAATCCCATAGTGAGGTTCCAGTAATGCTCGAGCTTGCCATTGCTCCCAGGTCCACTCTGGCCCGGAGTGGCAGCACCTGATAGGGCCCTATCTATGGGTTAAATACAACTAACTGCATACTTATGCTAAACTAAATGGTTTGATTCAGAACGGTTTAACTAAACTGAAACTAGCTTGAAATAGAAATGTTTCTGACATTTAAACTGCGTGCTTATGCTAAACTGAGATGTTTGAAATTGAACTGTTTTTGACATTGAAACTCTACTTTCGCAAAACTGAATCGTTTAATATACAACTGTTTTGACATTTAACTGTGTGTAAACAAAATCTATACTTATTCTAAACTGAATTAGGCGATTTAGAACTGTTTGAATAAACTGAGTAGCTTGAAATAGAAATGTTTTAACAATTAAACTGTGTACTCATGCTAAACTGAATTTTTTGAAAATGAACTATTTTCTCATAAAAATGGATTTGGCGTTAAATAACCTATAAAGGTTGATATGCCATACAACCAACCAACCAACCAAGTAACTAGTTGGCGTCAAATTAATTGCTGATTGGGGATCAATCTTATCTTCAATGTTTCCCTGACCCAACCCCATGTAAAATTAAGGGATTATCTCCAGGTTTTACTATCTAGCATCGCTGTTCTTATTCAAGTAATTTAATGCAGAGGAGGGGTGACCTCGTGGTGGAATGGTTAATGGGCTAGACCTCGACATCGTAATAAACGAGTTCGAACTCCAGTCACGCTATTACGTTCACATTCGGAAAATTACCAGTGCGAAAGGCATGAACCTCCTTATCCTCCCAGCTATGGGTTAAATAGCATCATTGTTGTTGTTCTAGAAGGATGGCTTTGGCATTAAATAACCCACGAAGGTTGATATGCCATTAATAACAAAGAAACCAAACCAATTTAATGCAATCCGGTACTTTCTTTGAAGCAACCGAGATAAAATCAACTGTGACAGATAAATGTTATATATAAATATCAGATTCTTCCCAGGAAAAGGATGCACACGGAATTCTTTGAGATAAAAACCACTCACCCAATCCAGGCCAGATGACCATACCTATTTTACTTACCAAGACGAAATGAACTTGTCAGTTATTGGACTTAGTCTTTCCTTCAGATCAAAGCAAAGAAAAGCTGAAAACTTCATAAATATCGGAACTTTGCCGGATATTTCTGGATACAATCCGGAGAAACTCTGAAAGAGGCTTGAAAAATTCAAGATCAAAGAAAGAATTAAGATAGAATTGATTATAACACTGCTAGGATAAAGCGAGACTACAGAGAATTCCAGAGAGTTGTTTTCATGTAATGAATTTCCTTTAGAGTGGTTGCTAAAACACTAACTGGGAAGCCTCTTCATTTTCCTGGCAAATACAGTACGCAGCAAGTCTCATGCGTCTTCCTCACACCTTGAATAATAATTTTTAGGGGTCCTCTATATTATTATTCACTGGTTATAGGATCCATCCCGGAGACGGGATGGAACATCTATCAGTACATTTCGTAAAAGCTTGTTTCTATTGTCTTTTTGATTGTCCATGCGGAACTCACATATAGTAAAAACGTTTCAGCTGATGCGACGAATAGAAATACTTTATTGTATTCCACAGATTCGATTTCCATATATGTTGAATATAATTTATTCGTTTACATGCAAGTCCTTTTCAGACTTTAAAGTCATGAATAACTATTAGTACTGGAATTGAAATTATTTAGCTAATTCTAGAGAATTCAGACAGTCATGAGACTATCATTATCTATACGTAAATTCATTTCTGTTTGATATTTTAATTGTGGTTTTCTCTCTACAGTACCATTCATTGGTTGATTCCAAACGACCTACTCTTTCCAGAAATGGTTTTTATTACCTAAAATTTGATTGGGCACAAAAGTTGTCAGTCGCATTTTGGTATCTGGGGACATTTGAAATTAGAGAGAAAAAGAATGTAAGGCGCCACTTAGCCATTGTACTATAAACATTACTCAGAAGAGTAATTTCTGGAATCGAACTAGATAAACTGCTGATGAACTTCAAGGAAAAAGGGACCGGAAGGAAAACGGCATATTATCCTGAAGATAAAAAGCCGAAATGATTCTATCAACCTCTCAAGAAGCATAACGACGTAATTATTTTGACCAGTGAACCTGCCTTATCATCTAAGCCTATCCTTCCAGATAGTTCCTAAATTGTCAACAAACGTCACATAGAAAAAATGGTTTTTAAGTTGAAATCGTGTTGTAAAATGCATACATTAGGGAGTGGGTGTTATATTATATATGGAAAAAAAAATAGGCCATTAGCGTTTAGGAATTGTAAATTTGATTGCTTAATCTCCAAACCAAACAATTTAGTAAACACTTTTCAATGATAATACCGAGTAAATTTGTATATGTATTCTCTATAATATACCAAACCAATTTGATAATAGAATTATTTTCAGTCTTTCGCATTCTCCATAATACTGAAACGTTAATTCAAAAGAAAAACGATTGTTGCAAAGAGAAATTAAGCAGTATATTTAAAGATTCGCAGATTTAAACCTCATAATAGTAAGGGCATAACGTAATAGTTTGTATCATTGTAATAATTATATAATCAATATAACATATAGCAAATTTATAAGGATTTGTTTTCTTTCAGCTGAAAACAATTCATGATTTCTAATTAAACATGGAAAAAAAATTACGATAAATCATTTCGGAATGACAAATTTGATTTCTGCACAAAGTTCCCCGAATCTCAAAACATAATCACAATTATCTAAACACAGGTTAACGATAATAAAACTTGGTATATTTATTCTTGTCCATAAAATTCCCATCTAGTTAGGAAAAAGAATTATTTTATTTAATCATATATGAACAAGATATTAGGCCAGGAGCGTTTCTAAATGGTAAATTTAATCATTGCACTAAATTCTGAATATCAAAACATGATTAATTGGCCAGCAGTTCATAATTATAAAACACAACGTCAATATGTATATTCCTTCTTGTTTTTAAGATCCCAAACCAATTAAATTATTATATTATTTACAGCCGTTCACAATACCCATACGACTGAAAAATAGTGAAATATTCCAAAGAAAATAAAATCAATGGTGCAATTAAAAATCATGATAATTAAGGAATATATTAAAAGATTTGCTGATTAAAATCTAATAATATTAACGAAATAAAAAACGAATAATTTATATCAGTATAAAAAGCTTGTAAATAATAAAAAACATGTAAAAACAAATTTCTAATGATTTTCTTTAGTTTCAGATAAAAGAAAAAAATTAGGAAAAAGAAATCAATACTTCAATCAAATGATTAAAAATATTTACGTCTTGAGCGTTTCGAAATCGTAAATTTTATCCTTGAATATTCAAACAATAATAATAAAAGGGACCACAGATCTACAATGCCGAAACATTACATAAATTTATTTATTTTTGTCTGTAAAATTCTAAACTAATTCGCAAATAGAATTATTTTCAGGTGTTCATCGTTTCCAAACTACTGAAAAGAAGATAAAAAAAAAACAAAAAACAAATAAAAAACAAACACACAAAAAACAAATAAAAAGAACAATTGTTAAAATAAATATACGATTAATTAAAGGATATATTGAAAGATTCTCGGGTTCAAATAATCGCAAGAATATAGCAAAAAAGTCAGTTTCATATAAAACATAATTTCTGCTGATTTCGTCATTTCAAATAATGTTTAAAATCTTTATTTTATGGATTAAATTTATAACATCAAAATTATTGATGCAAATTAATTACTTGAAAATAATTCTATATTCTAATTCGAAATAATTCGGGTACTTTTGAATTGAAATGTAAGTAAAGTTAACGACCGTAGTTGAGGGTGACCCGAAGCCCCCCTTTTCAATTGCTACTACGCCAAGTTGTAGGGGAAGGCGCGACTCAGTTCCCTGGATTGTTCCACTTTACCCTTGATCCTTACCTTATAACGCTAAGTAAGGCGGCATCAAATACCCTTTTTCAGTCTTTGGTATGACTTGACTGGGATTGAACCCCGGTCTCCCAGGCCATTGGCGAACACTCTACTCATTAGACCAATGGCCTGGCAGTAAAGTAAAGTTGGCAAAATTAAACGAGGGTGATCTGAAGGTAATCTTTTCAATAGCTACTACACCGTGGTGTTGGGGAGGGCGCTACTCCATTTCCTGGATCTCTTCACTTTACCTTCGATCCTTAATGCTGAGTGGTAAACAAAGCGATATCAAGTACCATTTTTTGAGTCTTGGATATGACTCGACCTGGGTTTGAGTTTGAGTTTTGTTTAACGGCATATCAACCCCGACTCGACCTGGGATTGAACCCTAGTCTTGCAGACTTTTTGCGAACACTCTACTGAAATTTGCCGCGTAAAAACCTTTATATTTCAAGGGGAAATCATTTTTATATGTATATTCTAAATTTTCAGCGCTCGGTGTAGTTAGTTGATGTTTTGTACATGTAAAACAACTTTCACTTTCTTGATAAAAATACATTTACCTTATATATATATATATATATATATATATATATACACATTTGTGTTTAGATTGATATATTTTAATGCCTTTATGCTTTCACAAAATCAAAATAAAACGATAGAGATAGAGAAAGAAAATGGAGTAAACGAATACTACTTACCTATGTTCCCAAATTGATTTATATGAAAGAGAGAAAAAGATAGAAAAATATTTTAGCAAACATACTATCTCTGTCTGAGTTTTCTGAAAGCATTATAAAGAAATCATATATCTTAAACCATTTTCAAAATCTCTTCTCGAAGACTTGGGCAATATAAAACTCTTTTACAAGAGTAATTCTTTCGATTAGAACATTCAGGCATTTCTTATCAATAATCTGTTGTCTTCTGACATCTGATTTTAACTGTAACAAATCATACGAATAGTTAAGTGCGTCAAAAGTTTTGCAATATATTGGTACGTCTAATTTGTGGCGTGCACATGCCATGATCGAAGCAATTCAAAACCACAGAAGAATTTTCCCGCTTTGAATGGTAGTATCGTGGTAGTTGGTGCGTTTACACGGTGTGTATTGCTTCACTCCTTGTGACTTGAAAGCTGCATATATGACCGTGTAGCGTAGCCAAATTCTGGACCTTATGCGGGTTCGAATTCGAACTGGGCCTCAACGCCGCGGAAGTAACCAAAACATTTGTTATGCGAAAAGTGAAAGTGCAGATGATCCCAGTAACAAGGTGGTCCAAAAGATTTCGCTCAGTTAGCAAGAATATCGACGATTAGGCAAGATCAGGAAGGCCTGAAAACGTGAATATAGAGACAAATTCAGCGAATAACGCTCGGTCGAAACTATTTGGCGAGATCGGTGTATTACAGTATAATGTGGTTCGTATAGGGTCTCAACCTCGACAAAACATCCGCAGCTGTCGAATTATGTCTTATCATATTAGCAAAATTATGTGAAGCTTTTGATACTCCCAAGTGCAAAATGACTGAGACTCATTGAATCCTGAAATTTAACATTTAAATTAAAACTTTAATATCGCTGAGCAACTTGTATTAAACAAGTGATGTCAATAAATCTATAGAAAATATAGCAAATGCATCATGACCCATGACTATCAGAAAAATATCCGTTTGACTTGTTTACTAAAACGAAAATTTACTACTAAGATAAGATTTTATGACGTGGATGATATTAAAAGAAATATCACAGTGTAGCTTCCCACCATACCAAATCGAAGTTTCTAATGTGTTTCAAGTAATGAAATCCTCATTGAAATAATTGTGCTGAATGTCAATGAGACTACGGGAACAGATGAAACATTTCATTCACAATTCATTTTTTCTTGGAAAATAAATCTTTTGTCTCGATATTTTTAACACACCTGCGATAAAGAAAATCTTCAAGAAGTTTGAGTTAAATTGATAATCTGCACAGATTTTTGAAGTCTTAAACTCAATGCTTAACACACTCTAAGGAAATTTGAATTTTCATCTTTCTATTCAAATTATCTAATAAAACCTAATAACGTGTTAAGAACCTTTTGCTTTCAACCTGGATTTTCCTCTTTTAATTTGAGGAAGCAATTTAGCAGTTTCCTCTCGAATAAAATACGTTTAATAAAAACTAAATTGCTTCTTTTGTATTTTTAAAGTAATTTTAAGATGGTTTCTATGTTGAAACATTTTTATTCTCTCTCTCTGGCCACAAAAATTTGAATTTGTTTTTCTTTCTTCAATGTGACTCAAATCAATCTTACATCTTACTCCTTTCTAGTCGCAGGGAATTTCAATCAATCGATTAATCTATATGCAGCATTTTCTCTTTTCATCATCATCATCATGTCGTGCCGCCAGCAGGAATATCCTTGACCATCTCTCGCCACTTTTCCCTATCGTTCATCGCCTCCGGCAGGTCTTCTGGGTTACATCCTGTGTCCTCACATAGCTGCTGTATGTAAGTTCGGGCTGGTCGTCCTGCTTTTGCTTGGCCATATGTGGAAGTCCATAGTAGTACGTCACTTACGAGCTCGTCTTTGCTTCTCCAGCAGTGTCCGGCGTGTCTGGCTGGTCTGACCTGTATAGTTTTCGTGATGAGAGGCAGGTGTAGTTGCCGTCAAGTTTCTTCTCCAGCCGTTTGGTTAGCGTCCATGTAGTGCATCCATATAGCAGTATCGATACAACCGCTGCCTGGAAGAAACTGTGCTTCATTTCATCGGTCAGGTCTGATTTCCATAAGACAGACACTTCGGGTACAGATTTTATCTTTGATCCGTTTTCCTATGTTCGACTTCTAAATGGAATAAATTTAGGAAAGCACAATATTTTTCCCAAGTAAAAATTGGGACCAAAAGTACTTCGGAGAAAAACGATTACTACTTGAGTTTATTCCATCCAAAAGTCAAACATGACAAGACTTGAACGGATCACAGATTGAATCATCAGCTCAAAAGTGTTTGTCCTATTGTATTCTAAGGTGGCAATGTACCACGAGAGGCGGATAGGGTCAAAGAAAAATTGAAAGTTTAGATTAAATTTCCATTGTTGTCGATATTGGCATACAGGAAAGTTTTTTCCATTTTGGATTTACATTCTTCTTGTAAAAATACTTTCTTAATGTTGAGGCTAGATTTAGAACGCAATCTTGCTATGCAGTTAACAGTTGGTTACGGGATAGTTCTTTAATTAATCAATTAAAGGACTTTTTCTGAACTGATGAAATATATTGTATTGACTGATGATGAACCCGGTCGTGGATATAATCAACAAAGTGACTACCGGAAAAGCAGATATGCATGGGCGTGGTACCTGATGGTTAAAAATGCGTGGTTGTAAGCCGTGACTAATAAAGAACAAGCTATGTGTGGATGAAAACGCATGCGATATGGATCGCATAGCTGTTCTAAGAATATAAGGTCTAGAACTTTAGCTGGTTTTCGGTTCTCGACCTCTCGACAGCTCCTTTGTGTGCGCGGACTCTCTCCGACTGCTCTCTAATAATAACTAATAATTTATGGTTTTGTTTCTTTTGTTTAATGGCATATCAACCTTTGTAGGTTATTCAATGCCAAAGCTATTCTCTTAGAAGAACAGTAGTGGTACTATTTAACGCATAGCTGGGAGGATAAGGGGGTTCATACCTTTCCCAAGGGTATTTGCCCGAAAGCGAACGTAATAGCGCAACTTGAGTACGAACTCGTGTACTACGATTCCGCAGCCCATCGCTTTAACCATTACACCACGAGGACACCCCCTAATGATTTATAATCGACTTAAAGTTATTCAAAGATTTTCTACGTACCATAGTGTATTTATTCATTTCAATCGTCGGTACGATGTCAACCAAATCCATGCTATTTACTTTTTTGAGGAATGCATTTTACATCAAGTCATTCCGCAATCAACTGCGAAACGTATAGCAAGATGGCGTGTGAAAAAAAGCCTCAATATTGATAATGCGTTTTTACAAGATAAACGTCAATCAAAAATGGAAAACTTACATCCCTGTTACACATTTATAGACTGCAATGACGATTTAATCTAAACCTTTTTTCAATTTAGATTACTTAATGTGTATTAAGAAAATTTTGCCTTCGGATTTAATCTTTAACTTTTAATCTGAAGAAAAAATTTAACAATTTCTTTCCAAATATGATTAACAACAAAAAGAACAAAAAAGCCCAAATATTTTTGTACTTTTACATAATTAGAAAAAACTATCGATAATTTTGTATGAGTGTTAAATCATCATCATTATCATCATCATGTCACGCTGGTAGCACGTTTATCCCTGACCCTCTCTCGCCACTCCTCCCTATCATTCATCGCCCTAGGCAGGTCTTCAGGACAACATCCCGTATCCTCACATAGCTGCTGAATGTATGTTCGTGCTGGTCGTCCTGCTTTTGCACGGCCATGTGTGGGGGTCCATAAGAGTACATCTCTTATGAGTTCGTCCCTGCTTCTCCAGCAGTGTCCTGCATGTCTGGTTCGTCTAACTTGAATAGTGTTAAATACATATACGTTTTTCTTTGAATTATTTACTTTAAATTTCATTGTAAACATCAAATCAATATTTCTTTAGTGAACGAAATAAAAGAAAACAAAAATTCCCGAGAAAATAATTTTTTGTTATATCGGTCAGGGTTGACCACTGCAGGATCGGACTGACATCATTTATTTGTCGATTCCTACTCGAAAGAGGATGTTGAACAGATACCACACTTTAATACCAGCCAAGAAGCTAGGGAGTTGGGATTTCACGTTGGTCAAAATCTCATATGGCTACTTATTCTTGACTCATACAGGAGGAGACTTCGTGACCTAATCATTAATGCAGACTTTGATATTGTTGTGTCCTAGTTCGAAATCATCACGCTATTGGGTTCCTTTTTCGGGCAACCCTTATTCCTCTAATTACGGTTAGATAGAAACACTTCTGTTCTTCTACAAGGGTGGCTTCGGCATTAAATAACCTACGAAGGGTGATATATCATTAAAATGGTTCAACTTAACTCAACTGAATTTTGTGTCAAAGGTATACCTCTTTCTCTTTTGTCACGTCCATAAAAGTTTGTAGTAATTATTACTTAGTTATTATAAAGACAACAAAATTATTTAATTGTAGCGCGAAATAGACTCAAAAACACACCAACCCAAACAGTCATTTACTGTTCAAATAATTCATTAATGTTCAACATTCTATGATCCAAATCAAACTTACATATTCGAATTATATTTCTAGTATTATCTGTGACTGAGATCGATATATATCAAAGTAAAATATTTTTTCTAAAAATTCGGCTTTCCAATCATAATTTTGCTTATTGTGTCTCTGTCTTTGCATTCATTCAAATCTGACATTTTTTTTTACCCTTCCATCGATATAACTCATATCAACCTTATGACTTACTGCAATTTCACAGGCATAGAGGCGTGAAAGTTAATATATATTTTTCAATCATACATCTTAGATGCATCAGGGAGGTCTTCAGTGATGCGCTGTCTTCATTGCCGATTTCGGGTTATTTCTGCATCATATCAGCTCCGACAGTAACCCCGGCTTGACTCTGAAAGAGCCAAGCCGCCTCCGTGATCGCGACGTGCTACGCTCGTGCCTCTACCAAAGCAAAGAAAAAATAAATAAAAACCGGACTTCGGCCGTTCTTATAGACATCTGTCTTTTCGTAAACAGCCAATAAAAACGGCATTCCACACTCCTCTGCTATATAGTACCATCTTTACCTCATCCGGTTTCTTCCTGTTACTTCCGGAATCGGTACCGAGGTAAGAATTTATTTTAATACTCGTCCGTGTCCATGATTTACACTTCACTAGACTTACATGAATTTCCCGCCAAATCTGTCCTATACTAATACTACTGAACTAACATGAATTAATCCCCCGCTCAAAACTATTCAGTCAGTCTTTAACTTTACCTTATACCCCTATTCGCAAAAAAAAAAAAAGAAAAGAATTTAAAAAATAATTATAATAATCCCGTTTATTTGGCTCACGAGATTATTTGCTAAAGATTAACTCATGCTTTTTGCCAAACTTTTCCTCCCCGTTTATCATTAACCTATGTTCATATTACCAATCTCATACATATTCCTAAAAATATATATATATATATATATATATATATCCCTCCATATTTCCTCATTCTTAAAATGAAACATTATTAACACAATTTGAATTCATAATACTTAACCTGTATTACGAAACTTTGGCTTTTCAGTTTTCGACTTTTTATTTGAAGAACTAGTTTAACACATATTTCTTAAATATACTTAAAAAAAACTGCTACTCTGGCATTTCTAATAAAATCAAAAAGATCGTTTCCATACTGAAAAAGACATTTATTCTGTTCATTATTTCTCTCTCTTTAAATTAATTGAAATCTGATATAACATTGTAGCCTCGATCTCATTTAAATTTATCTTATGATTACCAATTTTCAAAAGATATAGGAAGGTTCAATTCAATCTCTCTCTCCTCATATATATATATATATATATAACAACCCTTGCTGATTATTATTCAAATACCCTTAGTATAGACATTGCTTATTTTATTGCTGCTGGGTGGGAGCTGCCTTGACAGAAACTATGAGCTCAGCATTATATTTCTTATCAAAATCTTCCGCTGCAAACATCATATAACATCTATACTTTATGAGAGTAAGTTCATAAAAACGGCACTATTAAATCCTGAAGTGGGTTGGACAAAGGGATATCAAGTGTCTTTCAAAACCAGTTTGACATGAGATATACAAAATCGAGCTCATTTCCTTCTCTTATTTGTGAATCTTTTGTTTTCATTCAAATATTCCTGGATTTATTTTAATTCTATGAAAATATGTCTCTCGCCTCGCAAATGAGACTAAGAATACGCTGAATGTATCTTCGACAGAACCCACCCCCCGCCAAAAAAGGGTGTCCCCTGTAAAACACTATACTGAATCTGCTATGGAGGCTCCAGTTCTGGAGATCTGAGAAGTATGGAGTATACTTTCATTGCTATTACTACCACAGTCACTCTGACCTAGAGTAGTAGAACCAGACAGAGTCCAATCTATGGATCAAATAGATCTGAGGATTATAATTAATATGTTATGGTAGTGAAACAATATAACAGCGTTAAAATTTTTTAATGGGATAGGAATACTTGATACTGTATAATTTTTCAAATCAATTATTCTAAGAACTGTTACGTGAAACTATAATCATTAACTAAGGATAATTATTATTACTTTCTTGAAACGATATAACTGTTTAAAGAAATGATTCTTATTGAATAGAAATAGTACTTGAAATATTATGTGTATAAAATACTAGTATTAGAAATACTAGAAACAATACAAGTATGTGTCAGTAATTTGTATTAAATAGAAATACTTGAAACCATAAAACCATGTGAAAGTTATTAGTATTAGA
Organism: Sepioteuthis lessoniana; assembly: GCA_963585895.1. Classification (NCBI taxonomy): domain Eukaryota; kingdom Metazoa; phylum Mollusca; class Cephalopoda; order Myopsida; family Loliginidae; genus Sepioteuthis; species Sepioteuthis lessoniana. The sequence continues at coordinate 2,656,796 of OY757938.1, forward strand.
TAGGATTACTTGAAACCATACAATTATGTGAAAATCGTTTGTATTAGATAGGAATACTTGAAACCATACAATTATATGAAAATCGTTTGTATTAGATTGGAATACTTGAAACCTATCAACCATGTTAAAACTTTTAGTATTAGATAGGAATATTTGATATTAGAACCGAAAAAAAAAAGGAAAAATCTCTAATAATGTAAATATAAACATTCAATGTACGCTATGAACCTCTAGAGGAGATTGAATGCCGTTAAAATAAATCAATATTCTTTCAGTTCATTATGGATAATATCTTGAGAACATGAAGAACTAAAACTCATTTTCCTATTAAAATTCTACTGTCAAATCTTAAGAAAAAGAAATAATATAAATATCAATTTACACGTATATTTGAAAGGAAACGTTCAGCTGTGCAAAACTTCACGTGTAACTTTTCAGCAATGAGAGAAATAAAATAACAAAGAACAAGTGACTAATAAGATAAGTTTTAATATATGCTTGCCAACATATTTTCTTTTATCATTTTAAAGGTTTTAAAATAGATATAACTGAATTATATCCTTTGAATATTTTTCTTCTTAATTTCATTAAGATTTGAATTGCTCAATATTCACTGACTCAATATTAGTTAGCAAACCTGTTTTTTAAATGTTAAAGGGTAAGATAGGTTTTATTTAAGTGTATATTGTTATACCTTAGAACAGATGTTCACAGAAGCATTATACTTTGATATTTATTTACATATAAAACGCACTTTGACTTTCTACAAAGACAGAGATTGCGTAAAAAGCTCGTAAGAAACAAATCCGATTTTTGTGACCCCCTTAAGTGTCTTTGTTCTTGGAAGGGTACCAAGTCACATGTATGAAGGAAAAAAATAATTAACTTTTGGTTACAATATAGTACCGACGAAACATGACAAATCCAATCTAATTAAACGTGGGACACAGACGATATGTCTGCGTGTTATGATCGGCAAGTGCTCCCTTGATAACCAACAGGGAGATCCCGAGCAGCATCACGTGAATGTTGTCAGTTCTAATTTCAGATATACAACGACCTAAACTATTACTCAACTCAGTGATACCAACCGAAAACAATAGACTAAAGAAGAAAACAAACATGTACTTTATTGTTATCTTAAGCGCAATCTTACTGAAATTGTGTATCCAAAAAGAATGAGAGAAACTTGGGCAGAATCCGCTAGATAAAGACTTGTTAACCAAGCAAGAATGGTATAAGAAAGTTAGTTTTCTGACCTTTATTGAGTTTAGAAAATTTTTATTGTTGCAGGTACAGCCTATTTTGTGTGCCGGCTGGACGCTAGCTGGAACCCATACGACGGTAAGTGTTATTGTAATTATTTTACAACCTTCAGATACTAGATCTATGTAAATTGCAAAGAGTATGAAAAAGATCCATTTCCTGAATCGAAACTGTAAATACTGTAAACAAAAGCCCTCTAACAGAATTGAAACACAAAATACTGAAAATCGAAACACCAAATACCTCAACACCACAAAACAAATATTAACACAAGAAGACAAAATGAAGTTGATAAAGAAAATTTAGACAGAAAAAAAAGAGACCACATTCATTTCCTTCAGGAATCGAGAGTGGAAAAAGTCAAGGTAGTAACCGAAAAGGAAAAGCAAATTATTACCAAATATCCTAACATCATCACTAAACTAAATGAGCTAATTTATGCAGGAGTCTGTGAAAAATTCAGTAAACAGAAATACAAAACCTGGATGGGAAATTAGGCTAAAAAGACCGTGAAAGAAATTGCAACAGCAAGCGAGAGTGCTAAAGAAGGAAGACACGTGACAATATGGTGAGATGAGAAGATTAAAACAAAACAACAGAGAAGTAGGACAATACAACATGAAGAGATAAATCAATAGATATTAGCGAAAGAAGGTTGATTGAAATAGATCGAGACAAGAGGGGAAGAATACCAACAAAACAGGACATTCCAAAATAATGAATGAAACTGGTGGAGAATATACGAGGATCAACAAGCAAAACCGGATGCAACAGAAACAAATCAATTTCGAAGTAAAATATGAGAACAGAAACAACATAATGGAAATGCTGAATGGATTAATAATATGAAAAAAATCACAAGGACTACAGGAAGCATCTGAAGCGAATTTACGCGAAGAATCCCTTAGAGCAACATCCAAAAAAGTTCAGAATTGGAAAATAACAGGCTTTGCGGGCATTCATTGATTCTTGAGTAAAAAATTCACGTCCATCTACGAAAACTTGGCTCTTAAACAAAGCAGATATGTAAAAGAAGCAAATAAACCTAGATAGATAACTGAGAGGGTATCTACACAAATCTAAAAAAAAACAAAAAAAAAAAAAACAAAGTTAAGTATTCCTTGCAACTATAGACCGATAACGTGTTTACCTATGACGTGGAAAATCCTCACATCACAGATTAGAAAGGAGAACTAGTACCCGCCTGAATGCTGAGAAAGAACTGAAAGAGGTGGGGGGGCCAAAGGAAAACACGAGGAACAAAAGATCTACTGGGCACTGATCTGCTCATTCTTAAGGAGAGTAAAACGTGGTAGGAAAATGTAGACACGGTATGGATTGATTACAGAAAAGTCAATGACATAGTCCTACAAAGCTGGATAAAAGAATGACTGACAACGTACAAAGTATACATGAAAAACTGAAGAGTGGAACTGGAAGCGGGCGAAAAGACTTTAGCAGAGATGAAAATCAAAAGAGAGGCATCTTTCAGGGAAAAAACGCCTTCGTCATTACAATTTGTTATAGCCGTGATGCCACATTTTACGTACATAAGAAATGAACTGGGGGCTACAAATTTACAAAATCACCAGAAAATATGGATCATCTTATGTACATGGACAACATCAAGCTATGCACGAATGAAAAAGAACTGGAAACTGATAGAAATATAAGAATATACAGCAAGGTCACAAGAATGGAATTTTGCTTGGAAAATATGCCACGCTCATAATAAAAAGAGGACAAAAAGCAATAACGAAAGGGAAAAAAAAACTACTAAATCAAATAAGAATCAGAAAACTTGGAAAAAAGGAAAATTACAAATATTTAAGAATACTGGAAGTAGACACCATCAAATAAGCGGAGATGAAAGAAAAAAGAAAAAAAGAAAGGAGTAACTCAGACGAGCCAGAATGATTCTGTAAACAAAGATTAATTAAACAGAAATATCATTGAAAAGATAAACACCGGAGCAGTTTCGTCGTGTTAGATATTCGGGACCATTTTTGAAATGGACCGGAAAGGAACTCAGGCAAATGGACAAAAGGACAAGAAAATTGATAATGATGCACAAAGCCGAAAACATGACATAGACAGGCTGTACGTGCAAAGGAAGAGGGTTCACAAGCATTGACGATAGCGTGGATACATCAATACGATGACTTGAGGACAACATTAAAAAGAGCCAAGAAAGACTAATTACAGTAGCCCGTAACAGAAATAGGAAAGAAAAAAAAACTACGTTGGAATTTTAAACGTTAAACTGGCAAAATCTCACTCGAGAAGACCAGGTTATGGTTGCGAAAGTCAAACCTTGAGAGAGATCAGCACTTTTCCAATAGCAGCACAAAACAACACAATGAGAACCAATTATATTGAAGTGAAACTCGATAATAGGCGACAGAATAACAAATGTAAATCATGTGGGAATAGAGCCGAAACCATAATCATATTATCAGTGAATATAGCAAACTCAGGCAAAAGGAATATAAGACTTGATAGGACTGGTTGAGGAAGATGACCCACCCGGAATTGGGTAGGAAACTAAAATTTGAGCATATTACCAAATGGAACATGCATTAATCCGAATCTGTCGAGGAGAATGAGAAGCATCAAATTCAAATTTGTGATGCAAACGGATTGCCAGATTCCGGCTTGTAGACCAGCACTAGCGATAATTAAACACACACACACACACACACAAATGAGAATTTACTCTATTGTTGATTTTACCATCCGAGCAGACCTCAGACTGAAAATCATAGTGAGAAAAATACAGAAGGACCTTGCTAGAGAATTAAAAAAATTGTAGAAGGTGATGGTGATACACATTCTTGTTGGCGCGCTTGGAACGGTCTCCAATTTCTTGAAAAAAGAGCTGAAATGGTTGGGAAAAGAGAATAAATCCATATCATTCAAACACATTTTTTTAGATCAGCCAGAATATTGAAAGAGTCCAGGAAACCAGTAAAGATTTGTTGTCACTCAGACTCCAGTGAAAGACGATTAGCGAACGCTGATATGAAAAGTTGCAAAGGAGTAAAATGATAGTAATAATAATAATGAACATATCAACAATAACAATAAAACAAATTTGGGAAAAAAACAACTGTATGGACATTTCAAGCGACAAACTGACGAAATCTCATACGCGATGACTTGGATGTGGCTTAGAAAGGGAAACTTTCAGAGAGAAACTGAATCTCTTCTAATAGAAGCAATAAACAACGCCATATGAACCAACTATTTTAAAGGAAAAATAGAAAAGACAAAACAAAATAGGCTATGTGGTGATAGAGACGAAACGATCCATCACATGATAAGCTAAAGCAGTAAATTAGTACAAAAAGAATTTGAGATTAGACACGATTGGGTTGGAAAAGTTATCCACTAGGAATTGTGCAAAAAAATTTCATTTGACCATACGAACTAGTGGTATATGTACAACCCAAAATCCATCCTGGAGAACGAGACACACATACTTCTTGGTGATTTTGAGATAGAAACGGATCACCTAATTTCGGGCAGACGACCAGCCCGAGTGACAGTCAACAAAAAAAGGGGGGTCTGCCGAACAGTGGACTTTGCTGTTCCGTTAGACTACAGAGTGAAAATAAAAGAAAGCGAAAAGAGAGGTAAGTACCTAAACCTTGCTAGAGAACTAAAAAAACAAAACCCTATGGAACATTAAGGTGACGGTGATACCTATTGTAATTGGAACACTTGGAACGATCCCCAAAAACGTGGCTAAAGGGCTAAAAAAAACTTAGAAATAAGAGGACAAGTAGAGACCATCCAGACTGCAGCATTTTTAAGATCGGCCAGAATACTGAGAAGAGTCCTGGAGACACGAGTTTTTTTACAGTCACTCAAATTTCAGTGAGAAACCATCAACTAACACTGGTGTGAATACTGTCAAAAAAGCAAATTATAATAATCTGAGTATTATGCTAGGGTGGGTGTAAACCAGTAGTCTCTTCTTTCTTATAACTTTGATATAATGATATCAACATCCTCAAAAAATGAAATGTCCTTGATTTTTTTTATTATAAAGGGATTCATATATTCACACTAGTAAATTTATCACCCGTGGACCCATTTTTTTCGACATCTTTAAGAAGTCCTGTTTTATATAATTCAAGTTAAAACTTCAATTTTCTTTGTATATTTTCTAATTCAAATCGATTGACAGAATTTAGTTTCAGGGTTTATATCCGCTTATAAAATGGCTACCTCGAGACAAACAATTTTATGTTTCTTTATCAGTTAAGCTGTTTTTCCGTTGCCTTTGAGGTTTTTATATCTCAAAGCCAAACGTGGTACCAACGGTTTGGCCAGCATTGTTGATACCAGTGAAGTCGATTCATTTAAGTATTTCCACACTCACTACATACTTTGATGCCTTTTAAGACGAAATATTATCCGATAATTAATCAGAGAGACTCCTTTTACATCAGATTTTTCTTCTAACAAACATTCCTGACAATTTATAAAGTTTCGTTCTGGGATATTTCCAATTCTTAATGAACGACAGAAAACAACAAAAATGTTTTTCTGGTCCATTTCCAAATTAAGGAGCTCAGAAAATCTAAGTTTGAAAAGTTCACCTGTTTTCTCAGTGTTTGGAAACGCTGGTATATGAACATTTCGGAAACCATTGATATGATTTCAGTTTTGTATCGAGTTTCATTTTACATATTGATTTGTGACTCCGTGGGTAATGTGGCCTTTACTTGAAGCTTCAGTGACTCGTTAGCGTGTTCATTTTACGGCATGTCGATTATTGTTGGGTTATTTGATACCCAAATAATTTTCCAAGGGATTATATAGTTTTAAAGAACTAGCATTAACTATGTGTAAACAATTTTAACTTCAAGAAACTATTCTAAATATTAATAATGTGCACACGGTTAGCATTACTATTTCATTTCAATAATTTTCAAACAGATTTTCGATCCGTTCAGGAGTCAAATAGATTTGTTTGAAAAGATACAATTCAGGGTCTGAGTGGACCTGGGAGTAACAACTCCATAATCACGGAAGTTAAGAACTGGGGCTTTGTCACTGGATTAAATTTGGAGTCATACCCAAGACACCTTTTTTGTGTGTGTTGGTGTGGTGTAAGCACTCTTCAGCAAATGCAGTCTGCGTATTCTAACTTCCAAACAAGTTGCATTTGGGGGTCAGACATCATTTCAAACGTGTAGTTAACCAAATTTAAACCTGTTTACTTTAAATTTCTTAGTCATACACAGGATAATCATTTGAGAGGATTTTTTTTCAGAGGATGCAGTCAGCCTATTTTTGGTCATATCAACAGGACGCCATCTAATGGCCTCTGAATATCATGCTGCTGTATAATACATATACATTTTATTAGTCCGTAAACCCAGTACACATTTCCAAAACTGACATTTCAATGATACATTGACACACATTTCCAAAACTGACATTTAAATGATACATTGACACACATTTCCAAAACTGACATTTAAATGATACACTGACACACATTTCCAAAACTGACATTTAAATGATACATTGACACACATTTCCAAAACTGACATTTAAATGATACACTGACACACATTTCCAAAACTGACATTTAAATGATACATTGACACACATTTCCAAAACTGACATTTAAATGATACATTGACACACATTTCCAAAACTGACATTTAAATGATACATTGACACACATTTCCAAAACTGACATTTAAATGATACATTGACACACATTTCCAAAACTGACATTTAAATGATACATTGGCACACATTTCCAAAACTGACATTTAAATGATACATTGGCACACATTTTCAAAACTGACATTTAAATGATACTCTGGCACACATTTCCAAAACTGACATTTGAATGATCATTTGACACACATTATCAAACAGCCCAGTCTGCTAAGGCTGTGAAATACGCTGACTGCATCTCTGCAACAACTCCCCAAATAGTGTCCTAGATATGACATAAAACAATCTGATAGTGAGGCTACAGTAATGCTGGAGCTTTTGGGAATGCGGAGTAACCCTTCATTCCCATCGTTCCCAGGTCCACTCTGACCTGAAGTGGTAGCACTGGATTGGGTCCTACCTCTAGGTCAAATAGAACTAAACTCTGTACTTACGCTCAACTGAATTATTCAAAATTTAATTGTTTTTGATAATTAACTATGTGTAAACAAAAATATACTTATACTAAGCTGAATTGTTATAAATAGAACTGTTTATACGAATAAAAGTGGATTTGGAATTAAATAACCTACGATGGTTGATATGTCATAAAACCAAACCAATCATTTTGTAAATTGACATTTAAATGAAATATTAACACACATTTTCAAATTTGCCGTTTCCATCATAAATTGTCAAACATTTTCAAAACATAAATTCTGCTGTGTTTTCCATGATTCTACTTAGTGTCTTCATGCAGTTCTTTTATGGGAGTAGTTTGTTCGACGGATTTCGGTTTATATTAAGTGTCTCTGTTGTTAAGGTGTGATGTTAATGAGTGGATAGTCTGTGTTTATATGCCAGACTCGCTCGTTGGTAGGGGATGAGGATTTTATATTTTCAGGATATTCTTGAAATAGATGATGATTAAATGAAACATTTCGGCTCTTTTTCAAGCAACACATCTGTTGGTCTGTATAATAACTTACCAAACTATGTGGTTGTCTAAATAGATATTTGTCCAGTTGGCTATGGCTGTAGAATAAACCAACTGCTTCTCTGCAGAGGGATGAGAAAATCCCACCAACGAGTGTCCTTGTTATGACACTAAAGTAGCCCTTTATTATCATAGCTCCTTGGTCCACTCTGGCCTAGAATAGTAGCACTTGATAGGGTCCGATCTATGGGTCAATTAGGACTAAACTGTGTACTTATGTTAAACTGAATTGTTTGAAATGTAACTATTTTCACATTTAACTGTGTGCAAACAAATATCTATACTTATCATCATCATCATCACGTCGCGCCACCAGAACGGATCTCCCTGGCCCTCCCCCACCAACGTTCTCTATCGTCTATTGCTCCCGGTAGGTCTTCAAGGCTACATTCTGTATCTGCTCGAAGCTGTTTATATAGGTTCTAGCCTGTCGTCCTGACTTTGCTCGTCCATCTGAAGGGGTCCACCGGAGTATGTCACTTATGAGTTCGGCCTTACTTCACCAGTAGTGTCCCGCATGTCTGGTTTGTCTAACTTGGATAGTTTTCGTGATTGGTGGTAAGTAACCGTACAACTGCTGCTTTGTGGGGTGCTGCGTCCTGGACTTGTGCAATATTGCTCACAGCACGCTTGTGTAATTGCCGTTAAGCTTTTTCTCCGTACGTTTAGTTAGCATTCATGTTGTGCATCCATATAGCACTATCGACACTACCGCTACTTGGAAAAACTGCGTTTTATTATATCGGTCAGGTCTGACAACCCTATGAACGATAGCCCTACCGATATCTGTCCATGCCTTTGCTAGTCTCGTGTTGATATCTGTCTTGGTTGATGAGACACTGCTTCTTAGTTAGGTGAACTTGTCTACTAGTTTCAGAGAACTACCGTTTAGTGTGTAGATGTATACTAAACTGAATCATTTCAAATAGAGCTCTTTATATGCATAAAAAGGGATTTCGCAATAAATAACCAACAGTGGATGATGTGCCATAAAACCAAACCAAACCAAACTATCTAGATGTGGATACTTTATATGACGATTATAACACTGTATATGATGATCCTGGCAAATTAATCCGCCTAATTTGCATGAATGTAAAAGAGGGCCAATATAAGTCTCTCACTAAGAATAACTGAAAAGCTTTGTGCTAACCTTGCACATCACAACAATGGCGTCGCCGATAGGGTACCAATTGTCTCTCAAGATCCCAATTTTGTCAATACGTGGCTACAATGCTTTGTTGCGAGCGCAAGAACTAAAAAGCTGAAAGACAACTAGGAAAATGGAGGAGAAAATGAGATGACGGATCACTTTTTGGCTACAGCTGGATGCGAAGCGATAATGAAAATCTCCACCATGGCATATCCCACAAACCTGGAAGACCTGAATTTTGAAAAAATACGTTAGATCATAAGAAGAAATAGGTCGGTCGTTGCTGAAAGAACAAAGTTCATGCCGATGAAACAAGAAATTTACGAACAAATAAAATATCTACACCGTCAATGAAATGTGAGTTGATATTGCGAGTTTGAAAAACTTGGACAAGAAGAACCGACGATTGAAGAGGAATTAATTCAGTTAAGTTTAAATTGAAGGTATGTACAATGCATCACACCGATATAAAATAATGGAACAACAACAAATTGGAAATATTTCTTTCAATACCAGTATTGACTTTATACAGCAACAAGAATTAATTAAAATATACAACCGTGATAAAACTCAACCCAGCGAACAAATATTCACCGATACTTACATGTTAAAAACATTAAAACATGTTCGTATTGTGGACGTGAACATGAAATAAAAAGGGAAAAATGCCCAGCATTTTGGAAGACTTGCACAAATTGTTTAAAAAAGAACCATTTTGAAGCAATGCCTATAATTATAACAAGTTGTAATAAGAACCACGGACTTCTTGGAAACGATGTGCTTTAAATAATTTCAACCAAATTAATTGATGAGATAAAAATGGAAAAAATGGAAAGTAAAAAAAACTACAAAGCCAATTAAAACTTAAAAGAAATTGTTTCCCCTCATATTATGAGGCACGAAAATTACCAGTACATAAGTAGTAGCAAAAATACGAAAATTAATAGAACAGAACCTTCTTGAACATGTTCTTCCTGGGGATAGCAAATGGGCATCACCCATTCTAGTTTGAAGAAAGTTGGATGGAGACATACGTATGTATGGAGATTATAAAATAGGCGTATCGCAGAAAGTTTACTTGGATTCATATCCTATCCCAATTGTTGAAGTTGCAATCCATACACTGGCAGGTATGAGCATTTTTACAAAAATAGATTGAAAAACGGCATACCAATAGACGATAACTTCAAAGAAGTAACGACGATAAATACGCCAATAGGAGAAGGATGCCATATGGAATAAAACAGCAAGCACGATATTTCAAAGGGCCATCGAACAGGTTTTAGGAGAAGATATAAATAATATGGTTTGTTACCAAGACGGTATATACATAGGAGCTACTAATGAAAATGAATTAAAACCGACATCTTCTTGAATGGATTAAGAAACACCTGAATGACAATAAATGAAAGAAATACATGAATAATTGTTGTAAAATATCATTTTTAGGTTTTACCATTTCAAAAGAAGGGATATCATCAGACCAAGCCTAGATTTTTAAAAAAATTTTACTAAAAATAGCTATACCAACAAATTAAAAAGAACTTGCATCTTTTTTTTGGATTGGTAAATTTCTACAGACGATATGTACCAAAATATATGGATTTGACAGTTTGCAGATTTTAGAAAAAAAATGTTGAATTTATCTGATCAGAGAAACAAAAAAAACATTTGATTAAAAGTAATTATAGCAAAGAAAGCAGTCATGAAAGTTTTTGATCCCCCCAAAAAAAAGAAAAAAAGACATTACGTTAACCATAGATGCTAGAGAATATTCAATATCTGGAATATTATCACACGAATGACATAGTGTATTTATCAAGAAGACTAACGAACATGAATTCAATAATTCAAATGTTGAGAAAGAACCATCGGCTATTGGGTGGACCGCCACAAGAGCCCGACAGTTTTTAATTGAAAAGGTTATTTTGAGAAGAGATCACAGGCCATTAGAGTTTATATTCAATCCAAGGAAAGAACTACCCAAAGTCACGATATTGAGAATCCTAAGATAGGCCATAAGATTAATGGTATTTAAATTTGATATAAAATATGTCGAAGGAAATTCAATTCCACACGTAGATGCACTATCAAGATTGCAATTTTAAAAGGAGTCAAAAGATAAAATAGAAAAAGAATTTGAAGATACATTTTTACATTGGGCAGAGACTGATGTTTTGTTTTTAGACAGAATGATTGCGGAAAGTAGACATGATCCAGTACTAAATAGGATAACATTGAGAATAAGAAAAAATGTCTAGGGAAATTGTTCCAGGGCGGAAAGATCCTACAAAAAAAGCATAAGTTAACGATAGAACAAAGAATCAAATCCAGAAAGGGAAGAATTTATCATGCAAAAAAGACCACAATACAGCAATAATAAGTAGAGAAAAGAGGAACAGTATATTAACCCATGCAGATTAAATAAGGCTCCAGGGTGAATATGAAGAGCAAAATGAGGAAGAAATCTCTATGACTACTGCCGTTAATCCTTTATTGGAACAGCCTTTACAGAATGAAACGTTAGAAAACGAAAGAGCGAGTTTGAAAACTATGATGAAGATCGAATAATGCAAGAAGACGACCTTGATTACCTCTTAATGCGGGGCGGATCTAGATCTCCCAGACAAAGAAATACGTGAGAGATACAAGGATATAAAAGCAATCCCTAAAATGAAACATTCACTAGAAGTATAAGACCTACAAGGGGGTATAAGGCCCATACATTTCAGGGAGATGTAGTGATACTGGCAAATTAATCTACCAAATTTGTATGAGTGTAAGATAGAGCCGATATAAGTCCCTCACTTATAATTAACTGGCAAGCTTTATTAGCGACTGACTAGTGCTAACGTTACACATCACCACACTGTACACCTTTATTCTTCTTGTCAAGCATAGGATCGAAGCCATACCAGATCAGAGATGGTGCTACAGGGTCGGTAGGAAGTAGGTTTTCATTGGTAGAGTCGCAAATCCACGCTTTTTGGTTTTAATTTCAGAATTGTTCCTTTTCCTTGGCCGATTTGCCCAGTTAACTTCCTACAATCCTGGTGAGCCAAGTCTGTCTAACTATTTATTCATGGATGGGTATAGAAGAGATAAAATCATGTTATTTCCAAGGTTATTAGCCCGAAGTAAAAAGTAAACAGCCTAGTTAAGGATTTGAACTCTGGTCTCTCAGTTGATTTTCTTCATGACGATGCAGGTGACGCCATTCATACCCCCTTATTAGAATCATATCAACACTTAATTGAAAGAGAACAAAAAAGACTTGTATTTGATGTGGCTACCTATACGTAATAGTGTATACTTCATGCACTAATAAATATATTTTACATTATTATAATCGCATACCATATTACTAGAGATAATTTTACCTGAGGCCAGAAATCTATCAAAGATATATTTTAGAGAGTTGTACCAAAATTCAGTTCCAGTTAAAATCTCTTAATGATCAAACACAATACTCGAAGTAGATACATTGGGAGGAGGAATAGATCATATTTTATTTTGTCTACTTAACTAATTTTTATCTTTAACTAAAAAAACAGTTGCAAAATATTCGAAATTTATTTTGAAAATATTTTAAAAGTTGATATAAAATATGAAAGAAATAAATTGAAAACTTTTCCAAACTGGCCTCTGATAAAATCAGGCGTAGAAACCTATGAGATGGATTGCTTTTTAGGGCATCTCAACATGTCTAGAGTTATTTTATTCCTAGAGGTTAAGGAATCACATTTATGATAGTTTTATATTTGAATTTTTGTCCAGTTGTTTTTTATGAGTTTTTTATTACTTGGCACACAGTTTTCTCAACAAAAAGTATTTTCAACTATATCTATGGGACACATAAAGAGGATCGTAACAGTTACTAGTAATTCCAAATCAGAGAATGCATTAGAGAAATGGTCATAAAAGGATAGTCTGCAGAATTTGAGCCTCATCATTTGATTCAGGTTAAAGTCATACCAAGGATTACACCTTTTAGTGGATCTTGGCCCTCTACATGAGATACTGTCCGCGTTTTCTAAGCCTTATCTATAGTTTCTTAGGAAACAATTATAGCTTGAAGTAAATAGCATTGCAAATAATTTACTGTAACATAGTGACAAGTGTTTCTATCAAATCTGACTCATAGATAAAACAAGGAGTAATGACAATGAAAAGATACGCAAAACTCGTCAAATTACCAGTACTGGAACTTCACCATCGTGTTCAGAGTCACACCCAGGATATTGAATTATTTTGTTATCACTGGAAACTCTTATAGATGGAACGTTCAATAAAAAAATCAAGCCTAAAATTATTTATGCTTTACAAACCAGTCAATAGAAAGTTTTCACATCATAACAATTTTGAATAACCTTAGGTTCATTTATTTCAATTGTTTATTACCTTCAGAAACTCTAACAGAAACGTTCAATATTATTGTAAGCGCAATTTTCATTATGGAAGTCAATAAAAATAAAAAAAGCCAAGCAATTTATTGTTCTGTTTCATTTCAATCAAACTGTCCGAATCCAAACAATACAAGATTCAATAGAAAACGCAGACTATGGTTGTGTAGCGGGTGATGGTTGTGATGGTCTATTAACAATCTAATTGGAAACAGAGCAAGATTTTTAATTAACCTTTTGTAACCTACAGGTTACAGGTTCAAATCCACTGTATGTTTCGCGTTTTATTTCTCTGTCTAATCGATCAAGAAAAATATGATTGCAATAAAAACAGTTTCAGTTATAAAGTCACATGCACCTGTTACATTAAATAGTTTTATGTTTAGAATAAAGTGTATTTTATCTTCTGTTTTCATATTATTATTCTAAAACTAGCTGAAGTACCCGACGTTGCTCAGAAAAAAGTAATAAAGATAAAATTATTGGGTAAATTATAACACTCTGGACAAAAATTATATAATTACTACACTTGGATGATGTTCATTTTTCTTTATTGCAAAGATTATTTCTAATATATTTATATAGTATTCGTTTTTATAGTATAAACTATAACCAGTTCATTTTTAATATGAAAAATAATTTCCAATGCATTTTTATTTTCAAAAAATCATTTCATATGCATTTTTATAGTAAAAATCTATTTCTAACGTATTTTACTTGTAAAAATCATTTTTAATGCATCTTAATTGTTGAAACGATTTTATATGCATTTTTATAGTAAAAACTATCAAGAGTTCAGTTTTAAAATAAAAGTAATTTTCTTTAAATTTTTATAGCAAAATCATTTTCCATGCATTTTAGCAAACTATTTCAGTTCATTTTAATAATAAAAATATTTTTTTTACATTTTTATTGGAAAAATCAGTTCATGCATTCTTATAGTAAAATCAATTTCTAATATATTTTACTAGTAAAAATTATTTACTATGCATTTTTATAGTTAAAACTATCCCTGTTCATTTTCACAGTAAAAATAATTTTCTGTACATTTTATAGTAAAAATAATTCCCACCGAATTTTTATACAAAACATCTAAAAGTAATGGAATTAGCACACTTAAAGTCTGTTCATTTTGTTTTTTGCAATAAATAGACAAATCACGGATGAGATGCAAAACGTTTCAATTTAATATCTGCATATTCTGGTTTGATGAAATATTCCTAAAAGAATCTATATTAAATTATTTAAATTAATGGTATAATTTTTTCCAAGCCGAGGAAAATATTAATGACTGTTCGAGAAAAATATGGAATTATCATGCAAGTTACATTCCTAAAACAAATACCAGTAAAAGCCGACATATGTAAATCGGTCTACATTTAAAAGGTAGTTTTCTTCTCGGTCTTAACAGGCATCTGGGCATATCTAATTAAAAAAGAAACATGACTCCACCAAAATAATTTTCTATTGAAAAAAATGTTGAGAATTTTAAAACTCATTCAAGAAGGCAATATACAAAATAGTGGGATGAAAGACGTTGGTGGTTCTCCGTCAGCTGTGTCTGAAAATCGTTTGGTTAGTGTTTTATTGCACATCAACACTTGAGGATTATTTAATGCCGCATCATATATATAAGGGATTGGTTTGTTGGTAAATTTATTTTCAAATTTGTTAGAGATCATTTATTTGCTTAGTTAAATGGTTTCAAGTATTTTTATCTAACACTAATAATTCTCTATTAATTCTAGTTAATATTGTTTCCACAATAGTAAATGGTTTTCATATTACATATTTAATACTATTTGTGAAGCATAATATAATTTGCGCACGGCTATATTGTTTCAAACAAGTAATGATAATGGTCCTTATGTGAATAAACAGTTTTATCTGACCTATGGATGTGACCCTAACAAGTACTACGACTTCGAGTAACTGGAAGTTTGGTGTAAAAGAGTATTCCATATTTCTTAAAGCTCCATGATAAGAGTCTATCAGTTGCAGTTTAGTGTCACTTGTTGGAAGGAGGTCTTACTCCTATGCAGATGAATACTCGGTCTATTCTACAGATCAAGTCGACAAGTACGGCCTAAACTTTAGTGAAAATATGAAATAAATGTGATGGTTAATAGAAGAAGGCTATAAGTAGATCAGAGAAAACATGAATGTATCAAGATGAAAATACAAAGCAATATGAGTCGGAAAAAGCGTCAAAGTTTGTGATGGAACTTTCAGAAATCCGCTTAATGAAATATGATTTACATAGAAAAAAAGAAAAAGCAAAAACAGATCAATAAACAAACAACAAAAAACAAGTGCTTAGACATCATTAGAAGAAAATAAGTTTAATTTATTCTTGGGTTTGTTCACTAGAATATTTCATGTGAATATTTGGTTTGGTTTTATGGCATGTCAATTATTGCTGGTTATTTAATGGCATATCCTGATTTTACATATATTTTCGATATATAATTTGTAAACACATTTTTAGATACAGGTAAATAATAAAACATTTCTCTTTCTAACAATTCAATTAACCGTAATGTATCAAAAATAAATGGGTCCAAGTATTGCTATGTATAACTAACACTTAATTATCAGTCAGTTGTTTACATATAGTTTTAATGATCAAACAGTTCTATTTCGAACAATTAAATTTAGTACAAGTCGTTTGTTTACACTCAGTTTAAATGTCAAGCAGTCCTATTTGACCCATAGATAGGACCCTATCAGGTGCTACCACTCCGGGTCAGAGCAGACCAGAGAGCGATGGCAACGAAGGGGTACTCTGCATTTCCCAAAGCTCCAGCATTGTTGAAACCTCAGCATCAAATTGTTTAATGTCATATCAGGACACTCGTTAGGGGAGAAACCTAACCCTTCGGCAAAGATACAGTCAGTGAATTTAACAACCCTCGGCGACTGGGCTGTTCATGTAAAAAGAAATATATTTTCCTCGGAAACGGGTTAATATTTTAGTTTCGGCCTAATAAATTTTCCGAAGGATGTTACCTATTCTAGAAATGACAGGAACATTTGCAGTTATTTTATGAACAATGAATGTGTTGTTTTGTTTTCTATGTCGTTTATTTTCAAGATTTTTTGAATTTATCAGTTTCTATGTTGAAAACAAGTCGACACCTCTCTTTATGTGTATTGTCATCCAAAAACTATATTAGTTTTCGTGTTTGGGTTTCTATAACAACAAAAACGCAACCTTTGTTCTAGACTGAGACAGCAATTTCATAATTGTTGTCAATGTTTTTTTTAGCGTTTACGCGCCTTCACAATAATGTTCTCATTATTATTCTGAATAGTTGTAGCAGGGATAATTGACAACGTCCCTAATGAAATGTTCGTGTCAGAACTAAGATATCAACCCCTTATCCTAGAAACAGTTTGTTCAATTCACATAAACAAATTCAGGCGAGCTAACTAATAAAATTAAGAAAAAGATGAAAATCTTTCATATAAAACCCCTTTACCGGACATTGGCCTAGGGGTTAGAGTGTTCGCCAATGGCCCAGGAGACCTGGGTTCAATCGAGTCATACCAAAGACTCAAAAAAATGGTACTTGATGCCTCCTTGCTTAACACTCAGCATTATAAGGTGCAGATCAAGGGTAAAGTGGAGAAATTCAGGGAAAGGAGTAGCGCCCTCCCCTACACCTTGGTGTAGTAGCTATCGAAAAGGGAGCCTTCGGGTTACCCTCGACTATGGTCGCCAACTTTACTTACTTACACTAGCCTAACTAAAACTAAATACTTAAAGCTTTTCTAATGTATTTCTCTAGAAAAATAATTTCCCAATACATTCTTCAGGTAAAAAATTTTCAAATGCATTCCTGTTGAATAATCCTTTTCCAATGGATTCCTCTTGCGAAATCAAAATTTCAATGCATTTTTATAGTATAAACATTTGCAATGTATTCTTTTAGTAAAATCGTTTGCAATGTATTTTATTAATAAAATCATATGTAATGCATTATAATAATCATTGTTGTATAGATATCTTTGTATTCTAAATAAATCGAAAATCGATAGCGAAGAATTACCGTTTAGCAATTTTATGCATGAAGAGAGTTAAATAGATATAACATTTTGTTCATTCTATCCAGATAAGTTTAAATAGAATGATAGGTTATCAAAACCAACTTCTGTGGTCGCCATGTGCTTTGCAGTGGCAGTGTCCAATATGTACATCTTTGTGTGTACACGGAGTTTTATAAAATGAATATGAACATTTCTATCGGAGTTTCTTTATGATATAAGTTCACCTGTTTACTATCCATAGGAAAACATTATTGGAACGTTGCCCAGGTGATCTACATAATAACACTTCTGCTATTCAAATAAAAATATTCCCATTTAAATACTAACATTTCTTTTAATAACTTGTGAGATTTCAAGAATGTTTTGGCAAGGATGTTGAACAAGCTGAAACTGATTGATGTTATATAAATTTACTCTTAAAGAGTGGTAACATTTTTTCAAATGATAATGTAAATAGGTAAATTAACAAATAGTTTTTAAAACATTTTTAAGCCAAGTAAGATCTCCAATCCAAGAACAATAAACCCAAAACGTAACTTATCTCCCCTTCTGAAGTTGCCTTCATCACTCAGATTCATGTATTGAAACAAGACAATTATCCGATGAAGCACCCAAGTATATATATATATATATATATATATATATATATATATATATATAGAGAGAGAGAGAGAGAGAGAGAGAGAGAGAGAGCGCTTGTGTGTGGGCTGTGTTTTATGGAATAGAGATGTGAATCTTATTTAGTTCTGATTTAAATTCCTCACTGTGGATAGATTAGAAAAAGAGATATAAAAAATCTTATTTCTTGTAACTATGTCAAATAAGTAAATGAGTATCATAAGAAAAAATGTGAGACAATCTCTCTCTCTGTCTGTCTGTCTGTCTCTCTCTCTCTCACATACATATGTTGTCAGATTAATCATTTTAGGGAGTTTGAACTCCAGTTGCTTTATTATCATCGATTTCGGACAAGTGCCCTTGAGAAAGATACGAACCCCCTTAACCTCCTCAACTATGGATTAAATAATATCACTTCAGTTCTTTTACTAGGATGGCTTTGACATTGAATACCCCATAAAGGTTGATATGCTATTAAACAAAGATATCAAATCAGATAAAATATTTCCATATTTGTTAACCATAAAACAGTATCCTAACAAAATAGAAAAAGAGGAGTTTCCACGTTTGTTATTTATTCCTCACAAAACTCCTTAGCAATATCTCTTCCGGAAAGAAAGGACAAACCACGGATGAAGTTGGAATCATGCCTTTACATACGATTACTAAGCCAAGCTTTGAAAAATCTCCGCGATAACCATAGACTGAATATTTTTCTTGATTTAAGTCAATCTTAACCGTCTGATTTCAGTAAGGGTTGCCAACCTAAAAAAAAATCCCTCTCGGTATTTTTTGACATTCCTAGTAGGTTTGCTTTGCTTTATGGCTTGTTATTTAATGGCATATCAACTTTTTTGGGTTATTTAATGCCAAATTGATCTTTCTTGAAGTACAGTAGTGGTACTATTTAACCTATAGTTGGGATGATAAAGGGAGTTCGTACCTTTCCCCTTAAGGGTATTCATCCGAAAGTGAACGTAATCGCGCGATTGGAGTTCGAACCCGCTTACTACGATTCCGCAGTCCATCGATTTGAACATTACACCACGAAGACACCCCCGACTTTGTTTGATTTGGTTTGGTTCGGTTTCGTTTCGTTTTTTTAATGTCAACCTTGGTGTTTCTTAAATGACAACGCCATCTTTCAAGAAGGACTGTAGTGGTACTTTTTAACCCAGAACTGGGGGGGGGATAAAAAGGTTCATACCTTTCCCTTGGGTATTAGTTCGAAAGTGAAAGTAAGAACATGACTGGAATTTGAACTTATTTGATTCGATGTTGCAGTCCAACACGTTAAGTGCTACACCATAGGCACTTCATCCTCCTTGTAGGTTTGTGTTGTCTGATTTTGGTACATATTGGTTTTCCCTTTTTCTAAAGTGTTTTCAGACCGAACGCTATCACTGATCTTTGAACCAAATTATTGAGTAAAATCAAAGACGCGTCGTCAGATAGGCTACAAACATTGTCGATTGATTTTTCCACTGCCTATTTTAATATATTTCGCCAACTTAATCTAAATCCAACCGAATAATCCATGTTCTTATAGTTATTATTTTGACTTAACACCTGAACTATATTTCTCCTATTTTAGTTCAAAACAAAATTTTGTCTCATAACATGTAAAGTAAAAACTTAGACATTTGATATTACAAGAGCGAGTCAACAAGTTTTATAGTATTTTGGTACGTGCTAGTTTGAACCGCGCATATCATGTGACTGAAGGTGCTCTAACCACGGTAGGTAGCAAGTGTAGTTAGTTGTATCGGGTTTAATGGTATATCAAACCCTTAATGATTATTTCATGCCAAATTCTTTTTATAAAAACGTACATGATTTCTAAGCGAATAGTTTATTGGTAACAGTATTTTTAGAAGAACAAGAGATATTTTGTTTACACACACACACACTAAAGTTTCGAAGATGGCTTTATAAAATTCCTAATAAGATTGATCAAGTATTTATATCTAATTTAATATTAAATATTTGCTTACACACAGTTAATAATAATAATAATTTCTCTGTACACAATTAAATGGTTTCAAATATTGCTACTTAATATTCCTAATTCTTGGTAACATCATTTTTAAACGAGCAAGAACTCATTTGTTTGGGATCAGGTAAATGTTTTCAAATAAGTAAAAATAATAATCTTTAGTAAAAGGCTGAAATGTTTTATTTAACTCACTGATAGGACCCTAACGGGTTCTAGCACGCCAGGTCAGAGTGGATTTAAGAGTAATGGTAGAGGGCGAGGATGTTGCATATTGCCCAAACTCCAAGTCTGGAGTCTCACCATCGAATCCAATTTAATATCATACCCAGAACAATCGTTCAGGGATGTTTTACCCGTCTGCAGGGGTACAATCGGCGTATTCTACAGTTCTAGCCGACGGGGCGGTAGTAGTATCGAGTTACTTCGTGCACTGACACACAGCACTTTGATACAGTTTTGTTTGAAAACAGCAGATATAAACGTGCAACATAGTCTAATTCTTGAACTCATACGTTAAGAAGTCAAATTGGGTAATAGTACTGCGTAATCAACCGAAATCATTTGCTTTGCAAAAAGGGGAAAGCGCAGTTTATCCGCGTACAGGAACCAGATGATTCAAGAACTTTTGTTCGGGTTTCAAGAACCTAGAGGATCACGAAGTGTGAGAAGGGCCGAAAAGCGTTGGCTCCAAAGCCGTTCTCCAAGTCATGGGGGGTGATTTAGAGAACAGAAATATGTAGGAGAGTACTAGTCGAGCTCGGCATCTGACTGTCCAGTGTGGTTTGTACACTTTAACGACTTTCGTAAAAGCTTCCGCAGCTATTGAATTATATCTCTCGTTTTTAGTATTTTGTAGTTAAACAAATTATTCTATTCCTTCCTTTATCGTAATAACATCATTTATTCAAATTTATGTGAAGATATTGATTATATGAGTAATTTATTGGCTCGTTACATTCTATTATTGATTCGCAAATTCTATTGTTATAAAATTGATGCACCGAAAAAAATCATCGCACAGATTTATGTCAATACAGTTAACAGATTTTCTGTGGTAAAAATCACGTTATTCATTACATCCGCCAGTCTAAAAAATATTCTATACGAGCCAAAAATTACACTAATTCATAAATATATATATATATATATTAAATTCATGTCAGAAATTGGGCGGACTGTAACGGTTGTCGTCATAGGAAATGGAATCAGTGAACTAAATTCAAATCTTAAATGAGGCTGCTTGCGCTTCACTTCGCACTACTTCTCTTAGTAAGGCAACCAGTCTAGGAGAAGGTAAACTCCGAATTCAAACCACTTTTATTCTTCTTAAAAACTGACCTTGTGTCACATCCTACCTGTGGTGAAGGGGTTGTATAATATAGACAGATACACGAAGAATTCATTTTTTTAATTGTACAGAAATATTTATTCAATGCAGATACATTTACTTTAATCATTAAAAATGTTTTTTCTTAGATGCTTCCAACTTTCATCTTGATAGGGACCAAGCCTTTCCACAACATTTCGTATAAGTCAGTAAATCGTGCTACAGTTATTGAATTTTTTCGCAGCTGTTCTTGAGTTGCTGAATTGTCTGGTTTATGTATGCAAAGAGGCTCTTTTAGCTGACTCCCATCGAAAATGACCAGGAAGCGTCAAATTAGAAGAACGTGATTCTCAAGAAATAATTGGATTTCATGAAATTATTCGATGACCGGGATTATGTTGTGTTAAACACCCCCACCCGGGCCAAATCAATGAAGTCCTCATTCCCCACTTCTTAGTGATTCGGGAGATTTGTGTTATTCGGGGTTTTTGCAAGAATACTAACAATGGTTTCGTACTCTTCAACTGACCACAGTTTGGTCGTCTCAAAGACGTGTTACCCTTGTGTAACAAACAGTAAGAGTGAGTGTTAATACATTGCGAATTGCAAAGTTATTAAACAAAAAACCAAAAGAAATCTAGCAGAGCGGACTGAAAACAACAGTTAACCGGGCTTTGCCTAAATCACTCAACTCCTTCTCGACCATGTACGAGATTGCTAGGACGATCAAGACGATATCGCCTTTGCTAAGCAGAAATGAACCACATTAACAAAATGTTGGGCTTCTCGATTCTCGATTATGTCAAGCTTTCTCTTTTTCTTTGATTGCTGGGAAAATGAGACAACCGGTACAGTGGATGAAGAGCGATTGAGTAATTCACAGATACGACAGGAGCTGGTTCCAAATAAAACGAAGAATCTGCCTTGTACATTGTGTCCGTTAAACATTTCCATATATGGACGGAATAAAACAACCGAGGAAGTGACATTTTTGTTTTCTTCCCTATCAGACAATCAGCCATTACCGACAAAGCATCCGTCGGTGACTATGCTACACTTGTTCTAAATGGAAGCTAATCTCGCAGATAACGGACTCATATCCATCTTGTATAAGGTTATTTTTAACAACGCCTCTTCTGCTATCTAGGCATGGGACTTTTTTTTGTTATTGCGGAGGTTTATACACTAAATAAACAACATACGTTCGCCTCCACTGTGCAGCCTTGATGGTACTGATTTTTCCACAGCAAATTAGCTTTAATCTATTTGTTCAACTCTTAATGGGTTGTTTAATGCTGACATTCTATTCATTTCTAAAAGGTTAATTGTAATGACAATAGTTACTATGTGCCATTGTGGTGTCATGGTTAAGGTGCTGGACTGCAGCTCCGAAGTAGGTGAGTTCAAACTCCAGTCATGCTATTACCTTCATTTTAAGATTAATACTATGAGTTAAATAAAACCCTGCTACCAGAATGGCTTTGGTATTAGATTACCCACAAAAGTTTATATGTCATTAACCAAAGGAAAAAACAAACATATTCCATTGAATTTTCTTTCAATTGTACCTTTTTTGTTGATAATCATTTCTAAGGTTTCAATGACTGCTATTTAATCCTAATAATATATAGCATTTTAAAATAAATCTTATTTAATGAAAATCATTTTTTGCTTACAGATTGTTTCAAGTATTCCTATGTAATACTAATAATTTAGAGAATTAAGTTTTGAAATAACTCATCATCTTTAATTATCAACATTTGTTTACACACGATGAGACGGTTTTGAGGAACTGATACTAATAATCCTTAGTAGCTAACAAAGGAAGGATGCAGAAGGTACCCTGCAAAAACGCCGACTACGCCGATGATATAGCACTTCGGGAAACCACTGCAGGCATAGACCTCCATGTCAATGCATACAAGACGGAATATATGTGCTTTAGTCAAAGAGGCGACATCTACACACAAAACGGTAGCTCTCTGAAACTAGTAGACAAGTTTACCTACCTAGGAAGCAGTGTCTCATCAACCGAGACAGACATCAACACCCCACTAGCAAAGGCGTGTACCTTTATCGATAGGCAATCGGTCATATGGAAGTCAGACCTGACCGATAAAATAAAACGCAGTTTTTCCAAGCAGCGGTTGTGGATGCTAACTAAACGTATGAAGAAAAAACTTGGCGTCAATTACACCAGAATACTGCGAGCGATATTGAACCAGTCTTTAAGCCGGCACCCCACAAAGCAGCAGTTGTACGGCCACCGACCACCCATTACGAAAACTATCAAAATTAGACGAACCAGATATGCGGAATACTACTGGAGACGTAAGGACGACATCATAAGTGACATACTCCTGTGGAAGCCTTCACATTGGATGGCCTGCTCGAACCTAAATACAGTAGCTCTGTACCGATACGGAATGTAGCCCTGAAGACCTGCCGGAAGCAATGAACGATAGAAAAGGGCGGCGAGAAAGGGTCAGTAATATCCATGCTGATGGCGTGACATGATCATGATAACGATGATATTTTGACATATTCCACTCTAATACAAATAATTTTCCAACAGATGTATTAGACCGATAGATATGACCCAAATAGGCACTATTTCTCAAGATGAGTGAGGATCTGGGAGTAATGATGATTAAAGTGTAGTCGACGGATTCTTGAGGTCCACAGCTGGAGCTTTAACATCATATTCAGTTCAGTGTCGTATTCAAGACATTCCATTTTTGTAATGGGCTTATCCCTCAGCAGACGATAGAGTTGTTTTATTCAGAGCCCCTGTGACAGGGTTACAAACAGGTTTTAATGGGTGGACTTCGAGTCCCCAACTCCAGTATTTCTTTATCCTTTTCTTCTAGAACTATTTGCCTACTTACAAGACTAGATGACCCAAATTCTCTGCATTTTTTTTTGCGAAGCTTAGTTTAATTTTGCTCCAGACCAATAATATGGGGGCACTCTATGAGAATCAAAATCACGAATATCTGCTTGCAAACTTCGTTATTACACTACGAGCAGTGCCTCTTCCATAAGATTAAGTAATTTACTGCGCTTGGTTTAATTTAAGCACAAGCCCAGTGGTATGGGACACTCAGTGAGAATCGAGAGCTAACTTATGGCCAGTTCGATAAATTCCCTCACCAATCCATCGTGAAAAGAGTCACTTTCCTCCCATTTTTGACTAGAGTTGAGGAAAACGAGATTAATGTATGCTTTTCAAAAGGGTATTAACATAAGCAATCCTGTCTCGGATTTGAACACAACAAGACGAGTCCATTTCTTACACATACAATATCATGTTTGGGTTAGAAAAAAACTGATCAATTTGAAATAATAATTGCACAGTTTTAGTTCTTCGTTTAATTGTATTTTTTTTTATGTCATTCGCAGATGTTCAATTTTAAAAGAAATAAAAATCAAATTACATAAAAAAATCCAAACTTTTCTTTGGCTATTACATACTTTTGGAACTTTTGAAATATTCTTTTATACAGGATTGAAGAGATTTTATCCTATTGTTGTTTTAGAAGTGGGATAAATAAAGATTCCTTGATCAGAGAGAAATCAACCTTAGTCGCATATGACGAGAAGAATCATCTTAATCTGATTTCATGTAAAGAAAAATTCTCGTTATTATGTATTAGGATTACAAAGTTTTCCGCTATATTTAACAAACATCTCTTGCGAAATGATCGTACTCACCTGAATGTATTCCTCTTTTATCATTATAATTCTACTAAATCTTTCCAGTTCGTTTCATTGTTTCGTTTTTGTGGCATGTCAACCTGTCAAGTGGTATTTCATGCTTTCACTTACGGGAATTGCATTTGTTCCATACGGAGATTTTTTTTGTGTAGTTGTTAAGAATTTTTTTTCAAGGGGTTATGTGATATCAAGTACTCTTATCTAATATAAATAATTTGTATATAGGTGTATGCCTTCAAGTTGCCCTACTTAATACTAATAATTTAAATACAGTCGTATGGTTTGGTTTCTTTGTTTAATGGCATATCAACTCTTTGTATGTTAGTTAATGCCAAAGCCATTCTCCTAGAAGAACAGTAGTGGTACTATTTAACCCATAGCTGGGAGGATAAGGGGGTTCATACCTTTCCCAAGGGTATTTGCTCGAAAGTGAACGTAATAGAGCGACTGGAGTACGAACTCGTGTACTACGATTCCGCAGTCCATCGCTTTAATCATTACACCACGAGGACCCCACCTCAGTCGTATGGTTTTTAGTAACTATTTAATAATCAACATTTTTTTGTACTCAGATTGTTTCATGTATTCCTATGTATTGTTTCAAGTGTTTTAATTGAGCAACAATAATTGCATAGTTTTCTAGTCACAGGTTGTAATCCCTAAGTTTCAAGTCTTCTTAACATCAGTAGTTCTATTTAATCATAATTTGTTTTCAGACAGTTGCAAGTATTCTTATACAATACTAATAATCATAAATATTATGAATACTTACGTTTATATGCCATTAATTATACCAAATGATTAAGAATAATTTTCAAACAGAGCTGATCTATAGATAAAATCTTAACAGGTACTACAACTCCGTATCACAGTGGAACTGGGAGTAATTACAATAAAAAGAGTAACTCCACTTTACTAAGATCTTCAGAACTGAAACATCACCATTAGATTCAGTTTAGTGTCATATTTTTTGGAGGGTCTTATCTCACCGCAGGTGATACAGCTAATTTAAAATCCCATCAAAAAGTCAGGTCAGGTTTTTGGATTACCTCGCCTACTGGGCGGTGGAACAAATAAAAAATCCTTGATAAGATAAAAATTCATTTTTGTTGTGTCTGAAGAGAGGAATCTTCTTAATCTAGTTCATATACAAGGAAAAATATGCTTATTTTTATATGTTGGGATTACAAAACTTTCTTTTATATTTAATATAGATCTACCTTGAAAATAATAATACTTACTTGGATATATTCATCTCTGTAATTAGAATATTTTTGTCCAATCTTTCTTCGATTGTTTGTTTACGTGTCGAACAAAGCTGTAACCAACGACTGACAACACACGAGCCAAGCAGTGAATAAATTTCTACCAATCGAGATATTATTCATCTATTTGTGCCGGAAAAAAAGGTAAAAGGGTCACACTCGAAATAAATTCTAGAAACTTATATGAAATTAAGCGATGAAAGCAGTTTAATAAAGGTGACAAATATCAAATTATATGATTACTTAGGAAACATGGGCTACAGAAACTGATAATAGATACGAGACTGACCCGTTAACCCATTGGGTTATTCGCTATAATACTGGTCCATGAAGATATTGATATTTCTGTTTACAAGGGAAGGATTGATCCTTAGAAACATTCTTAGTTCCTTATATGAAAGATTTGAACGATAAAAAATATTCAGTATGAACATTTACACTACACTCTCATAGTTGAACAAGAATTTACTTTATTTTCTAAGAGAATTTTACGTATATTGTTATAATAAAAATCTAGCCAAGACTAACATACATACATATATATATATATGACAAAAATTTAACGCTAAAACACTTTTAATAGTAAATAATTTACAATGCCCAAAAATGAGCAATATCATATTTCAAATATGAAATATGGTAAAACCTGATAAAACTCCCGACTCATAGTTTCACGTGTTAGATTTGTTGAATACTACCTCATCAAGGGATAAGGTGAATCTCGGTCATGAGTTTTTTCCGGTCTTACCATTTTATAATTCAAATACAGATTGTGTATATATATATATATATATATATATATATATATATAATATATATATATATATATATATATATACGAAGCATTTCTTCATTGATACATATTTGATTGAAAATTATGGACTTTTTGTGTACATATTTTTTGTTAATCCTTTCAAGTTGCCGTACAGATCTTATGATATTCGCCGGGAATAAACCTTCCATAATTAGTTATTTCCCAATTACTATATATATATATATATATATATATGTGTGTGTGTGTGTGTGTGTGTGTATAATCAATTTTGGTTAATCTGTGTTTTGTTAGAGTGAACAGATAATAAGTAATGCATGGATTTGTTTAAAAAGTTATTTTCTTCCTAAAAATTCGGAGACGTAAATCTGGATCAGAAATATTCAGTTTCGAATACTTTCTAAGTCTCCAGCCTTTTTTCATTCGATTAAAACCAGGTTATTTTTCAGTCTCAAGCCATTTTAAAGAATGGGGTGCACTGAATTTTTACGTATTTGCTTTTGTGTTATTTAAACATTATTTGAAAATAAATGTCGGCAGTTTAAACGTTGTCATATCTTACAATTGTCACGATTCAAACAAAGATGGTGTTGGTCAGGGAGATGCCAAATGACGTTACACTGCAGTTTTAAGAAATACTAGAATTAAAATGATTCAATATATTTAGAACTCCCAGTCCTTATCCAAGAAAGATCTGATTGATTTATCGTTTTTCTCTGGCTATTTTCAAGAACGGTAATTTGTTTTTAAAGGATTTAAAGAAGAATGATTTTATGAGTCTCCAGCTACTTTAAAAACTGAGTGATCTTTTACATGTCTGTTTTTATATTATTCAAAAGAAAAAGACGTCTTCCTTCTCTTCCCTTTTAATAAACACACATGTATTAAAATGCACAAATATTAAAACAGAAGGTCTTTAGAGGATGATTTTATTTATGGTTTGTATTTTTTTTATACAAAAACATTAAACCATCATCCGAGCGTATGAATTGTTAAACAAAACAAAAAAAAATATGAGAAAACTTTAAGTATTCTACTTCTGTTGGGAACATTCTGTTTCAAATCTTCCCAAGTTTCCTTATATATATATATATGTGTGTGTGTATGCTTGCATACATTCACTCGAACGTGAGGGGCGTTCAAAAAGTTTTAAAGAACACTCCAGAAAGAAGACCAGTAGCTGGATATTGTTAATTGAGACTTTGGGGATGAACAAGATGTCTGCAAGATGGTCTCGAGAATGTTGATGCCAGTGCACAAGGTGAAAAGGTGTCGACAGTTCTGAAACACATCTGACTCTCTGACTCCATCAGGATGAGGCTTAGAAATGTTTGAATGAACCTCTTTTATATATTTGATATTACCATGATTTAATTAGAAATATGAGAAGTTCAACAAAATATATTTTAAAAGAAATATAACATATAATTTTACCTGCGGTTAATATTACCCAGACTATATACACAATAAGCGTAATTCAGAAACAATTTTATAGAGGTATTAGAAAATCATGTCATCAATGAGAAAACTGCACATTAAAAAACTAGATCAATTTGAGTGATAGCTGACAAAGTCTGTGAGACCATAATACATATATTTTTCGATGTGCACCCTTCAAAAATACCTACAGCAAATAAAGATAGTGATTACATTAATAATTATCTGTTAACTGCAATGAGAAGTTCCTGTCTAGTAAATGACCACAATGAACCTGTGTTTCAAAAGCAAAATATCTTAACAGTCTATTTGAAAGTGATAGTGAAAAACCTTTAGCTTCTGGCGTCATTAAGACTGGAGTAGATTTCTTAGACTATCTTTAGAGGTTCTGTTTATTTCAAGTGGCTGATTTCAAACACAAATGCAAAGAAGATTATTATCGTCCTCTTCAGATCAGACATATCGGCGCTTGTCTGTCTATACAATTAAGTGCTTCGTATTTACAATGAATTAAGAATCTGTAGTTCTGTAAGAAGTTTTTGTCAACCCAAACTTAAACACACGCGCTTGGTTGTGAGGCTTACTAAGCTTTTTCTAAGGCTTTTTTATATAAATTTCTCTTCTCATCAACATTTTAGTACCTAGGCGCCGCTTTACGATGAAATGGCCAGCGAGTTTGAATTGCTAGTCAATTACTTCTAGGTAGTGAGTTTGATTCTCATTGGGCGTCAAGTACATTCGGTCATAGATCAAATCTAAACAAGAGTATTTTGAGGGTTTCCTCGTAAGGGGTAATAGTTAATTCAAGACATCTCCAGGCTAAATATTATTAAGAATCGGCAGTTCTTCAACAACCCAAACTTAAACACAGATGCTTGGTTGTCAGGCTTAGTAGGTCTGTTTTGAGGTGAAAATACATTCATTTTTTTCTGATTAACTTATCTTGATTCCAATTTTTCAATCATCATTACACATACTCTTTCTGTATATATATAAATGATTGTTCGCCAATGGTCTTGGTGATCAGGGTTCAATCTTTGGTTGTGTCATATCAAAGAATTTTAAAAAATGGTACTTGGTGCCTCCTTACTTAACACTGAACATTATATGGTACAGATCAAGGGTGAGTTAAGTAATTCAAGGACAGAAGTTGCAACCTCTCTTACACCTCAGTGTAGTAGCTATTGAAAAGGGAAACTTGGGGTCGCCCTCAGCTACGGCCGGCAAACTTACATATATGAGAGAGAAGGTGAGTAATATTTAGTGAGCTTAGGTACAACACCTTTCCTTTGATGATTGTATGCCATTTTAAGATGTAATGGTATTCTTTATTTGCTTAATGGCATATCAACCCCTTATGAGTTATTCAATGCAATTATTTGATTCATTTGTTAATGTTTAACTACAATCATAACGACAATTTTGATGTTCCATTGCAATTTGTTTTTATCTTAATTTTGATTTGGCTATGAGACCCATTTGATTACAAGTTTTTATGCTATCAAGTTGTTCTACACGACTGTAATGCACAGGTAAGACTTCAATTATTAATTCTTTGTAAACAATTGAAGCTTCAATCAACTATTATGAAAACAAATAATTACCAGTTAAATCATTTCAAATAATCTTACCTAACATTATCAATAAAAATAATAGCAAAAATGACCGCTCCCCGAGTTGATATGCATTGTAAATTAATTATCCTAGTCTGACCAAAAATCAATTAGTGAAATAAGTTACTCTATGAAGAAAGTTGAAGAAAGCAAAAAGCCTGAAGTAAACTTGAATCTATATTATCATTAATTTATTTTGTCGGAATTAATTATCAGTAGAAAATATTATTTGAGAAATTATATGTTATTGTAAGCTATTACTGTTGTTATTATTATTATAATTATTACAAAAATTGTTTTATCATTAATTTCTTTTGCTTGTAATTACTTATCAATAGAATGTCTGTAAAGTTTGAATGCTGTAATCTTCATTTGACTTTAGAACTGTACGACCAAAAATTGAAAATGGGTGAAAAATGAAAAAAAAAATGGGTTCTATCTCCTCCAAATGCCAAAAATGACCGCTCTCCAAGCTAAATGCATGAAATCCAGGAATAATAATTAAGGAAAAAGGGTTAGTGATTTTATACTGAGTGAAAACATCTTTAAAATGTAATTATCTTTTAATTTTCGTTTTTTTTTACGACATGCTGAAGTGTCTTCTTCTGAAGGATATCTGGTCGCATCTGTGCCAGAAGCAAAGATACTAATCAACCTCTGCGCCTAGTATAGTTACAATATACAATCCATGAAAAATGGAGCATACAAATCCAAATCATCGTGGCACACAGATTACAGATCTGAGTGTCATACTCGACATGTGCTCACTTGATAACCAACGTGGGGAGGAACGATCGGAATCTTATCAATGTTGGCTGTTCAAATTTTACATAAACAAACAACGACAAAAGCAATGAACTCTGAGACACTAACGGAAAATAATGGACCAGAGAATACTACGAAAATGTACATCACTGTTATTTTAAGAACAATGCTACACAAAGAGGATAAGAAAAAAAATGATAGAAACTTGAACAAATTTGGCAAGGTTTAATTCAACAAAACTAAGGCTCGATGACCAAGGTAGAATGATATTAAAGATCGGTTGGCTTTCTGACTTTGAGATACAAGAAATACCAAGACAAATAGTGAAGAATATCATCAAAATTTCCCAACTAGAATCGAAATACTAAATAATAAAAATCAGACGCCCTCTAACACAATTGCAAAGCAAAATTTTGATGACTGAAACCTCACAAATCACAAGTCAAATGATAACACAACAAGACAAAATAAACGTAGAATTAATAAAGAAAATCATGACTGAAAAGAAGACAACATTACTATCCCTGAGAAATCAAGACTAGAAAAAGTTAATGTAGAAACAGAAAAGTTAAACAAATAATCAACAAATATCCCAAAATTCAACATCACAAAACTAAACTAGCTCTATTATACAGGAGCAAAACTGGTGTATGTAATAAAAATACGAACAGAAATACATAATATAAATAAGGCCAGAAAGGACATATAAAGAAATGGACAATAAGCTAAAGTGCTTGATAAGGAAAAAAGTAAAAGAGGACAAATGGATGAAAAGAACAAAACAACAGACAAGTTTGACAATGCAAATTGAAGTTATAAATCAAAAGATATTGGCGATATAGGGTAGACTTAATACATAATTAAACAGGTATGTGAAATAAATACAGAACAGGACATTCTTACCAGAGGAAAAAAAATCAACCAATTAGTACTTGAAGAATGCACGACGACAACGAACAGCCGGGTGCGAAGAAGGCAAAATAACCCCGGAGTAAAATACAGGAACAGAAATGCCCGAATAGATGAATATAATGAAAAAAGAATTACAAGGACACCAAGAATCGCCTGAAGCGAACGTAGACCAGGAATCGCTAAGAATAACACTGAACATTGTTTAAAAAAATCACGCCATTCATTATAGACTGGCAATTGAACTGAATAGATACCAAGAAGAATGCCCGAATGGATGACTAAGGAGAAACTACCCGTGTTAAGAAAGCCCCCACGAAAAGGAACCACGCCAACATATACAGATACATAACGTGTGGAGATGTGGAAAATCCTAACAGCATAAATTTTAGAGGGGATATATCACTCGCAAGTATGCAGCGAACTGAAACAATTGAGCAGCAAGGCAATGATTCCGCTCAATTAGTTACTTAAAATGTGCACTGTGGGATACAAATTTACCAAACGATTAGAAAAGTAGAATTACTTTATTCGTATGTACGACATGAAGCTGTTAGCAGAAAATGAAAAAGAAGTGGCGACTGATCCATACAAAAATGAAAAGTGGAAAACAACAAATAACGGAAGGAAAGGAATTGTCAAATAATTATAGAATCAGAACGCTTGCAGAGAAGGGAACCTACCAATATTTGGGAATATTGGAAGCGGACACCATCAAACTAGTGGAAATGAAGGAAAATATGAGAATACATTAGACAATCGAGAAGACTTCCAGAAACTAAGCTCTGCAGCAGAAATCTTACCAAAGGGATAAACGCCTTGGTAGAATTCCTTGTAATATATTCGGGCTCGTTCTTAAAGGGGATAATAGAGGAACATAGAAATATGGACCAGAAGACAAGAAAAATCATGACGATACAGAAGGTCTGACACAGACTATGTGTCAAGAAAAGGAGAAAGAATATTCGCTAACATTGAAGATGGCGTATATGCATCAATACTTAGAATCGAGAACTAAATTAAAAAGAACAAAGAAAGACTATAGTAGCTCGTAACAGCACAGACAACACAAGAGCAAATAGAACAATAGGAAAAACAAGGAAACCGAAATAGGAAGAACGAATTTGTATGGTTACTTCAAGAGACAAATAGGCGAAATCTCCCACGAAAAAGACAGGACATGCCTACAAAAGGAAACCTTTAGATTGAACATTTAATCCTTCTAAAAGAATCTCAAATCAACGCCATAAGGATCGATTATATTAAAACGAAAATTTATAATACCCAACATAATAGCAAAGGAAGATTTTGTGGCGTCAAAGATAAAACGATTAAACACATTATCAGCAAATGTAGCAAACTAGCCCACAAGAAGAATAAGACAAGACATGACTAGATGGGGAGGTGATCCACTGGGAATAGTGCAAGAAATTGAAATTTTACTCTACTATCAAATGGGGTATACACAAAGCAGAACCCGTTCTAATGAATGAGATGCATAAAATACTTTGGGATTTTGAGATAAAAACTGATAACTTGATTCTGGTCAGGAGTGATAATCCCCGAAAAAAAGAACTTGCCTTATGGCGGATTTTGACATCCTTTTGGATCACAGAGTGAAAATCAAGGAAAGCAAAAAGAAAAGACAAGTACTTAGACCTTGCCAGAAAACCGAAAACGCTGAGTTGCATGGGTACGACGCTGATACAGTTTGTTGCTTGCACACTTTGTACGGTCCCCAAAAGCTTGAAAAGAGAACTTGCAGGGTGGCATATCGGTGGGTGAATTGAGACCATTAAGACGACAGTATTGTTAAGATCGGCTAGAATAGTCCCAGGAGAGTTTGAGAGACCAAAGGAAACGCTGTGTGTGAACAATTTGCACGCAACAGCGTAGTTTCAAATAACTAATAATAATAATCATAATTCTAAAAAAACTAATAGAACAATTCTGTAGATTAGGATCATATCTATCGCACTCATTGAGTGAGGGGTCTTAACCTTCTGCCGGGATGCAGTCGTTGTATTTTACAGCCCCAGCCCACTGGCCTTTATGAAATTAAGGTCTTCTGGCAAAGTCCGTATGTTTATCTCTCAGAGGTTTTAGTGGAATGTCGAAGTCCACTTACTGACAAGTACATTTATTTTTCTTATGGTCTACTCTTCTGGCTGCGATTGGGGTTTCCGTTTATATCACAAAATACAGTAGTACAAGTTGTATTCTCTTACTAGTATTGTTTGAGTTTGGCGTCTCCAAATTTTTTCGATTTTAATTCCAATACATTTGTAATTTGAGTATTTATAAAATTATTTTCACACATGTCTTCTGATGATATGGTTTGAGGAATGTTCTTTTTATCTACTTATCATGCCATTGGCCTAATGAGTAGAGTATTCCCAAATGGTCCGGGAGACCGGGGTTCAATCCCAGTTAGAGTCACACCAAAGACTCAAAAATGGTACTTGATGCCGCCTTGCCTAACTTCCAGCACGAGAGGTAAGGATCAAGGGTAAAGTAGAGCAGTTCAGGGAAAGGAGTAGCAGCCTCCCCTACACCTCGGTGTAGTAGCTATTGAAAAGGGGACCTTCGAGTCACACTCAACTAAGGTCACCAACTTTATTATTTATTATGTCTAAAGTGTTATTCTTGATTGCATCATCGATGTGTACTGGAAAATCATTATTATTCTTGTTATTCTTAATTTTCTTGCTGAGTGTATTTTTATTTCTTTGTTATCTGAGAAGCATTAATGGCATTATTTGATATCATTATTTCCATTGGTGTTTCAAACGTTACTCATTTTATCAATATAAAATATATCATCATTATTCTTATTAGTAGTATATACTTCTTCCAGCATTCGTCTTTCTTCATTTATTGTTTTACACCAACTTTCTACGCGGAGTTATTATATTTCTGTCGTTATTGTCTCTCTGATGCCAAGAGAACATGTTCTCAAAATCTTGAGAATGTTCCAAAATCAAAACAATTATCATAAAAAATTGGGCAGACATTTTGTCTGCAAGCTGGTTAAAATATTCGACTTTGTCGTTTAAGTCATTTTGAAATACTTATCTTATATTCTTTTATAAATATCGAATACGATGGGGCATTTTTTTTTAGAAAATACATCAAAGAAGGTAAAAGAAAAAAAATGTTATTTTAAGAAGTCTTCTTTACCAGAAATCGTTTAATGACTTCTTAATGTCTACAAACATACAAATATAGTCCCTGTTATAATGTTAGATTGATATGAGAGTGAGAGAGAGAATTCCAATCTAATATAAATAGTTTCTACACAGTCTCGTATGGTTTCAAGTACTTTTTTTAATACTAATAATATATACACAATTACATGATTTCAAGTAACACGAGTTCTATTTGATATTAGTCATTTGTTTGTGCATAGTTACATGCTTTCAAATAATAATGATGATTAATTTGTATCTTCAAGTATCTATTCTTAAACAAATAATTTACACTTCTATGGTAACAAGTAAAATTATCAAATACTAATAATTATCAAACATATCTATTTGTCCTATAAACGAGATCCCAACAAATTCAACCGTTACGAACATATGAACAGCATTTCTATATCTAAAAAAGGAGGAAAAATCATAAAATATTTAACAGATTTTGTGTTGTTTCAACGCATATTGTTAAGATTTGAGATCATTTAATTGAGAAATTATTTGGTTAGAAAATATTCCTTTTTCTGAAATACCTTATATATGATTACTCAGAGTTTTTCACATCAGTGTAAGCTGATGGTCTTTCACTGGAGTTAGAGTGACAGCAAGTCTCCAGGACTCTTCTCCGGATAATGGCCGTTCGCAACAATGTTGTAGTTTGGATGGTATCCACTCGTCCTTCAACTTTCAAATCCTCTATTCCCTTTGATAGTCCTTTATTTACTGTACCGAATGCACCAATCACGATTGGTATAATCGTTACCTTCATGTTCCATATTTTTTAATTCCGATCAGCCGGTACAGCAACGTCGACAGTTTTGCAAGTGTCAGCGTAAACCAGGGAATACTGGCAATTAAATAGTTCTTTACACTTATGCTTAAAGATTAATGCCTTACTATCTGATGCAGTAGCACACATAGGATACTCAATTAGGGAAGGAGGTCAACAGAGGATGTAGAAGGCCTATTTTAAAGCCAACGGATAGGGTTCACAACATTACTAAAGATATATGTTAAGCACTTTATCAATAAACGTATAATAATGCTGTCACGATTATCATCTTTAAACCCTAGGCTTTCCTCTCACGTGCGAACACATCCACCATAGTCTTCTCTCTAAAAAAGCATACGAACCCTGAAATACTTATGCACATTTAAAAAGTTTTAAACTATTTTCCCCCCTCACTATTAGCAAGTATATATATATATATATATATATGTGTGTGTGTGTGTGTGTACTACGCATAAAAAGTGTAACTGATTAATGCCTTCTAAATATTTTCGAAATTTTAAAATATTTAAGTAAATTAAATATTTGTTTTTGTTTTAATATATCTATTACTGCATCTTTACGTGAGATTATTATTTAAAATTTAAATCTAATTAAAAATATCTGTAATTTAAGTCTAAATGTAATTTAAAAAAAAATATTAATTTGTAAAAAAAAAAAAAAAAAAAAATTTAAATAAATTTGCTAGATTGCTAACCGAAATTTAAATTTAAAACGGAAGTGGGCTTAATGAAGAGGTAACTCTTCACCCCTCTTCTATCCCCTCCCACTTTTCTATCCCCTCCCACTCTTATGTGTCTATTCTAGTTTTTTATCAAAAAGAACTGAAGAAGTCCTATTAATTTTTTTTCGTGTTTTTGGAAATTTCAAAAAAGCGTAACAGGATGGAAATAAATTTATAATCCTTTGTGATTGGTTTCGTTATTTTTTCTTAAAGAAATTATTGCTCTGTATTATTGGTACATTGAGCTCTTTACCAGGAAAATTTAAAAATTCATTCATGAATAATTTCTTGTCCTGATGGAATTACTCCCAACTATATATATATATATATATATAATTGTTAGTTTTAAAAATATTCATATTGACATGTACCTGGTATGTCAGAAGAATTGACATAATTTCCTAATCTAATAATATCGCCAGTTCTCATTCAAGTGATCAGAATTTTTTACAGCATTAGTAGAAATAACTCAAACTTCTATGTTTAATATTTAAACGGCTTTTCTTTTCACTGAAAAGCATTTCTATATCGGAAAAAGGAGGAAAAATCATAAAATATTTAACAGATTTTGTGTTGTTTCAATGCATATTGTTAAGATTTGAGATCATTTAAACGAGAAGTTATTTGGTTAGAAAATATTGGTTTTTCTGAAATACCTGATAAATTATTATTATGATTATCATTATTATTCCTTCAGAGTTTTTCATATCAGCGTTAGCTGATAGTCTTTCACTGAAGTTTGAGTGACAGCAAGTCTCCAGGACTCTTCTCAGTATTCTGGCCGTTCTCAACAATGCTGTAGTTTGGGTGGTATCCACTCGTCCTTCAACTTCCAAGTCCTCTATTCCCTTTGATAGTTCTTTATTTACTGTACCGAATGCACCAATCACGATTGGTATAATCGGTTCCTTCATGTTCCATATGTTTTAATTCCGGTCAGCCAGTACAGCAAAGTCGACAGTTTTGCAAGTTTCCTTTTTTTTTGTTCATTACTATAAGGTTTGGTTTTCTGGCCGGGCTTAGGTGATCTATGTGTATGTCAAATTCCCATAGGAGGTTGTGTGTGTGATTCTCTAGGACAGGAGTTGGGTTGCGCCTATACTATATGTTCGTGTGGTCAAATTTAAATTTCTTGCGCATCTCCCAATGGATCACCTTGCCCACGTCTTTATTATTATTATTATTATTATTATTATTATTAAATTACCTTTAAAAAGTGAGTTGCCCACAAAAGACTGACACATTTTAAAAAGTTATAACTTTCTTCTTTTTGATTTAATTTTTTATATTTGTCAAGTATTGAAAATTATGCTGGAAAAAAGAATAAGTTACAGCGTGAAATAATTAACTAGAATAATAGAATTTTACAATTCAACTAAAAGGCTGACACTGTCATTCATTTCAATTGCGTTCTTCAAATAAAAATATTTTATAAAAGAAATTGCCAGTTTGCCCTACTAACGATTCCGACCTCCCATAAAATCACAAACTCAATAGAATATAACAGACGGCAAAGTCTGTTAAGACCAAATTAACAAAATACTCATTTAGAATTTTAGTAGTGAAGATAAAACTTTTCTCAACTTTCAAATTATATATATATATATATATATATATATATATATATATATATATATATATATACATATATAAATTCTGAGCATGATTATGCGAGAGATGAAACAGGAAAATACATCAAATAAAGTGAAAAATGTATCCTATAATATATTTTATATTGAATTTATTTATTTTCATTTAGTAGATATCAATAAAATCTATATGGAAGTTGTTGTTAAATGAGCAAAATATAAATGAGAAAGCATTTAAGTATTTTGCAGTAATTTCTTTTTCTTTTAACGACTTTCTTTTCAAACTTATTCGCAAGATTATAGCTTATATGCATAAAAATAAAACATACATCAAAGAACCATAACTCTGCCTATTCAACTGTATCTGATCAATTTTTAAGTTGGAATAGCCTAGAAATACCTAGAATTCGGCTCCCGGTAGCCGAATCGACAAGATACAAATTTCACTTTCATGACGAGGAAATCTAGAAAGAGCCAAGTCTGTCCTACTATTTTGTTTGGTTATTTGATTTACTGATATATCAACACTTGACGGTTATTTAATGCCAAATCCTCTGATATACAACAGTGTATGGTTTTAATTTTCTTCGTAATGAAATGATGATGATAATTTGTTCCTAAGTTAAAATCATCACCACACATACACACGAATACATAAAAAAATTATTCGGTAAATCTCATCTCCGGAGAACTTTGCTACACTTCGCCACAGCTATGTCCAAGAGACAACCTCAATTCGGCCATGAGATATATATATACACACACACACACACACACACACACACACACACACACACACACACACAGACAAAAGGACTGTGTTTTTCGATTTCTCAATTTTCTTTCTCTGCCAGTTGATTATCGTAATAAGACATCGTGAAACCGATGGTTGCAGATAAGCGTTCATGCTTATATATATATATGTATATTTAGGCAGCATTTCTTCGTTAATGCAAATTTCATTAAACATAATAGACATTTTATGCCTACATATTCTCTTTTGGATCCGTTCGAATTCCCGTATTACTTTTATCGTATTCGGGGGGAACTGATTAAGATATTGTCCAGAGTTGTATGTATCCCTAGTACTTTCTGCCCGACTTTGGGCCATCATCAGGGGAGAATCTGTTACAAAAGTGATGTAACTTTTGTTTTAGCAAATTACTACTGTGTAAGGACGTC
The DNA here is from genome assembly GCA_963585895.1 of Sepioteuthis lessoniana. Lineage (NCBI taxonomy): Eukaryota > Metazoa > Mollusca > Cephalopoda > Myopsida > Loliginidae > Sepioteuthis > Sepioteuthis lessoniana. The sequence continues at coordinate 2,696,245 of OY757938.1, forward strand.
TTTGCTGTTGGAGATTATGGCGCTTGCTTTTAAATGTAATTCTGTAAATAGTGCCAGTAGCTAAAGACATTTAAGTACGTTAGCACTGGTTTGAAAATTAATTCTATTAACTGCTGGTTGCAGGTTTCTAATATATAGTGCTTCGAGAATCTGAAGTTTTTGTTTATTATTTTGATGTTCGAGTATTGTTGTGTTGTCGGTGAGAATTTTTCGTAGTTGTGTTGTTGGGCATGAATGTTTTTTTAAATCCTGAGCTATTGAACTTGTGTCAGAAAGGTGCATTGTAAGTCTCCTCGACAGGGTAGTTGAGGTTAAACCAACATATATATTATTATTATCAGAGAAACAATCTCCTAGGGGACATTTAAATTTATATATAACGTTGGTTTTTTGCAACACCCCAATCGAGGGAGAGGAGTTATTTCTAATGACCAAATTCGAGGTTTTAAACTTATTATAATATATAATAAGTTTTATTTTTTTATTAGGATCGGTGGGGAGTATGTTTTTGTGAATCAATGTTTTCATTATTTTTTCATCGGATTTATAATTGTAGTGCATTTGGTTACGATAAAAAAGTTTGATATATGTTTATATATATATATATATGTATTTAAAGATGGTTTAATTTATTTTTTTTAAATTCCAAAAATACAAATCTCTTCGTTGACCTTCCTATTTTTATATATATATATATATATATATATATGTGTGTGTGTGTGTGTGTGTGATTTGTAAGGGAATTAAGTGTAGGTAACTTTATTTTTAAACGAGTTAGAGCTCATTTCTTTACACAGAAATAAAATACTTTCAAATATTGTCAGTACAAACAATTCTATTCAAAATTAATCAGCTGTTTGCACTCAGTTAAATAGTTTCAGAAATTGTGATTTAACATTAATTATTCCATTTATCAAGAATTCCTCTCATATTTAATATCAATCATTTATCTGAACACATTTATGCGTTTTAAGTAATTCTATTAATTTAGATTTTCCTATCCTTTACGTACAACTTGCTGTATGATTAGGGCGGACATAAGTGTAATTGTAATAAAGGGGTACTATGTAAACCATTGATAGGACCATAATAGGTACTAAAACTCTGGATTATAGTGGACATTAGTGTAATTGTAATAAAGGGGTACTATGTAAACCATTGATGGGACCATAATAGGTACTAAAACTCCTGATTATAGTGGACATTAGTGTAATTGTAATAAAGGGGTACTATGTAAACCATTGATGGGACCATAATAGGTACTAAAACTCCGGATTATAGTGGACATTAGTGTAATTGTAATAAAGGGGTACTATGTAAACCATTGATGGGACCATAATAGGTAGTAAAACTCCTGATAATAGTGGACATTAGTGTAATTGTAATAAAGGGGTACTATGTAAACCATTGATGGGACCATAATAGGTACTAAAACTCCGGATTATAGTGGACATTAGTGTAAGTGTAATAAAGGGGTACTATGTAAACCATTGATGGGACCATAATAGGTACTAAAATTCCGGATTATAGTGGACACTAGTGTAATTGTAATAAAGGGGTACTATGTAAACCATTGATAGGACCATAATAGGTACTAAAACTCTGGATTATAGTGGACATTAGTGTAATTGTAATAAAGGGGTACTATGTAAACCATTGATGGGACCATAATAGGTACTAAAACTCCTGATTATAGTGGACATTAGTGTAATTGTAATAAAGGGGTACTATGTAAACCATTGATAGGACAATAATAGGTACTAAAACTCTGGATTATAGTGGTCATTAGTGTAATTGTAATAAAGGGGTACTATGTAAACCATTGATGGGACCATAATAGGTACTAAAACTCCTGATTATAGTGGATATTAGTGTAATTGTAATAAAGGGGTACTATGTAAACCATTGATAGGACCATAATAGGTACTAAAACTCTGGATTATAGTGGACATTAGTGTAATTGTAATAAAGGGGTACTATGTAAACCATTGATAGGACCATAATAGGTACTAAAACTCTGGATTATAGTGGACATTAGTGTAATTGTAATAAAGGGGTACTATGTAAACCATTGATGGGACCATAATAGGTACTAAATCTCCTGATTATAGTGGACATTAGTGTAATTGTAATAAAGGGGTACTATGTAAACCATTGATAGGACAATAATAGGTACTAAAACTCCTGATTATAGTGGACATTAGTGTAATTGTAATAAAGGGGTACTATGTAAACCATTGATGGGACCATAATAGGTACTAAAACTCCGGATTATAGTGGACACTAGTGTAATTGTAATAAAGGGGTACTATGTAAACCATTGATGGGACCATAATAGGTACTAAAACTCCTGATTATAGTGGACATTAGTGTAATTGTAATAAAGGGGTACTATGTAAACCACTGATGGGACCATAATAGGTACTAAAACTCCGGATTATAGTGTATATTAGTGTAATTGTAATAAAGGGGTACTATGTAAACCATTGATGGGACCATGATAAGTACTAAAACTCCGGATTATAGTGGACATTAGTGTAATTGTAATAAAGGGGTACTATGTAAACCATTGATGGGACCATAATAGGTACTAAAACCCCGGATTATAGTGGACATTAGTGTAATTGTAATAAAAGGGTACTATGTAAACCATTGATGGGACCATAATAGGTACTAAAACTCCTGATAATAGTGGACATTAGTGTAATTGTAATAAAGGGGTACTATGTAAACCATTGATGGGACCATAATAGGTACTAAAACTCCGGATTATAGTGGACATTAGTGTAATTGTAATAAAGGGGTACTATGTAAACCATTGATGGGACCATAATAGGTACTAAAATTCCGGATTATAGTGGACACTAGTGTAATTGTAATAAAGGGGTACTATGTAAACCATTGATAGGACCATAATAGGTACTAAAACTCTGGATTATAGTGGACATTAGTGTAATTGTAATAAAGGGGTACTATGTAAACCATTGATGGGACCATAATAGGTACTAAAACTCCTGATTATAGTGGACATTAGTGTAATTGTAATAAAGGGGTACTATGTAAACCATTGATAGGACAATAATAGGTACTAAAACTCTGGATTATAGTGGTCATTAGTGTAATTGTAATAAAGGGGTACTATGTAAACCATTGATGGGACCATAATAGGTACTAAAACTCCTGATTATAGTGGATATTAATGTAATTGTAATAAAGGGGTACTATGTAAACCATTGATAGGACCATAATAGGTACTAAAACTCTGGATTATAGTGGACATTAGTGTAATTGTAATAAAGGGGTACTATGTAAACCATTGATAGGACCATAATAGGTACTAAAACTCTGGATTATAGTGGACATTAGTGTAATTGTAATAAAGGGGTACTATGTAAACCATTGATGGGACCATAATAGTTACTAAAACTCCTGATTATAGTGGACATTAGTGTAATTGTAATAAAGGGGTACTATGTAAACCATTGATAGGACAATAATAGGTACTAAAACTCCTGATTATAGTGGACATTAGTGTAATTTTAATAAAGGGGTACTATGTAAACCATTGATGGGACCATAATAGGTACTAAAACTCCTGATTATAGTGGACATTAGTGTAATTGTAATAAAGGGGTACTATGTAAACCATTGATGGGACCATAATAGGTACTAAAACTCCGGATTATAGTGGACATTAGTGTAATTGTAATACAGGGGTACTATGTAAACCATTGATGGGACCATAATAGGTACTAAAACTCCTGATTATAGTGGACATTAGTGTAATTGTAATAAAGGGGTACTATGTAAACCACTGATGGGACCATAATAGGTACTAAAACTCTGGATTATAGTGTATATTAGTGTAATTGTAATAAAGGGGTACTATGTAAACCATTGATGGGACCATGATAAGTACTAAAACTCTGGATTATAGTGGACATTAGTGTAATTGTAATAAAGGGGTACTATGTAAACCATTGATGGGACCATAATAGGTACTAAAACCCCGGATTATAGTGGACATTAGTGTAATTGTAATAAAAGGGTACTATGTAAACCATTGATAGGACCATAATAGGTACTAAAACTCTGGATTATAGTGGACATTAGTGTAATTGTAATAAAGGGGTACTATGTAAACCATTGATGGGACCATAATAGGTACTAAAACCCCGGATTATAGTGGACATTAGTGTAATTGTAATAAAGGGGTACTATGTAAACCACTGATGGGACCATAATAGGTACTAAATCTCCGGATTATAGTGGACATTGGAGTAATGGTAATAAAGGGGTACTTCACATTGTCTAAACTTCCCGACTAAAACCTCAGATACGATTTAATTCCATACCCAGGACACAATATGGTTTCAAGTATTTGTATCCAATATTAATAATTTTTTTTATATCTAGTAAACATTCGTACACAGTAAAATGAGCTCAGTTTCGTTTAAATATCATCTTCAAAACAATTTTTTTTACAAACTAAAGATATTTAATGTAAATATGAATAAACAGCATTTGACATTAAATAACCAACAAGGGTTGATATGCCGTAAAGTCAACTTGTTCAAGTTATTTAAGGCGTACTTCTATAACCATTAGTTTTATTTCTACTCGATTTTATTGCAGTTGGCCCATTTCGAAAGCGGTTTTGACGACTGATGCAAATATTACCACCGCAAAGAAAACCAAAAAATGAAAACAAAGGTTTTATGAAAATATAGATTTTGATTGGTTAATATGAATCCACGAACAAAACCAGAATATAATTTTCTTTTCATTTAGGCAAAAGAAATGCATATAATTTGAAAGGCTTTTCGGCTTGGTCCTTTCAAGACTTCCACATAATAAATGACAAAAAAAATAAAGTTCTAGTCTCTTCTATAATAACGTGTGAATTTCAATAACGCACCATCGCAGCCAGAGTTAACATTTAAGTTATTAATATCTGAATAAAAGTGGGATGATATAGCAATTTAAATGCGTGTTTGTCCAATTCCTTTCGTCACCCAGGCAGTTCTAAGCACCGGAATGTCTTTGTAGAAATAAGCAAAAAACGTTGTGATTTAAAACCTTTCACATAAAAAAACAGTTTTCCGGAAGGCATTTGGGAAATGAACCGGCGATTTTTGAAAGAATTACCAAGTTAGCTTTCCTGAAAAAATAAAATAAATAAATAAATCTCGGCTATTTCTTTCATAGTTTGACTTAAACTCATTACTTTTTTTAATGTGCTGGCATAAGCAGAGAATTCATCTTTCTGTGATATTTCAGAATATTTTCCGTCTTATCGGTGGGGTTTAGAATACGCTCATTGTATTCTCTGCAGAGGATTAGGTTATTGCATTTAATGGCACATCAACCTTTGATAATTATTTAATGAAAATCAAATAATATATATATATATATATATATATATATATATTGGTCAATTGTTTGGCCGTAACTATATTTTTAATCAAGTTAGGTCCCATTTATTTGCACCCATTTAGATGGTTTCATCTATTTTTATAGATATAAACGGTTTTATTTCAACCAAATCATTTTAGCATAAATACACAGTTTCAATGTCATAATACTTCTATTTTAAACAATTTAGGTCTATTTGACCCATAGATTGGAGCCTATCAAGTGTTAACACTCTAGGCTAGAGTGGACTTGGGAGTGATGGCAATGAATGGGTACTCCACATTCCCCAAATCTCCTGTATTACAGGAACCTCACCATTAGATTGCTTAGTGTCATATTTCTAGGACACTTGTTGGGGCAGTCTGCAGAGATGCAGTCGGTGCATTCTACAGTCCCAGCCGAGTGGGCCCCATTAAGTTAGGTGAGGTAAGGTTATTTGATATAATAACATATCAACTCTTGAGGATTATTATTAACAAATCCTCTATATATATATATATATATATATATAGGTTTCTTTGCTTAAAGGCATATCAACCTTCGTGGGTTATTTAATGCCAAAGCCATTCTCCTAGAAGAACAGTAGTGGTGCTATTTAACCCATAGCTGGGAGGATAAGGGGGTTCATACTTTTCCCAATGGTATTTTTCCGAAAGTGAACCCAATAGCGCGACTGGAGTTCGAACACGCGTGCTACGATTTCGCAGACCATCGCTTTAACCATTACCCCACGGGTAACCATTACCCCCCTATATATATATATATATATATATATATATATATATATATATATATATATATATATATATATATATATATATATATATATATATATATATATATATATATATATATATATATATATATATATATATATTAATCTGTAGTAAATAGTACTCTTAAATAAGTTTCAACTTATTTGTTTGCACATAGTTAAACGTTTTTTAAGTACTGCAAACACTGATAATTCTGTTAAATATGAATCATTTGAGTAGTTTGTAATTAACATTTTCAAACGATTATTTATTGCATACAATTATGTAGTCGTAAGAATTTTTATCGAACATTAATAAGTCTATTTGATAAAAGTCATTTGTTTCCCAAAAGCTAGATGGTTTCAAGTATTGATAGCACTAATAATTCTAAGAGGTTTCAAGTATTGTTATCTTATAGTAATAATCTTGTTTACGTATAACTTAGACGGTTTCTTGTGTTGTTAACATTAATAATTTTCTTCATTATTAATCAGTTGTTTGGACTCAGTTAAATGGTTTTAAGTCCTGTGATTTAACATCAGTAGTTATATTACTAAAGGTGTTCTGATTGAATACGAATAATTTGCTCACAGAAGAATAGTTTCAAATAACTAGCAATAACAATCCTTCGTAAGTTATTGAGCAATAGTTCTATTTTACCCAGATAAGGAACTATAACATTTTCGATCACTCAAGGTCAGCGTGGACATGAGACATTTTAATCATTAAATATTCACTAGGTCTCTTTTAATTGGATGAACTGGTATTAAGTTTACGTAAATTGAAATCCTGTCTGTAAAGTTTGTTTTCAGCTTGTAAAGTGTAATTTCTGTTTCCAGTTTCGCGTTTCTATAAACTGAAGCTGTAATCTTTGAAAAGTTGACCACAGTTATTAGAAATTGATTTAATAAATAAATAAAAATTGGATCAAAACGGCTTTTGTATTAAAGATATAGAATGATAACGTACTTTTACTGCATTCGCTTTGAAACCCTGAAAGCTTCGATGTGACAGAGAAACAGATTCAATCTTTTCATTGAATTCATTTACTGAAGTAAAAGCTTCCTTATGAAAGCAATGGTAGGATTATTGAACAATGCCTATATGGCAAACAAAAGCATCCTTTTGTTGCCTATCAAGAAAATGCAGACCTAGCACAGCAATATGTATTTACCACATGTGCACCGATATATAGGAAAATTGGACAGATATCAAATAATGTATTTAAGACCCATTCGAGCAGATTTTATTCACAGTTGCGAACACTTCTGTTGTTATCAATTCTTTTATTCGAAAAGTTGAAGATATTTGGAAAGTCTTGCCTGCAGTGTGTCGAATTGACTCATGTCTATATTTTGAGGTCTTCCTCCCTGTACCTGTGTAAAAGAATGACAAAGCCTTTTCAGTTCCATGAATGAACTATTACCAAAAGGTTTTTTTTTTTCTGCAGTATTATTTTTAGATTTTGCAGAATAATCTCATGCAGAGAAGATTTCGTTTTGACAAATTTACACTGCTATATTTCAATAGTAAAAGAAGGTTCTGCTCTAGTTATTGTTTCGATTATCATTTTTGGTATGTATTAACAAAAATACGTTATATATATATATATATATATATATATACAGACACATATATGTACACACACCTATGTATATATATATGAGAGAGAGAGAGATAGAGAGTTTGGGGGGGAATCTTGCATATCAGCATCGTTGTATTTTATACGTTTCAGTCTATCATTGTGCCTATAGTATTTGGTAGTGGGGTCAGATTTTCATAGACACTCTTCCCCAGTGGATCACATTTTCTACCCAGTGGTGCCTATTCGCGTGCGTCGTTTCTGCTACTTGGGTGACTTTCGCTTAAATGATTAACCGTTTCATCTGTCTTCGCAAGACTTACATTTGTTATTCTCTTTCGTATTATCATTGATTTAAGTTTTTCACATCAGATTTAAGTTGTTTTTTTTTCTGTGAAGACTAAGTGACCATATATATATATATATATATGCTAATATCTCTTGGTTCCTAAAAAAGGATCCGAGCTCATTTTAGCCGTGTTATAGCCTGGAGAATCTCGATTCTTCATCAGATAACCAGTTCCTCCGTTTTTTAGTTCTTTGAAGACTGTTCCCAAGTTATCAACAAAAATATGAATACGTCACTTTCTTGTATCACAGCAATATCCAGGTATTTTGCCTTCTTTTGTTCTTATTCAAAGGTCTACTGGAATGGCAAAATCCTCCAAACGACGGAGCCTTTTCTTCTTGTTAATTTACACTTTGATCTTCTGACTCGGATATGGGTATTGATTTGTACCACCAAGTTCCAGATAATTCTATGCCTCTCATCTTTAGAAAAGGTTCTGATTTGTGCATATCCTATTTTTCAGTGCATCACCATTCGGGTCTACTGTTGCATTCCTTTTGTGCCAGTTTGCTGCACATGTTTACGTTTTTAACTGTTGTATGTGTTGCCAGGTAACCTACACTGGCTATTATCAATTCCTACTTTGCCATAATCAGTCCTTATATAATCCTTTTTGGCTGCTTTAAAAAGAGATCAGTTGCTTTCTTTAGGTCAACTGTTTGTATCCATATCATCTCGTGCAATTTTCTTTGTCGCTTGACGTATCCATACAGTTGTTTTTCTTCTTATTTTTCTTTTCTAAATTTTTCGATTCTTACTTTTCTGTTCGTCTTTAAATCACTTCTTTTGATTTTACTGGCCGCTGTAATCTATACTTCAAGGATCTTTCCTTTTCTCTATTCTTCGAATCATTGACTTCTTTTTCCTCTGTTTCTTTATACACAGTCTATATCATTCCTCGAGTGTAAAACACTGTGTATCATCATCAATTTTCTCCGTCTTCTTTTTTTCGGTCGATATATCCGAGTTTCTCTCTAATCCAATTTGCAAAAAAGGATCCAGAGTATCCAACAAGAGGGAATATCCAAGTATTTATTTCTGCAGTGAAATTTGTTTCGAGATATTTTCTTCTTCCGAGATAATCTTTTCTTACTTTATCTCTCATATCTGTTTGTTTGGTGGTGCCTACTTTAATATTCGCAGACAGTTGGAGTTTTCTTTTCTTCCAAAAGTTCTGATTAATTCCTAATCAGCCAGTTCTATTCCTTCCGTTGCTTCTGTTCCATTTTTTCATTAGAAGAATGGTATATTTTTGCACTCTTATATTACATTGCTATGATTTGTCTGAATATTGTAATAATTTGTATTAGGGTCTTCAGATATTTGAAATTTTTGTCGAATACCTTACAAATCACTCATTTAACTGTAGTCGTTTATCTTTTTCTTAGTAGGCTCCTTTGCATTTTCTTAGTATATAATTTAATTGTTATCATAAATACTAGTGGCGATAATGAACTTGCGATTATAGCTATCGTTACTCATTTGAGAGTTTTTCACATCGACTTAAGCTGATAGATTATACACTGGAGTCTGAGTGACCTAATGTTTCTTGGAATTTTCTTAGTATTCTGGCCGATCGTAATACTGCTATAGTTTGGTTGGTCTCCGCTTGACCTCTCATCCCCAAAGCCTCTTGTCCCTTAACCAAATCATTTCGGGATTGTACCGAGCGAACCAATTACAATTTTTTCACCATCACCTTCATGTTCTATTTTTTCTTAATTCTCAACCGAGGTCTTAGGACTTATCTCTTTTTGCTATCTTTTATTGTGTGGTGTGTCGGGATGTCTAAGTCCACTATTTGGCAGTTTCTCTTGGTTTGGCATTATAATTATTACAATTGAGAAAATAAGGACAACCTAAAACTAAAACTGCATCGAAAAACCCCTGATGAAGACCGAAGATTTGAATCACCCGAAACATTTCGACTATAACAAATAAGATAAAAACACGTGTTCGAGTACATCAGTAAAAGTTAACGGTAATTCCTCATCGCAGAAATATTGACAGGAATATAATTCATTATTGGTCGATTTCTGTGTGCAGACTTGTGTGAAGCACTAGAGACGATTTTGATTTTAAACAGAGTTTTGTTGAAGGAAAATACAATGAGAAATCAATAAAGTCATAAAAAATGCCGAGTAATTTTTCTTTGAAAGTCTATTGGGTTTGGAACAATTCATTTCTTAGCTTTTAGTTTAACATAAACATAACTGCATATAACTAATTGTATCTCTTGCAGAAGGCTAAGACATATTAAAATGGGGTCTGAATATATTTACAACCAAAAATTTCATTGTTATGAAACCCGTCTGTCCAACAATATTTCAACAATATACTCTGGGAAGTAGGAACTCACTTTTCCTTGCCCTAACTCATAGGTTTATTCTGACCTGGAGTGGTTGTACTTACAAGCATCTCATGTATAGGTCAAATAAATCCGTTAAAAAAATTACGAGTTTTTTTTAGAGTTTATGGCATATCAACTATTGTGGGTTACTTAATGCCAAATCCTGCTAATACATACACACATATCCAGTGTATATGATTTGTTTACACATTGTGTAGAAAATATTTTTTAAAAGGAGCCTGAGCTCATTTTTGCACACAGTTAAAGGGTTTCAAGTATTTTTATCCAACACAAATATTTCTGCTCACTATTCATCATTTGTTTGTCTATATTGTTGCAAGAATTTTGCTATGGAACAGTAATCATTTTAAATCGTTCATTTGTTTTCACATGTTTAAATGTATATATATATATATATATATATATATATATATATATATATGATCTATAAGTGAATAATTTGTTGGTAATTTCATTTTTTAATTGAGTTAGAAAGAATTTGTTTGCACTAAAGTATTGCTGTTGTTTCTATACAATTATATGGTTATAATTATTACTATCTAACACAAAAAATTCGATTGAATATCAATCATTTATTTGCAGATAGTGAAGACGTTATGAGTATTTCTATTTAACCCGAATTATTCTATTCAACACTTTGCATTTATATACACAATCAAATAGTTTTAAGTATTAGCATGTAATACAAATTATTCAATTTAGACGAGCTGTTAAAGAGTTTCCAGTATTGCTATTAACACTAATAATTCTATTCAACGTTACTCATTTGTTTGCACACAGTTGATTGGTTTCGAGTATTACAATCTGTCACCCACCAAACCCAACCCCCACCCCCACCCCCCAAATACAATCATTTGTTTACACACTTAAATGGTCAAATAGTTGAGTTAATAACAATTCAATTATACGTGCCATTTTTGTGAACACAGTTTAAATGCCAAACAGTTCTATTTGACTCATATTTAAGACTATCAGGTGTTACCATTCCAGTTAAGAGTGGACCTGAGAGCAATGGCAATGAACGGGTAATCCACATTCCTAAGAGCTCCAGGACTGGAACCTCACCATTAGATTGTTTAGTGTCATATACAAGGCATTTATAAGAGAGAGGGGTCTTACCTCTCTGTAGTCATATAGTCAGTGTATTCTATCGCCCCAATCGAATGGGTAGTATTAGGACTTTATAGGAATGCTTCAAACCATATAATTAATTAACAAATTAATTGTTTGAGACAGGAATGCAGTGTGCAACTAATTATTAGTAGTGCTAGATAAAATTAGTTACTTAAAACAGTAGAATTGTGGATTTCTTTACTCACTCCCTCTGCTAAGAATAGCATGCAATACAAGGTCAAATTTTAAGCAAATTATCGCTGGTTTGAATTCAGAAGTTTTCTTCTTCTAGACTGGTTCCTTTACCAAGGCTAAAGAACACAATTTACCATACTATTTATATGAATCTAGAGAGAGAGAGAGAGAGAGAGAGAGAGAGAGAGAGAGAGAGAAAAGATTGACCCTTGCCTTTCCTAAGGGCATTAGCACCAAGTGAGAAGTAAACGGCCTCGTCCAGGAATTTTTAACTCATGCCGCCAATTCCATATCTTGCGTCAATAACCGTTACATGGCCCAGTCGGCTGGGACTGTGGAATACAAAACAATTTGATGATGAAGCTTCAGTCATGTGGGAGCTTTGGGGAATGCAGAGTAACCCTTCATTGACATTTCTTCCAGGTCCACTCTGGATCGGATATGTCAAAAAGAACTATTTGAGATCTAAACTGTGTACTCATGCTAAACCAAATTGCTTGAAATAGAACTGTTTTTACATTTAACTGTGTGAAAACAAAAAAACTGTATTTAAACAAATGACTATGAGTAAACAAGAATTTGGGTACTTATGGTAATTGAGTTGTTTGGAGTAGAACTGTTTAGCATTTAACTGTGTATTCGTTTAAGATAGAAATAAGTGAAACCATTTCACCGAGTTAAAAAAAATTAGCTCAGGCTCGTTTAAAATATTAATCATGTATTTGATATATATGTGTAAAAAGGGTTTGGCAGTAAATAACCTACAATTGTTGATATTGAAATAAAACCAAACCAAAAGAAAAAAAACGATAGTCTAGGAGCGCCTATATTATGTATACATTATTTGTATTTAATTTTTGTTTTTTTTATGGCATATCAACCGTCTTGAATTATTTAATGCAAAATCCATTCCACTAGAAGAACACAAGTGGTACTATTTAACCCATAGCTGGGAGGATAAGGGGGCTCGTAACTTTTCCAAGGGTATTTGCCCGAAGATGAACGTAATAGCATGATTAGAGTTCGAACTCGCTTGCAACGATACTGCAGTTCAGCGCTTTAACCATCATGCAACGTTGAGACCCCTATTTGTATGAAGTCGAAATACTTCATACAACTATGTGTAAAGGAAATGACAAAATAAAAAGAGCAAATTAAAGAAAATAAATTATTAGATGTTTACTTAGGATTACAATAAATGTTTACAAACGAATCCGATTTCGACATTAAATAACCCACATAGAGTTTCTATGCAATTAAACTAGTAAAACCAAGTCTAAGTTTGTTGATTCACCCACAGATGTATTGTACTTAGAGCAACGAAACTGCTGATAATTTTGCTCATTTTGTATTCCGACATATATTTTATTATTTCTTTACAAATCAGTCTGCATTGTCTTGTCTTTATTGTATTTTATTTTTCGAAAGAAACTTCCGATGTTGATGGCTGTAAATCATTTCCTTCTTCACGAAAAAAAAAAATTTCAATCAATAATAAATTTAAATCAAAATAGAATTTACTAAGATTTGCTTAGTCTCTGACACATTGCCTGGTAGTTTTATAATACTTACATGCTTCATTTTTTTTTACCACACTGGAATTGGGAAGTAGAAGAAGAAAAGACAAAAATGTCGAAATGTTCAGTTTAGAAGGCGATAAAATGGAAGATTTTGTTCTATTTCTGCCCCTCAACGTGACATTCGGCCACCCAATCTTGGCGGGAAGAATTTCAAGTAGAGGAACGTAGAAAAGAAGAACCTTAAGGATAGGGGGATACACGTGATCTAGCATACAATATCTCTCACATCAAACACAAAAGAACAAAAAAAAAAAAACAACAACAACAATAAAAAGATGTATAAAGAATTTCGCTAAAACGGAGATTTCACAGTGAGTCATCGTTATCAAATTTGTTTAACAGACCATTACTGGATAGGGAGTTCAATGAGCTTTCAAAGTTTTTCTTCCTATGCAAGAATATACACATCATGAATATCTATGGTTATTTCGCAGGCTGGGATAATAAGTAATGACTTTGTTTAGAATATAGTTACTGGGTATTTGAATACTAAACTGGCTCAAGGCCATTAATAAGTGGTTCCTAGTGAGCAGATGATTCGTGCACAGAAAATACTTAATATAATATTGACTAGTAATTAAGATGATAAAATAATTTCACGATCAGAGAAACACATTGTATATTATAGACAAACGAGTTCTTTTCATTGTGACTGATGTTAGGTTGAAATCTTTCAAGTTTAGCGTGGTTGAATAGCTAGCTTGAACAATGTATAAATTTCTCTGAAGAATTGAATAATGACGATTGTATTGCATTAGGGTTGAAATTTTGTTGCCTTCGTTCGCATTTTTAAAAAATCCCTTGATCTCAGAACTTGAGAAAATGAATCAAATAACATTATTTAGCCCAACGTAAGCAAGAAAAGTTATCCTCTTTTTATTGGTGTCATGTGCACCGTCATTTTCTTTTATATTTATTTTCAACAAAAAAACTATTTTTCATAAAACGTTCCAGTAATGCAGAAATAAATCTTTGTTATTGATTCCCCGGGAAAAATATTTGGACATTTTTAGAAATAATTACAATGCATATTTTTTAAAGTACAAAAACAAAAAGCCAGTGTACAAAAAAAAACAACAAAAAACAAACAAACAAATAAATAAAAGATTAACCGCAGATCTGGAAACAGATGAAAAAACAAAAACTAAAGCATAAATATATGATTTATGTGTGTGCAATTGTTCTTTGAAAAGGCCAGTTGCCAGACAAATAATCTTATAATCGCATTGCGAGTTATTTGTGCGCCATTACAGAAGAGCAGTCTGTCTGAATAGATGAGCAGTGAAAATGAAGAAAGAGATACACAAAACTCTCATTTTGAAGCCTCTACGATTTGCGCAGTAATATAATAAAAGTAATCATTAAGAATATTTCAGAATATTAACCTATAAAGTCTTTCTATTTCAGAGTCATTTAATCACATATGTGCGCAAAAAATATTTAATTACAAAAATCATGTTTAGGTATGTGTGAAATTAGTCAACCTGCACTATGGGAAGTTAATGAAACAAGGTCATTTTCGAAATAAAAGTAAAACTTTTCTTACACTGATTCCTTAACCAAGACAAAAGAAACCAGTCTACCCTACTATTTACCCACACCTACAGATGAGTAGAAGAGCTGGTTTCATAACTTTTCCAAGAGGAAATTAAGACGCAAATAATTCCATCCATGTCATGATATTTTTATCAAGCCAATTAATTTTTAAAAAATGTGAATGGTTCCTTTGAAAAACATGCCCCCTAGGATCACCTGCGCAACTTGGAATACCACGCACTATGAACTACGAAAAGAATGGA
This sequence comes from Sepioteuthis lessoniana, assembly GCA_963585895.1. Classification (NCBI taxonomy): domain Eukaryota; kingdom Metazoa; phylum Mollusca; class Cephalopoda; order Myopsida; family Loliginidae; genus Sepioteuthis; species Sepioteuthis lessoniana. The sequence continues at coordinate 2,711,404 of OY757938.1, forward strand.
TTCAATACTCATCAAAGTTTGAATATATACAATCTCTCCGATAAGAGAAGGATGTGACATAAAGTCAGTTTCGACTGATTTGCTATTTCAAGGTTAAAGAACTCATCCTGCTCTATTCTTCAGTAGGGTAGGGTTGATCGATTCATAGGATTAAAAGGCATTAACACGAAATGAAACAGTATCATTCAGGATTGAATTTGGCTCGTCCATTTTCTTTGAAGATAGCCGTTGCACTGAGTTTGTCTTCTATGCGTGCAGATTCGCTTGAACAGCACTCAAGCGATTTTGAATTCAGTTTCTTTATTTCTCCTAGATTGGCTGCATTACGAAGGACAAAAAATACTGGCCTGTCCTATTATTTCCCTATTGCTCGTTGAAAAACAGATGGGTTCATGACTTTTTTAGAGAAACTTTCATTTCCATTTCTTTAGACGATAAAGGTTACGCTCCGATCGCCTCCATGACACAAATCCATCGATAATTACGAGCATAAAGTTTTTTCTTTTTCTTTCGTAGACAGAGAAATGAGTTTTGCAATCTTTGAAAATGTTTGCTATTCAAATGATTCAAAGCTCTGTACAAATATACCCGTATGTCATTTGAAAATAATTACGTCTTTCACATAACTTTAATCTCGCTAAGAGTTATAACGTTCTCTAGTTTCTGTTAATTATTTGAAAAGCATTATTACAGTAATATTCTCATCCACTTAGATTACTTGAGATTGTATTTCCTTATGATAATAACCGGTTGGCAAATAAAATTGTTGAGTTGTAATATTAGAAATACTGATGAACATATTGAAAGGTTTGGTTTCTTTGTTCAATGGCATATCAATCTTAGTGGCTAATTTAATGAAAAAAGCCATAGTTTAAAAAGAACAGCTGTGATACTATTTAACCCATAGCTAGGGTAAAAGGGGTTTATGTCTTTCCCAAATTTGAACACAATAGCTTGACTTGAGTTAAAACTCACGTATTTCAAGGCACACGTATGTCCAGCACATTAGCCACAAGGCTATCGGGACACTTCACCTTTTTAAAAGGATGTAGTGACTCCATAATTTGGAGGAAAATGTTTACATTTCAATTGACGTTAATTCCCTTGGGAAAGGCTGGAATCTACTTATTCAGTCCTTGCTATGGATAAATGGTTGGTTTTATTTGTTTGTTTAATGGTATGTCAACCATCGTGAGTCATCCTTCCAGAAGAACATCAGAAAAACAATCTAACCCAGAGCTGGATGGGATAAAGGGGTTCATCCCTTTCTCAAGTGTATTGGTCCAAAAGTGAATGTAATAGCGTGACAAGAGTTCGAACTCGCTTACTTGGAGGCTGCAGTCAAGCACTTTAGCCACTGTCACGGTTACTCTTCCAAAGTTGTTTGAGAACTTTATACAATGTTTCGGTCGGTCATACTTTATACTTGATCAGGTATATGATCAGACAGAAAAATGTAGAAAACTCCTTTCTTGGAATCAATAAAGGGATCTCTCTCATTTTCTCTTTTACTTCATCATGTATTTGATGAGGGTTGAAGAATCGATCAGTCAAAACGACATATTCACTATATCAAGTATACAAATAAGTAAAATGGATGGTTCAGCTGTCCAGACATTTATTATATTTACCAACCCCTCCGCTCGGGCAGGATATGACACAAGGTCAATTTTAAAGCGGAGTTTAACGGGTTTGAATTCAGAGTTTTTCCTTCTCCTAGACTAGTTGCCTCACGAAGGCTGAAGAATTCTGTCTGTCCTACTATTTACCCATAGCTGGAAGGAGAATAATTGGACTCATACGTTTCCCAAGGGTATTAGTGCTATGTAAAATGCAATCAGTATCGTCCAGGATTTGAACTCATGTCGCCGTGTCAATTTCCTACAACGATAACCATTACACCACGGGCACCTCCAGATGTCCAGACATTTATAAGTCTGTTAACCATTCTTTTAAACAGAGAGAGTAGATTTTAGGGTCGAATCTATGGGTAAAAAAGAACATTTTAATCATTCAAAACAGATTATTATTAGTATTATAATTACCAGTTGTAGTTGTAATAATTGGGAACCATACAACTGTATGTAAATTATTTGTATTAGATAGAAATACTTGATAAAAACAACTGATAATGTTAAAGTTGAATAGCAATATTTGAAATCATTTAACTTCATGCAAAAAGTTAACGCTGAGTACTTTTCGAAAAATTTTCAAAGAAATTCGCTTAATAATTATATATATATATATATATATATATAGATTTGGCACATAATAACTTGCAAGGTTTAGAATGCCATAAAACACCAACCAACCACTCTTTCCAATCTTATAGACAATATACACACATTATTTTCATATATTAAATGTTGAGAAGAGAAATGTAATTATTAAATGATGGCCATACTCCAAGTTTTGGTCTTTAATAGGCAATTTTATACATTTCCATTTCAGTTAATACCAGCCTCATCATGTACAAACACGTTTTAGCTTATTCCTAACACACATCTCATATAATAGGAATTTCTGCTCACTTTTCAAAATGTTTACGACATGTGCTCAAAATGTTTTATACATTTCATTTTCAGATAATATCAGCCTCGTCACACTCATATAGATATTTGCCCTAACTCATTTCTAACTCACACCTTTTACAATCAGGGGTGACTCCTTACTTTTCTAACCGTTAAACAATTGTACACAAAATGTACCGAGATTAGCTTCAAAATTTTCTTATAAACCGGCACTGAATCGTCTAGACATTTATAATCTATTTTCTCTTGCTGTGCACAAATCCTGAGTGGTTTTTTTTTTTCAGCATGTTGGATTTTCTCATGCTCAAAACTTCGGTGGAGTCAGCCTTTAATTTGCCAAAAACTGAATATCAAGGGTGGGGGTAGAAATACGGCCATGAAATGATAATTCAGTCATCTGTGTCGAAGTCTCTGTCATCTTAGGGTTTAGAGAATACTCGTCAAGTTTGAAGCAAGGCCAAAATACGGCTCAAGATCTTTAAAAAAAAAAAGGATATACTTCACAATGAATATGTTTCTGAATGCCAAAATTTGAGTAGACAGTATAAATTGTAAATTTTGCTAGGTCTCCATGATGTTGTGAGTTGCAAACTGCCAGACATGATATATGGGTCAATGGCAGATGCACTTGTGAACTCTACTCAATTTGAACGGCTTCTTTTTTGGCCAAACACGCGCAACGCCTTCCTTATTCCCAAAACCTTGCCCTGTACGATTTTCCTTGTTTCCTAATAGAAGATTCAAGTCAAGTTCAATAGATTTTAGGACGAGGAAGAAACTAAAAGAAAATATCAAAAGAAAAGTTTCTGAAGAGCTTCGATCAATGTTACATTCTCTGGAGTCGGTATGCTAAATACCTGTGGGTCTGTTCAAATAAATTTCATTCATTTTTCACTTGAAAGATAACTATTTTTTAACGCACCTAACATTTAGACTTTTTAAAAATAAAGTTAAAATCAATAATTTTTTAAAGCCGTTTTTATCAAAGTTTTCCCTATGTATTGTTTCTGCATAAAAGATTCTTGCCGTTAATGACGTCTTTCGTGAGTGGAAATATATAAACAATAGATCAACATTGCCAGTCTGATTGAGGTAGATATCAATAAAAATATGTCATCCCATTACGCCAGTGACCGATTTGCAAAAAAAGTAAAATCTTTAAATAGTAACTCGTAATATTAAAACTCAAATGAAAGTCCAGATTTTGTCAACATTTCTGTCGCGTATTTTATTAGATAATGTATAATTAGCTCTTTTAGTTCAATGATGTTGCTTGTTAGTATATTTTTTAAAAACTTTGTTTATCTTTTTATTTTCTTCTTTCACCTTTTTCCAGCCTTCGTTCTTGAGAGATGGTTATGTAGTCATCAGTTTAGTTATGTTTTTTCTCTATTAAGGATTTTTTTCTGCATTCCGGTGCTAAAATTGATGTGGTACTGGCGTCTGGGCAGTTTTGGTTTTCATTATTTTGCGTTTCAGTTCGAGTAGTGGGGCCTTCTTCATATTCTTCATGACTTACATATCCTCATTTCAAGGGTCTCAAGGAACTTAGTCGACTAGGGCTGTAGAATACGCCGACAGCATCTCTATAGAGCATTCAGGGAATGTCCAGGATATGAGACTAAACCATTTGATGTAGTGGCTCCAGTCTTGGCGGTTTGGGCAAAGTAGATTACCACTTCGTTGCCATTACTTCTAGGTCAACTATTATCCGCACTGGTTGTACTAAGGGTCCAATAATATTATTTAATCATTTACTGTCATTGTTTCTATTTAACTACTGGGAAAATGACAAAATGAAATATCAGTATTACATAGGAATACTTGAAACGATTAACTGTGAGACAAAGTTAGTTCTGGCTTGTAAAAAACTGTTGCTTTCAAACTATTCGCTTACAAATAATATATATTCAATATATATGCTTAAACAGGATTTGGCATCAAATAACCTACAAGGTTTGATATGCCGTAAAACCCAACGAACCAACTTCAAGGGTAAAAAAAAAACAACTTTAAAAATAAATTCCTCTTACATGGTCAGGTTTTTGGCATAAATTAAATGTAGCGGATTATGTCCAAATTTCGATTTTTTGTTCCTTCTTTGTGCTGGATTGCCCTTAAAATGAAGTGAAGTATATTTTTCTTGACTTCTCAAGTCAATTTCTTCCGTTGGTGTCACTGCGTTGAGCAGTTGCTTTGGTCGTTGTTTGTGAATTTGAAAGTAGAATAATCAACATTTTCAGGATGCCGATTAAGTCACACGTATTGGCTATCAAGAGAGTACCCATCGATCATTACACTCAGACTTGTCATCTAAGTTTCACGTTGATTTGGATTTGAAGATTTTCATGGGCTTATCAGAAAAACATGTTGATTGCTTTTGTCTCAGATGTGAACTATATTTCTGTTTATAGACATTTCAATGAGCCACGCACAAATTATTATTATACATTATATTTTTTACACCAGTGTTAGCTGATAGTATTTCTCTGAAGTGTGCGTATCAGCAAGTTTCTTTATGTCTCCAAGGACTCTTCTTAGAACTCTGGCAGCTGTATTCTATATAGGTTGTCTCATTTCGGATTCTTCCCGTCCTTTTTCCAAGACTTTCGAGCTCTTTCCAAGCGCAGCCACTACAGTTGGTATCAACGTTACCCTAATATTCCCCAGCTTAGTTCTCTGGGAAGGTCTAAGTATTTTCTCTTTTTTTTACATTTTTTGATATTCACTGCAATCCACTGAGAAGGTAAAATCCATTATGCAACAAGTCTTCGATTTTTGTTAAGTATCATTAGGTTTGGTATTCTGGCTGGGATTTGGTAATCTTTTTTGTTTTTCTTTCATCTTCGCTTGTTTAATGTTGTCCGCTTCCAATCTTCCCTCGAACTTGTAATTTTCCTTTTCACCAAAACGTTCTTATTCTTAGTTGATTTGGCATTTCTAGTCCTTTCGTTATTTCTATTTCATTTTTTTTTTTCATCCTGAGTATGGCATATTTCTTTATGCCAAATTATATTTCTATATTTTGGCTGTATATTCTTATTGCTTGTCTCTGAGTCTCTAATTCTTATTCATTTTTACAAACAGGTTGATGTTGTCAATGTACGAGATGGGGATAAGTGTTTTCTTATGATTTTATAAATTTCCAGCCCCAGTGTACTTTCTAAGTATGTAATTGAGTGGAATACTTGTCATTACAAATAGTAATGGCGAAAGCGGATCACATTGAAAGAGGTCTCTTTTGGTTTTCACCTCGACTAAAGTTGTTCCTCTTGCTGACAATTTCACTTTCAAGTCTTTTTATGGTTTCTGGGGTGTATTTTATGACTTTGAAAGATATCTTGTACATTTTCAGGTTAGCGGTAATCATATCATAGGCTTTTTTTTAGTCAATCTACGTTATGGCTACGTTTTCCGTTATTCTTTGCTTTTCTTATACATGTTCTAATGATTGTACTGTAAGCCACAAGTCTTTCTTTTCTTCTTGTGGGATCACTTCAGTTCTTTAGGAAACAGTTTGCGTCATACAATCAAGTAATAGATGTCCATAGGTGTTGGGGATGGTTCCTTTTCGGGGGTCTTTCTGTATCAGGAGAATTTTCGCTTTAATCATCCCCTTGGTTATTTTTGCATCTACTCAGTCCACGGACAAGTCTGTCACGGATGGACGAAGATTTTTATTTCAGCTGAAGATCTTGACAGTTTATAAAAGTGATTTTATTGACAATTATCAAGTCTTGCGTAAAACTAACCACATTTTTGGATGAGTTGACAAGAGAAAAAAGGTGCACTAGTGTGCCACAAAATCTCCGAATGGCGTGAATATTTTCATTTCACAGAAGCAAAATGTTTCACACTGCTTCCTGGGGTTTCTGGTCCGGTGACTATTGGTAATATGACTCGTACATTTTCGAGTCCTTGATCATACTATCACTCACACCAATGAATAAGATGCGGTGTACATCAGAGCGATCAACTGCAATCTTAGAAAAATGATAATTAGAATCAATTCTGAACGAGAGTGACATTTGATGAGATCACACAGACCTGTGTATGTGTGCGTGTGTGTGTGTGTGAGAGAGAGAGAGGGCGCGAAGAAATTTATTTTGTCGTTAAAGCGACTAGACTTCGTCGTAAAGAAGAAAAATGAGTTCTGTCTGACTTTGTAGGTTAAGAGACGAGAAACCAGACTTTTAGAATTGTACGCCTCAAAGTAACAAGTCTTTTGCCATTGTTCACTGCATAATTGTCAGAATACACAGTTTTCTTTTACTTTTTTATGACTTCGTAACGACTTACTTATTTGTAGGGCAGAAATTTTCACACCTTTTACTGGTGCTCTAGCGCCAAATTTAACACAACCTGCTTTGTTCAGTACTTGATCTTTGCTTGACACGTTCATTTTTAAAGATGGCTGCTGTATTGTTTTTTAAAAAAGGAACTATATTATCCCATGTTTAAGATTAACATGAAATGCTATTGTATCAATTAATGCAAGAAACAATGGACAGCATACGTTGGCTTGAAATATTTCTTGTTTCTTTATAAAACAAGTCTAAAACAGCCTGCAAATTTCTTAAAAGATTACCATAAAAATAGAAAAATGAAAGGAACAAAATGAGCTCTATTGAAATCTAAAACTTTTACCCAAATGGCAAAAGCAAGCAAAATTAAATATGCTGTGCAAAAATCCATTTAAGAAGGAATGGACATTTCTCTTCAGGGTTCTTCGGTGCTTTCAATGAATAGTAACAGGAAAATACCGTTGCAGATGTGGTTTTTCTCAGGTAGTTTTACAATTGTGTGAACTCTTCAATGATAATAAACGAATCTGTTTTTTTAGACCATTTTCCACTTGGGATTTTTAATTTTGTTGTAAATTCCCATTTATCTTGCTCGTTAATATATTTTTAATTTAGCGTTCTTGTTAAACAAAATTGCCGAGATTCTTCTAATATTTTGCATAGCTATTTAAGATTGCTTGTTTTCCCAGGACATGGTAATATATAAAGGAAAAATCTATGTAAATATAAAAGTCTACTAAAAAAGAGCATATTGAAATTATGTAGTGCAATCTCTTCAATATAAATTGTTTTTTGTTCTCAGCTAAACAGAAATGAGGTCGTTCTTTCTGCTTTTCAGATTTTAATCGATTTAAAAATTATAATTCAAAACTAAGCAAAAATGAACATTTTCTATTTTTAAAACTTAATCATTTTTCAAGAAATATAAAATTGAAAAAGACATGCTTTCTGCTAGTTATTTCCTAAGCCGCTGGCTGTAAAATAAGTGAAAGTGAAAACACATTTACTTCTTGTTCATTCTGCTCAATAATTTAGCGTCGTTAAAAATTGCTAGTAATTAAGACATTTAAACTATTTTGGCCTGAAGTTGTTTAAGTTTGTTCACATAGAAGAAAAAGAATCAAATACTTATTGTTACACAGAGAAGTTTCCTTGTTCGTCAACTCACAAAGCCTACAGGTTGTATTATAATTTCAAACCTTTATTCCGATTACGTTTTGTATTAATGCTATGATGAAAACAATGTGTATTTTATTTTGTCAGTAGATTGTTTCCCACAAGCCAGTCTATGCTCTTCTTATTATAGTGTAAGGCAAAAGAAGAAAATTAGAAGAAATTCAAATGTTCATATAGAGAGTACACCTGAATGTAAGAAGACAGTAGAATTGGTCGGTTGAAATTATGTATTGATCATAAAAAAGACACCAAAAGATTTATTAATTTACAAAGCTTTTTGATTCGATGTGGCATAAGGCTGTATGAATAGGGTACCAAATGGGACTCAAACTCACCCGAGGAAGTTTGCTAGTCTAGCTGGCTAATCATGACATCATCCGAGGCGCTCTCATAAAAAAAGATTTAAATTGTTTGCAAAGTAAAATCAGTACGTTAATGACTCTAAAGTGACATTAGGTAGATACGCTATGTGATTTTATTTTAAGGAAATAGTATTTATATATAGAAATATATATATTGGTCATGATACTAAGAGAAAAAGGGAATATGCAACAGGGGAGAATGTACAACAGGTTTCAAGTTAATATCATAAAACAACATATTGGATGATTCGATTTTTTATAAGTTTTACTGATATTTGCTCCAATTGTGTTTAGTAAATCTACCAAGACAGATAAATCTGAAATCGAAATGAATTAACAAAATATACTATACTAATATTTGACATTGATTGTGTATAATTTGGATATGAAGGAATTGGATGGTCTCGCTACGAGGAAAAATCGATATATAAAAAGAAGACATTGATCGACAGTCTTAAAACAGAATAACTTACTTTGTACCTTTAGAACATTAACATTTTAGGTTAGATGGATGGATCTTAATCAGCCAATCAGTTCTGTTTGAAAATGCTCATGTGATAGATACAATCCAAAAGACAAAAAAAGATACAATTGTTACGCCAAATTCAGATTTTCATATCTTATTTCTAACCATTTTGTAGGATATAATGTTCAATATGTTTATTAAACTAATTAGTATATATTTGACATATTCTATTCACTTTTGAAATTGTGTTATTTAACAAATAAATGATTATAGTTTTTTGTTCATACAGTGTCTCAAAATAGAGGCAATCCATGAATATAATCATGATTAATTACCAAGACGAGTGCAATGGCGGCCACTTAGAAAATGTCAAGTAAAAAAAAATGCATCCTTTGAGCTAGAGTCATCAAATTGATATATTTTAATTTTTTATTATATCAGCTTCCAGGACATGCAATAATTTTGAGTTTTTTGTTTCAGTAATAGATCTTTATAATATCAATGAGTTGCATCTATTTTGAGACAGTTTGAATGATTTTGTCTCCGAATAGGCAGTGACGCAAAATATTTTCCTCTAATATCCAAGGCATTGTGATCGAGGAGTAATAGTTGTAAAGTAAGTAAAGTTGGCGACCGTAGTCGAGGGCAACCCTAAGGCTCCCTTTTTAATAGCTACTACACATTGACCATCCGTAGAATCCTTGAAGGCGTCCGGGCAAAAAACCTTCAGGCGACATTACTATTTGTCGACTTTACCAAGGCCTTCGATTCCATCCACAGAGGGAAAATGGAACTAATCCTACTAGCATACGGCCTACCTAAAGAAACCGTAGCAGCAATAATGATCCTCTACAAAAACACAAAAGTGAAAGTACGTTCACCAGATGGAGACACGGAATAGTTCGACATTGTTGCAGGAGTACTACAAGGAGACACGCTAGCCCCATACCTCTTTATCATCTGTCTAGACTACGTGCTTAGAGCTTCAATCGACAAAATCGGAGAAAATGGCTTCGAGCTGACTAAGAAAAGAAGCAAAAGGTACCCCGCAAAAACAATCACAGACGCCGACTACGCTGATGACTTAGCGTTACTGGCGAATACGCCTAATCAAGCAGAGACACTACTGCATAGTTTGGAACGAGCTGCAGCAGGCATTGGCCTCCATGTCAATGCGCACAAAACTGAATATATGTGTTACAACCAAACGGGCAACATTACCACTCTAGACGGAGCCTCTCTGAGGCTAGTGGACAAATTCACCAACCTAGGAAGTAGCGTCTCATCAACAGAAAACGACATCGACACACGACTGACGAAAGCATGGACGGCTATAGATAGGCTCTCAATAATATGGAAATCAGACCTGACAGATGAAATGAAGCGCAGTTTCTTCCAGGCAGCGGTTGTATCGATACTGCTATATGGATGCACTACATGGACGCTAACCAAACGGCTGGAGAAGAAACTTGACGGCAACTACACAAGAATGTTGAGAGCAATATTGAACAAGTCCTGGTGACAACACCCCACGAGACGCCAACTGTACGGCCACCTGCCTCCCATCACGAAAACTATACAGGTCAGACGAGCCAGACACGCCGGACACTGCTGGAGAAGCAAGGACGAGCTCGTAAGTGACGTACTACTATGGACCCCCACATATGGCCAAGCAAAAGCAGGACGACCAGCCCGAACATACATACAGCAGCTATGTGAGGACACAGGATGTAACTCAGAAGACCTGCCGGAGGCGATGAACGATAGGGAAAAGTGGCGAGAGATGGTCAAAGATATCCGTGCTGGCGGCATGACATGATGATGATGACACAGAGGTGTAGGGGAGGGCTTTACCTGGATTGCTCCACTTTACCCTTGATATGTACCTTATATGGCTGAGTGTTAAGCAAGGAGGTATCAAGTACTATTTTAAAAGTCTTTGGTATGACGCGACCTGGGATTGAACCCAGGTCTCCCAGAACTTTAGCGAACACTCTACCCACAAGACTAATGAGCCGGTTATAATAGTATTCTATTTTCAAATCTGAAACAAAAAAAGGACATTGCAGAGTTATTATCAGCAACATGAGTCCTATGAACATTGAGACGCCCAGTATTTGAATTTATATCTTTATTGGAGCAATTAAAAAAATGGCCATTTTCTCTTAGGAGAACTGAAATGATAATTCCATACGACTATAATAGAAAATGGTAAAAATCTACTTCAGCTTTAAAAGATCTACAATGTCTTATCGATGCATTTAATTTATTTACGCGATTTGTTAATTGGGAAATATTTTCATAAATAAATGAAAACTGTTTACCTTTTTCATATTTACCCAACCCCTCCGCTCGGGCAGGATATGACACAAGGTTAATTTTTTAACCGGAGTTTAACAGGTTTTAATTCTGAGTTTTCCTTCTCCTAGACTAGTTGCCTCATCAAGGCTGAAGAAACAGTCTGCCCTACTATTTACCCAAAGCTGGAGGGAGAATAATTGGATTCATACCTTTCCCAAGGGTGTTAGTGCAGTGTGAAATGCAAACAGTGTCATCCAGGATTTGAACTCGTGTTTCCGTGTCCATTTCCTACGACGTTAACTGCTACACCATTTTTATTCATTTGACCTTCTTATGTTTTAATTTTTAAACATGTGACATTCCTTGCTGCAAATTTTAAAAAATACCAATACGAATAAAGTCAAAATCAAAATATCATTTCAGAAAGAAATCTTTCTTAGATATTTGAGGAAATGATGGCTAATATAAATGCAAATATGAATAAATAACTTAAAGAATTTATCGAGTAATACAGACTTTCATTATTGATATTTTGTTATTCATGCGATTGTTGCTTTTTATAACATTTCAAATAAAATATCCTATGATAGTTAGAATAAGTTTCATAAAGTCAGAATAAAGAAGTTAGTCATCACACTCCACGAAGCCATTTTTCTCCAATGATACATCAAGCTATTCCTTTATGAAAACCGATACCAAAAAGTACACAAATCCGAGGTCATATTTCCATAAAGAAGTCATCGTAGTGTATTGGCTAATATGCTGGAATATGGCCTCGTAGTAAGCGAGTTCCAACTAGAGTATCGCTATTACGTTTGCCTTCCGTCTAACATCCTTGAGAAATATATAAAACCCCTTATCACCTTAGCTATGGATTAAATAGTTTCATTGTTATCCTTCTACAAGGATGACCCTGGAATTAAATAACCATCGAAAGTTGACAAACCATTTCACAAAGATACCAAATACCACACTTTCACTCTTCTATAAACGCCTATGCCATATTATTTATTGACTACCGAGTGATGGTCTTGTAGAAGTAAGAATAAAACCTAAGAAAAACATATCTTATCTCCGAAACCAAATAAGTTAAACAATGTATTAAGTTTAATGAAAACTACAAAATATTCTAATAACACCAGCAGACATAATAAAAGGAAGCCAAAAAAATGCGCTTACATACAACATAAATAAGTTCCCCAAAACTTAAGATAAAATTCTTAAAGATGTGATTATAGGTTTATTAATTCTCCTCAAAAACAGTTTTCAAAGAGCCTAAGAAAATTTAAAAACAAGTTGGGATATTACATAAGTAAAACCAAGTGAAATTTCCTTTAAATTGTAATATTAAATCGGTAAAACCAAGTGAAATTTCCTTATATTGTAATATTACATAAGTAAAACCAAGTAAAATTTCCTTAGATTGTAATATTAAATCGGTAAAACCAAGTAAAATTTCCTTTAAATTGTAATATTAAATCGGTAAAACCAAGTGAAATTTCCTTATATTGTAATATTACATAAGTAAAACCAAGTAGAATTTCCTTAAATTGTAATATTAAATCGGTAAAACCAAGTGAAATTTCCTTATATTGTAATATTACATAAGTAAAACCAAGTAAAATTTCCTTATATTGTAATATTACATAAGTAAAACCAAGTGAAATTTCCTTATATTGTAATATTACATAAGTAAAACCAAGTAAAATTTCCTTAGATTGTAATATTAAATCGGTAAAACCAAGTGAAATTTCCTTAAATTGTAATATTACATAAGTAAAACCAAGTAAAATTTCCTTAAATTGTAATATTAAATCGGTAAAACCAAGTGAAATTTCCTTAAATTGTAATATTAAATCGGTAAAACCAAGTGAAATTTCCTTAAATTGTAATATTACATAAGTAAAACCAAGTAAAATTTCCTTAAATTGTAATATTAAATCGGTAAAACCAAGTGAAATTTCCTTAGATTGTAATATTAAATCGGTAAAACCAAGTGAAATTTCCTTAAATTGTAATATTACATAAGTAAAACCAAGTAAAATTTCCTTAAATTGTAATATTAAATCGGTAAAACCAAGTGAAATTTCCTTAAATTGTAATATTAAATCGGTAAAACCAAGTGAAATTTCCTTATATTGTAATATTAAATCGGTAAAACCAAGTAAAATTTCCTTAAATTGTAATATTAAATCGGTAAAACCAAGTAAAATTTCCTTAAATTGTAATATTAAATCGGTAAAACCAAGTGAAATTTCCTTATATTGTAATATTACATAAGTAAAACCAAGTAAAATTTCCTTAAATTGTAATATTACATAAGTAAAACCAAGTAAAATTTCCTTATATTGTAATATTACATAAGTAAAACCAAGTAAAATTTCCTTATATTGTAATATTACATAAGTAAAACCAAGTGAAATTTCCTTAAATTGTAATATTAAATCGGTAAAACCAAGTGAAATTTCCTTAAATTGTAATATTAAATCGGTAAAACCAAGTGAAATTTCCTTAAATTGTAATATTACATAAGTAAAACCAAGTAAAATTTCCTTAAATTGTAATATTAAATCGGTAAAACCAAGTGAAATTTCCTTAAATTGTAATATTACATAAGTAAAACCAAGTAAAATTTCCTTAAATTGTAATATTAAATCGGTAAAACCAAGTGAAATTTCCTTAAATTGTAATATTACATAAGTAAAACCAAGTAAAATTTCCTTAAATTGTAATATTAAATCGGTAAAACCAAGTAAAATTTCCTTAAATTGTAATATTAAATCGGTAAAACCAAGTGAAATTTCCTTATATTGTAATATTACATAAGTAAAACCAAGTAAAATTTCCTTAAATTGTAATATTACATAAGTAAAACCAAGTAAAATTTCCTTAAATTGTAATATTACATAAGTAAAACCAAGTAAAATTTCCTTATATTGTAATATTACATAAGTAAAAACCAAGTAAAATTTCCTTATATTGTAATATTACATAAGTAAAACCAAGTGAAATTTCCTTATATTGTAATATTACATAAGTAAAACCAAGTAAAATTTCCTTTAAATTGTAATATTAAATCGGTAAAACCAAGTAAAATTTCCTTAAATTGTAATATTAAATCGGTAAAACCAAGTGAAATTTCCTTAAATTGTAATATTACATAAGTAAAACCAAGTAAAATTTCCTTAAATTGTAATATTACATAAGTAAAACCAAGTAAAATTTCCTTTAAATTGTAATATTAAATCGGTAAAACCAAGTGAAATTTCCTTAAATTGTAATATTAAATCGGTAAAACCAAGTGAAATTTCCTTAAATTGTAATATTACATAAGTAAAACCAAGTAAAATTTCCTTAAATTGTAATATTAAATCGGTAAAACCAAGTGAAATTTCCTTAAATTGTAATATTACATAAGTAAAACCAAGTAAAATTTCCTTAAATTGTAATATTAAATCGGTAAAACCAAGTAAAATTTCCTTAAATTGTAATATTAAATCGGTAAAACCAAGTGAAATTTCCTTATATTGTAATATTACATAAGTAAAACCAAGTAAAATTTCCTTAAATTGTAATATTACATAAGTAAAACCAAGTAAAATTTCCTTATATTGTAATATTACATAAGTAAAACCAAGTGAAATTTCCTTATATTGTAATATTACATAAGTAAAACCAAGTAAAATTTCCTTTAAATTGTAATATTAAATCGGTAAAACCAAGTAAAATTTCCTTAAATTGTAATATTAAATCGGTAAAACCAAGTGAAATTTCCTTAAATTGTAATATTACATAAGTAAAACCAAGTAAAATTTCCTTAAATTGTAATATTACATAAGTAAAACCAAGTAAAATTTCCTTAAATTGTAATATTAAATCGGTAAAACCAAGTAAAATTTCCTTAAATTGTAATATTAAATCGGTAAAACCAAGTGAAATTTCCTTAAATTGTAATATTACATAAGTAAAACCAAGTAAAATTTCCTTAAATTGTAATATTACATAAGTAAAACCAAGTAAAATTTCCTTATATTGTAATATTACATAAGTAAAACCAAGTGAAATTTCCTTATATTGTAATATTACATAAGTAAAACCAAGTAAAATTTCCTTATATTGTAATATTACATAAGTAAAACCAAGTAAAATTTCCTTATATTGTAATATTACATAAGTAAAACCAAGTAAAATTTCCTTAAATTGTAATATTAAATCGGTAAAACCAAGTAAAATTTCCTTAAATTGTAATATTAAATCGGTAAAACCAAGTGAAATTTCCTTATATTGTAATATTACATAAGTAAAACCAAGTAAAATTTCCTTAAATTGTAATATTAAATCGGTAAAACCAAGTAAAATTTCCTTAAATTGTAATATTAAATCGGTAAAACCAAGTGAAATTTCCTTATATTGTAATATTACATAAGTAAAACCAAGTAAAATTTCCTTAAATTGTAATATTACATAAGTAAAACCAAGTAAAATTTCCTTTAAATTGTAATATTAAATCGGTAAAACCAAGTAAAATTTCCTTAAATTGTAATATTACATAAGTAAAACCAAGTAAAATTTCCTTAAATTGTAATATTACATAAGTAAAACCAAGTAAAATTTCCTTATATTCTAATATTACATAAGTAAAACCAAGTAAAATTTCCTTAAATTGTAATATTACATAAGTAAAACCAAGTAAAATTTCCTTATATTGTAATATTACATAAGTAAAACCAAGTAAAATTTCCTTAAATTGTAATATTAAATCGGTAAAACCAAGTAAAATTTCCTTAAATTGTAATATTACATAAGTAAAACCAAGTAAAATTTCCTTAAATTGTAATATTACATAAGTAAAACCAAGTAAAATTTCCTTATATTGTAATATTACATAAGTAAAACCAAGTGAAATTTCCTTATATTGTAATATTACATAAGTAAAACCAAGTAAAATTTCCTTAGATTGTAATATTAAATCGGTAAAACCAAGTGAAATTTCCTTAAATTGTAATATTACATAAGTAAAACCAAGTAAAATTTCCTTAAATTGTAATATTAAATCGGTAAAACCAAGTAAAATTTCCTTAAATTGTAATATTAAATCGGTAAAACCAAGTGAAATTTCCTTAAATTGTAATATTACATAAGTAAAACCAAGTAAAATTTCCTTAAATTGTAATATTACATAAGTAAAACCAAGTAAAATTTCCTTAAATTGTAATATTAAATCGGTAAAACCAAGTAAAATTTCCTTAAATTGTAATATTACATAAGTAAAACCAAGTAAAATTTCCTTAAATTGTAATATTACATAAGTAAAACCAAGTAAAATTTCCTTAAATTGTAATATTACATAAGTAAAACCAAGTAAAATTTCCTTAAATTGTAATATTAAATCGGTAAAACCAAGTGAAATTTCCTTAAAGTGTAATATTACATAAGTAAAACCAAGTAAAATTTCCTTAAATTGTAATATTAAATCGGTAAAACCAAGTAAAATTTCCTTAAATTGTAATATTACATAAGTAAAACCAAGTAAAATTTCCTTAAATTGTAATATTACATAAGTAAAACCAAGTAAAATTTCCTTAAATTGTAATATTAAATCGGTAAAACCAAGTGAAATTTCCTTAAATTGTAATATTACATAAGTAAAACCAAGTAAAATTTCCTTAAATTGTAATATTACATAAGTAAAACCAAGTAAAATTTCCTTAAATTGTAATATTACATAAGTAAAACCAAGTAAAATTTCCTTAAATTGTAATATTACATAAGTAAAACCAAGTAAAATTTCCTTAAATTGTAATATTACATAAGTAAAACCAAGTAAAATTTCCTTAAATTGTAATATTAAATCGGTAAAACCAAGTGAAATTTCCTTAAATTGTAATATTACATAAGTAAAACCAAGTAAAATTTCCTTAAATTGTAATATTACATAAGTAAAACCAAGTAAAATTTCCTTAAATTGTAATATTACATAAGTAAAACCAAGTAAAATTTCCTTAAATTGTAATATTACATAAGTAAAACCAAGTAAAATTTCCTTAAATTGTAATATTACATAAGTAAAACCAAGTAAAATTTCCTTATATTGTAATATTACATAAGTAAAACCAAGTGAAATTTCCTTATATTGTAATATTACATAAGTAAAACCAAGTAAAATTTCCTTAAATTGTAATATTACATAAGTAAAACCAAGTAAAATTTCCTTAAATTGTAATATTACATAAGTAAAACCAAGTAAAATTTCCTTAAATTGTAATATTACATAAGTAAAACCAAGTAAAATTTCCTTATATTGTAATATTACATAAGTAAAACCAAGTGAAATTTCCTTATATTGTAATATTACATAAGTAAAACCAAGTAAAATTTCCTTAAATTGTAATATTAAATCGGTAAAACCAAGTGAAAATTTCCTTAAATTGTAATATTACATAAGTAAAACCAAGTAAAATTTCCTTATATTGTAATATTACATAAGTAAAACCAAGTAAAATTTCCTTAAATTGTAATATTACATAAGTAAAACCAAGTAAAATTTCCCTTAAATTGTAATATTAAATCGGTAAAACCAAGTGAAATTTCCTTAAATTGTAATATTACATAAGTAAAACCAAGTAAAATTTCTTAAATTGTAATATTACATAAGTAAAACCAAGTAAAATTTCCTTTAAATTGTAATATTAAATCGGTAAAACCAAGTAAAATTTCCTTAAATTGTAATATTACATAAGTAAAACCAAGTAAAATTTCCTTAAATTGTAATATTACATAAGTAAAACCAAGTAAAATTTCCTTAAATTGTAATATTACATAAGTAAAACCAAGTAAAATTTCCTTAAATTGTAATATTAAATCGGTAAAACCAAGTGAAATTTCCTTAAATTGTAATATTACATAAGTAAAACCAAGTAAAATTTCCTTAAATTGTAATATTACATAAGTAAAACCAAGTAAAATTTCCTTAAATTGTAATATTACATAAGTAAAACCAAGTAAAATTTCCTTAAATTGTAATATTACATAAGTAAAACCAAGTAAAATTTCCTTAAATTGTAATATTAAATCGGTAAAACCAAGTGAAATTTCCTTAAATTGTAATATTACATAAGTAAAACCAAGTAAAATTTCCTTAAATTGTAATATTACATAAGTAAAACCAAGTAAAATTTCCTTAAATTGTAATATTACATAAGTAAAACCAAGTAAAATTTCCTTAAATTGTAATATTACATAAGTAAAACCAAGTAAAATTTCCTTATATTGTAATATTACATAAGTAAAACCAAGTGAAATTTCCTTATATTGTAATATTACATAAGTAAAACCAAGTAAAATTTCCTTACATTGTAATATTAAATCGGTAAAACCAAGTGAAATTTCCTTAAATTGTAATATTACATAAGTAAAACCAAGTAAAATTTCCTTAAATTGGAATATTACATAAGTAAAACCAAGTAAAATTTCCTTAAATTGTAATATTACATAAGTAAAACCAAGTAAAATTTCCTTAAATTGTAATATTACATAAGTAAAACCAAGTAAAATTTCCTTAAATTGTAATATTACATAAGTAAAACCAAGTAAAATTTCCTTAAATTGTAATATTAAATCGGTAAAACCAAGTGAAATTTCCTTAAAGTGTAATATTACATAAGTAAAACCAAGTAAAATTTCCTTAAATTGTAATATTACATAAGTAAAACCAAGTAAAATTTCCTTAAATTGTAATATTACATAAGTAAAACCAAGTAAAATTTCCTTAAATTGTAATATTAAATCGGTAAAACCAAGTAAAATTTCCTTATATTGTAATATTACATAAGTAAAACCAAGTGAAATTTCCTTATATTGTAATATTACATAAGTAAAACCAAGTAAAATTTCCTTAAATTGTAATATTACATAAGTAAAACCAAGTAAAATTTCCTTAAATTGTAATATTACATAAGTAAAACCAAGTAAAATTTCCTTAAATTGTAATATTACATAAGTAAAACCAAGTAAAATTTCCTTAAATTGTAATATTAAATCGGTAAAACCAAGTGAAATTTCCTTAAATTGTAATATTACATAAGTAAAACCAAGTAAAATTTCCTTAAATTGTAATATTACATAAGTAAAACCAAGTAAAATTTCCTTAAATTGTAATATTACATAAGTAAAACCAAGTAAAATTTCCTTAAATTGTAATATTACATAAGTAAAACCAAGTAAAATTTCCTTATATTGTAATATTACATAAGTAAAACCAAGTGAAATTTCCTTATATTGTAATATTACATAAGTAAAACCAAGTAAAATTTCCTTACATTGTAATATTAAATCGGTAAAACCAAGTGAAATTTCCTTAAATTGTAATATTACATAAGTAAAACCAAGTTAAATTTCCTTAAATTGTAATATTACATAAGTAAAACCAAGTAAAATTTCCTTAAATTGTAATATTACATAAGTAAAACCAAGTAAAATTTCCTTAAATTGTAATATTACATAAGTAAAACCAAGTGAAATTTCCTTAAATTGTAATATTAAATCGGTAAAACCAAGTGAAATTTCCTTAAATTGTAATATTACATAAGTAAAACCAAGTAAAATTTCCTTAAATTGTAATATTACATAAGTAAAACCAAGTAAAATTTCCTTAAATTGTAATATTACATAAGTAAAACCAAGTAAAATTTCCTTAAATTGTAATATTACATAAGTAAAACCAAGTGAAATTTCCTTATATTGTAATATTACATAAGTAAAACCAAGTAAAATTTCCTTATATTGTAATATTACATAAGTAAAACCAAGTGAAATTTCCTTATATTGTAATATTACATAAGTAAAACCAAGTAAAATTTCCTTAAATTGTAATATTACATAAGTAAAACCAAGTAAAATTTCCTTAAATTGTAATATTACATAAGTAAAACCAAGTAAAATTTCCTTATATTGTAATATTACATAAGTAAAACCAAGTGAAATTTCCTTATATTGTAATATTACATAAGTAAAACCAAGTAAAATTTCCTTAAATTGTAATATTAAATCGGTAAAACCAAGTGAAATTTCCTTAAATTGTAATATTACATAAGTAAAACCAAGTAAAATTTCCTTAAATTGTAATATTACATAAGTAAAACCAAGTAAAATTTCCTTAAATTGTAATATTACATAAGTAAAACCAAGTAAAATTTCCTTAAATTGTAATATTAAATCGGTAAAACCAAGTGAAATTTCCTTAAATTGTAATATTACATAAGTAAAACCAAGTAAAATTTCCTTAAATTGTAATATTACATAAGTAAAACCAAGTAAAATTTCCTTAAATTGTAATATTAAATCGGTAAAACCAAGTGAAATTTCCTTAAATTGTAATATTACATAAGTAAAACCAAGTAAAATTTCCTTAAATTGTAATATTACATAAGTAAAACCAAGTAAAATTTCCTTAAATTGTAATATTACATAAGTAAAACCAAGTAAAATTTCCTTAAATTGTAATATTAAATCGGTAAAACCAAGTGAAATTTCCTTAAATTGTAATATTACATAAGTAAAACCAAGTAAAATTTCCTTAAATTGTAATATTACATAAGTAAAACCAAGTAAAATTTCCTTAAATTGTAATATTACATAAGTAAAACCAAGTAAAATTTCCTTAAATTGTAATATTACATAAGTAAAACCAAGTAAAATTTCCTTAAATTGTAATATTAAATCGGTAAAACCAAGTGAAATTTCCTTAAATTGTAATATTACATAAGTAAAACCAAGTAAAATTTCCTTAAATTGTAATATTACATAAGTAAAACCAAGTAAAATTTCCTTAAATTGTAATATTACATAAGTAAAACCAAGTAAAATTTCCTTAAATTGTAATATTACATAAGTAAAACCAAGTAAAATTTCCTTAAATTGTAATATTACATAAGTAAAACCAAGTAAAATTTCCTTAAATTGTAATATTACATAAGTAAAACCAAGTAAAATTTCCTTAAATTGTAATATTACATAAGTAAAACCAAGTAAAATTTCCTTAAATTGTAATATTAAATCGGTAAAACCAAGTGAAATTTCCTTAAATTGTAATATTACATAAGTAAAACCAAGTAAAATTTCCTTAAATTGTAATATTACATAAGTAAAACCAAGTAAAATTTCCTTAAATTGTAATATTACATAAGTAAAACCAAGTAAAATTTCCTTATATTGTAATATTACATAAGTAAAACCAAGTGAAATTTCCTTATATTGTAATATTACATAAGTAAAACCAAGTAAAATTTCCTTAAATTGTAATATTAAATCGGTAAAACCAAGTGAAATTTCCTTAAATTGTAATATTACATAAGTAAAACCAAGTAAAATTTCCTTAAATTGTAATATTACATAAGTAAAACCAAGTAAAATTTCCTTAAATTGTAATATTACATAAGTAAAACCAAGTAAAATTTCCTTAAATTGTAATATTACATAAGTAAAACCAAGTAAAATTTCCTTAAATTGTAATATTACATAAGTAAAACCAAGTAAAATTTCCTTAAATTGTAATATTACATAAGTAAAACCAAGTAAAATTTCCTTAAATTGTAATATTAAATCGGTAAAACCAAGTGAAATTTCCTTAAATTGTAATATTACATAAGTAAAACCAAGTAAAATTTCCTTAAATTGTAATATTACATAAGTAAAACCAAGTAAAATTTCCTTAAATTGTAATATTACATAAGTAAAACCAAGTAAAATTTCCTTATATTGTAATATTACATAAGTAAAACCAAGTGAAATTTCCTTATATTGTAATATTACATAAGTAAAACCAAGTAAAATTTCCTTAAATTGTAATATTAAATCGGTAAAACCAAGTGAAATTTCCTTAAATTGTAATATTACATAAGTAAAACCAAGTAAAATTTCCTTAAATTGTAATATTACATAAGTAAAACCAAGTAAAATTTCCTTAAATTGTAATATTACATAAGTAAAACCAAGTAAAATTTCCTTAAATTGTAATATTACATAAGTAAAACCAAGTAAAATTTCCTTAAATTGTAATATTAAATCGGTAAAACCAAGTGAAATTTCCTTAAATTGTAATATTACATAAGTAAAACCAAGTAAAATTTCCTTAAATTGTAATATTACATAAGTAAAACCAAGTAAAATTTCCTTAAATTGTAATATTACATAAGTAAAACCAAGTAAAATTTCCTTAAATTGTAATATTACATAAGTAAAACCAAGTAAAATTTCCTTAAATTGTAATATTACATAAGTAAAACCAAGTAAAATTTCCTTAAATTGTAATATTACATAAGTAAAACCAAGTAAAATTTCCTTAAATTGTAATATTACATAAGTAAAACCAAGTAAAATTTCCTTAAATTGTAATATTAAATCGGTAAAACCAAGTGAAATTTCCTTAAATTGTAATATTACATAAGTAAAACCAAGTAAAATTTCCTTAAATTGTAATATTACATAAGTAAAACCAAGTAAAATTTCCTTAAATTGTAATATTACATAAGTAAAACCAAGTAAAATTTCCTTAAATTGTAATATTACATAAGTAAAACCAAGTAAAATTTCCTTAAATTGTAATATTACATAAGTAAAACCAAGTAAAATTTCCTTATATTGTAATATTACATAAGTAAAACCAAGTGAAATTTCCTTAAATTGTAATATTACATAAGTAAAACCAAGTAAAATTTCCTTAAATTGTAATATTACATAAGTAAAACCAAGTAAAATTTCCTTAAATTGTAATATTAAATCGGTAAAACCAAGTGAAATTTCCTTAAATTGTAATATTACATAAGTAAAACCAAGTAAAATTTCCTTAAATTGTAATATTACATAAGTAAAACCAAGTAAAATTTCCTTAAATTGTAATATTACATAAGTAAAACCAAGTAAAATTTCCTTTAAATTGTAATATTAAATCGGTAAAACCAAGTGAAATTTCCTTAAATTGTAATATTACATAAGTAAAACCAAGTAAAATTTCCTTAAATTGTAATATTACATAAGTAAAACCAAGTAAAATTTCCTTAAATTGTAATATTAAATCGGTAAAACCAAGTGAAATTTCCTTAAATTGTAATATTACATAAGTAAAACCAAGTAAAATTTCCTTAAATTGTAATATTACATAAGTAAAACCAAGTAAAATTTCCTTTAAATTGTAATATTAAATCGGTAAAACCAAGTGAAATTTCCTTAAATTGTAATATTACATAAGTAAAACCAAGTAAAATTTCCTTAAATTGTAATATTACATAAGTAAAACCAAGTAAAATTTCCTTAAATTGTAATATTACATAAGTAAAACCAAGTAAAATTTCCTTAAATTGTAATATTAAATCGGTAAAACCAAGTGAAATTTCCTTAAATTGTAATATTACATAAGTAAAACCAAGTAAAATTTCCTTTAAATTGTAATATTAAATCGGTAAAACCAAGTAAAATTTCCTTAAATTGTAATATTACATAAGTAAAACCAAGTAAAATTTCCTTAAATTGTAATATTACATAAGTAAAACCAAGTAAAATTTCCTTAAATTGTAATATTAAATCGGTAAAACCAAGTGAAATTTCCTTAAATTGTAATATTACATAAGTAAAACCAAGTAAAATTTCCTTAAATTGTAATATTACATAAGTAAAACCAAGTAAAATTTCCTTAAATTGTAATATTACATAAGTAAAACCAAGTAAAATTTCCTTAAATTGTAATATTACATAAGTAAAACCAAGTAAAATTTCCTTAAATTGTAATATTAAATCGGTAAAACCAAGTAAAATTTCCTTAAATTGTAATATTACATAAGTAAAACCAAGTAAAATTTCCTTAAATTGTAATATTACATAAGTAAAACCAAGTAAAATTTCCTTAAATTGTAATATTACATAAGTAAAACCAAGTAAAATTTCCTTAAATTGTAATATTACATAAGTAAAACCAAGTAAAATTTCCTTATATTGTAATATTACATAAGTAAAACCAAGTGAAATTTCCTTATATTGTAATATTACATAAGTAAAACCAAGTAAAATTTCCTTAAATTGTAATATTACATAAGTAAAACCAAGTAAAATTTCCTTAAATTGTAATATTACATAAGTAAAACCAAGTAAAATTTCCTTTAAATTGTAATATTAAATCGGTAAAACCAAGTGAAATTTCCTTAAATTGTAATATTACATAAGTAAAACCAAGTAAAATTTCCTTAAATTGTAATATTACATAAGTAAAACCAAGTAAAATTTCCTTTAAATTGTAATATTAAATCGGTAAAACCAAGTGAAATTTCCTTAAATTGTAATATTACATAAGTAAAACCAAGTAAAATTTCCTTAAATTGTAATATTACATAAGTAAAACCAAGTAAAATTTCCTTAAATTGTAATATTACATAAGTAAAACCAAGTAAAATTTCCTTAAATTGTAATATTAAATCGGTAAAACCAAGTGAAATTTCCTTAAATTGTAATATTACATAAGTAAAACCAAGTAAAATTTCCTTTAAATTGTAATATTAAATCGGTAAAACCAAGTAAAATTTCCTTAAATTGTAATATTACATAAGTAAAACCAAGTAAAATTTCCTTAAATTGTAATATTACATAAGTAAAACCAAGTAAAATTTCCTTATATTGTAATATTACATAAGTAAAACCAAGTGAAATTTCCTTATATTGTAATATTACATAAGTAAAACCAAGTAAAATTTCCTTAAATTGTAATATTAAATCGGTAAAACCAAGTGAAATTTCCTTAAATTGTAATATTACATAAGTAAAACCAAGTAAAATTTCCTTAAATTGTAATATTACATAAGTAAAACCAAGTAAAATTTCCTTAAATTGTAATATTACATAAGTAAAACCAAGTAAAATTTCCTTATATTGTAATATTACATAAGTAAAACCAAGTAAAATTTCCTTAAATTGTAATATTACATAAGTAAAACCAAGTAAAATTTCCTTATATTGTAATATTACATAAGTAAAACCAAGTGAAATTTCCTTATATTGTAATATTACATAAGTAAAACCAAGTAAAATTTCCTTTAAATTGTAATATTAAATCGGTAAAACCAAGTAAAATTTCCTTAAATTGTAATATTAAATCGGTAAAACCAAGTGAAATTTCCTTAAATTGTAATATTAAATCGGTAAAACCAAGTAAAATTTCCTTAAATTGTAATATTAAATCGGTAAAACCAAGTAAAATTTCCTTAAATTGTAATATTAAATCGGTAAAACCAAGTAAAATTTCCTTAAATTGTAATATTAAATCGGTAAAACCAAGTGAAATTTCCTTAAATTGTAATGTTACATAAGTAAAACCAAGTAAAATTTCCTTATATTGTAATATTACATAAGTAAAACCAAGTAAAATTTCCTTAAATTGTAATATTAAATCGGTAAAACCAAGCGAAATTTCCTTATATTGTAATATTACATAAGTAAAACCAAGAGAAATTTCCTTATATTTTAATCTATTTGTTTTGTCTTAATGATATCATGGTTTATTATTATATTAACATTGCTTTTTCATTTTTTTTTGTTTTATATATCAATATCATTTGGTGCTTTAGTGTATTTTACTTTGGCATTTTTCCATAATTTCACTTTTTTTTCATGACAGTCTTTTTTTATATTCAATCTATACATTTACATTGCTTTACTATTTTCTCTATTATTTTTACTTTCATCATTTTGAGTTTCAGTCTATTAATAGAAAATGATAAAACAATTGCGTTTGTAAATGTTCTTTGGCATAAAATCATCGTGAGGTAAATATGACAAACCTTTTACACGCATTAATAAAATATGCTATAGTAATATTAGACAGTAGTTGTATGTTATTGGCATATGAAGGAGAAATTTAAAAAGAGGATATTGCACTACAGCAACAAAACACATGAACTCTTTTGGTAGCACCATAACAATATGGCGTCACTGATAAGATCTCTATTGAACCGAGATGAATCAGACTTTGTAGAAATTTGGATAAGAAGTTTCATTGCTCATGTTTGAACAACAACTAAGAATATGGAGTTGAAAATGACATCAAGATTTATTCTTAGCTATAACCAATTCTGAAGCAATTATTAATATTTTCTTGATGACTTGTCTAAGAGAATTTGAAGAACTGACAATTAATCAAGGAGATTATTCTCTCGAATATTAGACCCCCTCCAATAAAACGTTGATTACAACTGAAAGACTTCCTGACAGACACTTTCAAATCATTTAAACAATGATGAGAAAAATTTTTTAATAATAAAAAGTTAATACTAAATACATTCATTCGG
Organism: Sepioteuthis lessoniana; assembly: GCA_963585895.1. Taxonomy (NCBI): domain Eukaryota; kingdom Metazoa; phylum Mollusca; class Cephalopoda; order Myopsida; family Loliginidae; genus Sepioteuthis; species Sepioteuthis lessoniana. The sequence continues at coordinate 2,737,870 of OY757938.1, forward strand.
AGAAAATATAATTGAAATGTGTATTTTTAAAAGAAAACATTAGATATTTGTGGCTAAAAATATATTTCTTTTTCCTAATTATCACACATTTAAAACAAACCGTGTATTCTCTTACTTGAGATTATATAATTGCAATCATATTTTTAATATCAGAGAGAAACACTTGAAACAATCTATGTTTATACGAAGTATTTACTATTATACAATCAAATAGTTTCAAACATTCTTGAGAGCAAATGATTTTTTATGTAGAATAATTATTTGAATAGATAATTGTTTACAGTTGATAATGATAATTAAGTTCCAATGATATAACAGTTGGCAAAAACATTAGATACCCCTGCAAGACTTTACATGCCGTAAAACGAACCAATCAACTAATGTGCAAGATACATTTTTGACTTGATTATTCTCATGATAAGAACTTTTCTGTGAATCTAATGTTGAAATAATTTCTTTCATAGTTTTACACTTTAAAAATATTCAATAGCATTTTTGTTTGATTTCTTTATTTAAAGACATTAAGTGTCGTGGTTTATTTGATGCCAAAGCCATCCTTGTAAAAAACAGCAGTGTTACTATCCCCCTCGCCCCGTAGCTGCTGACAAGATAAAAATGTTTAATTCCCTTCCCAGGGCTATTCTTTTGAAAGTGAACATAATAGTACGACTGGATTTCGAACTTGCTTACACCGACTAATCTGCTGTGAGCACATTAGTCACTAGTTAAGGATTACCGCCAATGGCTTTTTAATTAAAAAAAATATTATTACTATCTTGGTAATGTCGAGAACTTTTCAACCTATCGAGTAGATAACCTATCTTAGATTATCGACCCAAGCGGTTTTTCTTAAATTAAACAAAAATTAAATCATACTAACCGAATAGTGGTCCGACTTGTTTTTTAAGGTTGAAAATAACCTTTTTTGTTATCATTTGAATCCATAAGACTGAATGTTGAATCCCCACTGGTTAAATGGCATGGCGACTAATTAGACAATTCTCATATTTGCGTCAGACTTATATAAGTTAAATTATGAAAAAATGTTTTTCCTTTCAATTATTTTCTATTGAATTGGAATAAGTTGTTTACTGAAAATATTTGCAGGAAGATTAAGTAAAAGGGATATTTCTCATGATACGCATAAGAGTGATGTTGATTTTAGAAAACTGTCGTATTAAATTATTTTTCTTTGTTTGATTATAGTTTTTATTTATTAACCAATGGCAAATGTATCTGCTCACTGGTAACTGCATGTAGTAACTTTGTCAATCTTATGAGCGAGTCAAGTTAAAATTAATAATTGATCTGGACTGGACTACGAAGGAACATCTTAACAGAAAACGTATCTTTATCGAGTGAAACAAAAATAATACCGTAAAGACTAATATCAAAGCTGAAATTGATAATACATAGAATAATACCTTGTGTTGTACGTTCATAGACATAAAACAGTTAATTGCTTAGGGGAATTTAGTAAACTGGCTCAAAACGAATACAGGAAAAGACATGACTGGGCGAGAATGGTGAACCATTGGAAATGGTGCAAGAAACTGAAATTTGATCATACTAACTATTAGTTAATGCAAAAACCAGAATCTGTCTGAGAAAACGAGACTGGAAATTCTCTGAAATTCTGAGATATAATCGGATCAAGAGATCTTGCCAGAAGAGAAGTATTGAAAATAAGTACATCTGACGAATTTACCGTATGAGCAAAACAGCGGGTAAAAATAAAAGTAAGCAGAAAAAGTGACAAATACCAGGGAAAAACCCAGAAAAGGTTAGAAATCATTACAGTGACGGTAAATTCAGAGTTTTCCTTCTTCTATACCAGTAGTCATACCAAGGTTTAAGATTCCAATCTGACCCACTATTTACTGACAGCCAAAAATTGAATTGTTGGGTCATACCTTTAAAGTATCAGTGCTACATGAAAGAGATTCGTCAAGTATTGGAACTGGGTTCGCCCGCTTTATTTCCTCACAGCTATGTAACAGTGATATCAATTGTAGTTGGTACACTTGAAACGGTCTCCAAGAACCTGTGTGACCGGATGATCAGAAAAAAATCAAGACCACCCAGACCAGAGCACTGTTAAAATCAATTGGGATACTTCTAAGAGAACCGGAGAATGAAATTTTAGAGAAAGACCACATTTTAAAGGTTTGGGGAAAAATTATGATAAATCTATTTTTATACCTTCCTATTTGATTTTGAAAATATTATCCGCTCGTTAAAAGGTACTATTCCTAAAAGCTATGAAAAACCTACTTGATCAATAGTAAAAGAAGTTTCTTCATGTCCCGTATACAAGTCATAGATGCAGACCAAAAGTAAACCCACCAGTCGTTGTGAAGCTCGAAGCTAAAACAGATGGTCCAAAAGCTGTCTGAAAAATGCCGCAGAAACATATGGAATGCTTCAGACAGCTTTTGGACCATCTTGCATAAATCGAGCATCATTTTTGAGTGGCATAAAAGATTCAAGGAAGGCAGGGAGTCTGTGAGGTATGATGAGATGTGTGGGAAGAGTAAGGAAGTCAATACACCAGAGTTGATTGGCCAAAGGGTTAGGGTTAGGGTTACTATGATGAGGATTTAAGGGAGTTCAGGAAGAGATTCCTTGGGAAGAGGCCAGCACTCTTCAAATCGGGTCAGTGGCATTTCCAGCAGGACAATGCACCAGTCCACAACTACATCTTTGTCACAGACTATTTGAGCAAGATGGGCATCAAGACAGTTTCCCACCCTCCCTATAGTCGAGACCACACAAGAGGAATTCCATGGGGCCTTCCAGAAGTTGTTGGAACGGTGAACCAAGTGCATTGCAGCCAGAGGAGATTACTTCGAAGGGGACTAGAGTTTCATGTGTGTACTATCAATAAAAGTGCCCATACGAAAAACCTCTGGAAACTTATTTAATGATCCTCGTATGTTACAATCTTTTGAGATTTCCCAAAACACAGAGAGAGAATAGTAAATAAAAAAAACCTCTTATAGAATATTGTAATCAAACCTGGGCTCCAGTGTCAAGACAGAACTTGGAATGTAATATTGAGACGGGAAGGCATACAAAGAAGAGTGACAAAAATAATTAGACTGTAAAAGATGACAGTTCTAGGGAGAGATCAAAAAAATTAAGATTGCTTACTTTACGAAACCTTCAAACTAATGGAATGTCTATTTACGGCAGATATGTTTTTTTCAATATTTCCTCCTGAAATGGATTTAAAATAGTCGATAAACCAATTGGATTTTGTTTTGCTAACGGAGTAATTAATTTTTTGGAACGTAATGTTTCATCAGATCAAAAAGTTATAATTTTGTCGAAAAGTCTTAGTTTAAACTAGATGAGTTCAGAAATGATAAGAAAAAGAATTCCAGCGGGAATTGCGGGAACTATTGAATAGATTACGCAAAAGAAAATTATATATATATATATATATATATATATATAGTGTTAATAGTGTAGTTATTCTATGGAAAGATTATTTTGAAAGTTTGATGTGAGAGGATAATAAAAAAGAAAACTCCCCTTGAGGCAAAACAATTTATGTAATAATGATAAAGAGGATAGACGTTACAGTTAAAGATTTTAAGGATAAAATATGTCTCATGATCTGTGGAGACAGTCATTAATCAGGAGACACATTTTATCATATTTATAAATGAGAAATATTTTATTCTTTTCATATGTTATAATATTCAGGTATGTTGTAAAAAAAATACGCGGAATATTTTGAGGAGTTCCAAAAATTATAGATATTCTTTTTGCTTTCACTTGAAAAATTCAACGAATTTCCACTTTATAAATGTATTTGTTCACAGTATACCTCTAATACACTATACATTCTAAGATATGTGGAGTGAATAAAATTCTTCCCATTTTCATGGCATGAATCTAAATTAAATTCATGTAAATAAGACCCAAATAATCCCATGCATCTGCGTACAACAGCAACGTTTATTTGCTATAGTTTATTTCGTAAATATATGTCATCTCTTGGTTTCTAAGGGAGACCCATTTGACTACTGGCAGGAGAGGAAACCAACCAAACTGAGAAGAAACTTTAATTAGTAGATATTTCTAGGGACAAAGTGAATTTATATGAGGTTACCTCGATACGATTAAGAAGGAGCAAAGAGGATTAAAGCTTTTCTTTGAGATAGAACTATAAAATCATGGCCAGTGAACACTCCAGATGAAAATCCAATTTAAATTTCTCGAGTAAATTCGAAAAAAGAAAAGATCCATGAGAAGGCTCTATCCACAAATGATCTATTTATCGCGATTTGACAAAGTTGGAACCACTTTGAAGTAGAATTAGTAAATTAATGAAGTAAATAGAAAAATAGTCGTAGATTAAGCATTAATCAAATTAGGGAAATATATTCTTGAAAGAATTATCGATGCCAGAAAAGCTTCAGGACTCGCATTTATATGAACATTTTTATTTTTGTCAATGTATTCCATCATTTTCCCACATTGCTAGGTTATTCCAGTATATTTTCTCAGCATATCTTGGATAAAATAATTTAGATAATTTGATTTAGTTTGTTTAAAATATATTTTAAGAACCGGAATGTCCAGGTTAATAATTGAGAAATATTTTTCTCTTCATGCATTATTTACTGAAAAATAAATTTAAAAAATACGAGCTCCCACCCCACAATCTATATAACATCCTCAAAATTTGCTTATACTATAACCATTGCAAATTGTCCATTCATTTTTAACTTTCTTTTGCCTCTTTACTGATTCAGTGAAAAGTTATATTCACTAACTGGTGAAAAATACCCAGTAAATAATTCTTTTTTCATGATAATTCAATGTAGTATTTAAAAAATACAGTGCAAAGGCTTCAGTGCATAGATTCTCAGGTTGATGGGGCTTAAATATCAACGAACCTGGAAGGTGTGGTTGCTCGGGTTACAATAATTCCAAGTCAAAATTTACCTTGGAGCAATATCAACGAGAGAGTGACGGATTTCTTTGTGCTCTATAACCTAGCCCTACCAGTGTATGTTATTTCATGTCATACACAGGATTTTAAACCAACAGATAAAGTCAGCGTATTCTAGGTTCCATCCCCAAGGCAGACGGTAGATTGATTTTAAAAGCATATCAACCTGTCTAGGGCTATTTTATGGGTAGAAGTTAGCGAATTGCGTATATTATACGTTTATATTTACTCTTTGTATAGTTGTTTCTTAGGGTTTTTGCACACAATTCTAAAATATCCTTATCTAATACTGATATTTCATACACAATTACGTGGATTTAAGTAATTATCTATTTAATAATAGTCATTGGTTTACTCACAGTTATATGACAAATAACAATCAATCTTAATAAAGAATTATTGTTTCAAGTAACGATTCTTAATACAAATAACTTATAGTAATATGGTATCAATTCTTCTTATTGAATAGGTATAGATTTTAAACAGATCTATTTGATCCATTGATAGGACTCGAACAGGAACTATCACACCGAATCAAAGTGTACCTGGGAGTAATGACAATAGTGGGCTACTCCATGATTCCCAGATCTCCATCATCAGGTACTGTTTATAGTCATATCATAGACACTCCTTTTTTGTGGAGGGAGCCTAATCTCTCTGCAAGGGATATAGTCAGTGTATTCTAACCCCTATCAACAGAGTGATAGCCGATAGGTAGAGGGTTAACTGCTTATTCTAATGTTCACAGAATTCTGCAGGAACTTTGCCATATGCATTCGTATCACTTGTAGTTACGTTCCTAGTTTTATTCCATGAATGACTTAATTTAACTCTGAACGCAGTACTAATTCCACTTTTAACATTATCAAATTTATTTAAAGTCAATCAAAAGTAATTTATATTGCAGAAAGATTTGTGTGTCTACGTCTTATGAGAAAGAGTCTGAGAGTTCTTCGATTAGAACATCTCCACCAAATTTTTGCAGGAAAGATTGAATTAGAGTCGTTTTAATTAACAATTAGTAAATTGGTCCGGCAGTTAATTAACCGTTAAATTCAGATATCTCCGCACAATTTGTGGTTTAGTTGAGGTATTAGAATGATTGGAAAGAGTAAAGTGAATTTAAAATCATTGACACTACCATTTTTTGTACGAGTTTATCTTTCTATCCGACTGTACGTGATTTCAATTGACATTAACTTGAAAATTGAACCGAAGTTCGTATCTTTGGAATGGAAGTATTATCTTTACAACTTCCCTAAGTTCAACGCGTATGCATTCGAAAAACGATATGTCTACCTGGATTCCCCCAACTAGTGTCCTGGATTTGACGCTACACAATCTGATGGTGAGGCTCCAGTAAAGCTGGAGCTTTAGGAAATACGGAGTATCCCTTTATTGCCATCGCTCACAGGTCCACTCTGTCCCAGAGCGGTAGCACCTGATAGGGTCCTATCTATGCGATAAATAGAACTAATCTGTGTATTTATGCTAAATTGAAATGTTTAAAATAGAACGGTTTTTACATTTAAATGTGTGTAAACAAAAAACGGTACTTATGCTGAACTGAATTGTTTGAAATAGAACTGTTCATATGCATCAGATGAATTTAGCATTAAATAAACTACAATGGTTGCCTAGTGCAAGTATAATTGAATTCAAACATTAATAGTAATCTTTAGGTTGTATACATTTGTATGATTTCAAGTCTTCCTATATAATAGTCATTATTTTCATACATTTATATGATTTCAAGTATTGCTGTCTAATTGAAATAATTTACACGCATTCATTCGGTTTCAAGTCATCAAATCATATCGAAAAAATTGCACACATTTTTATGGTTTCAAATCATTCTCACCCTTAGCAATAATTAGCTTAGATATGTTTTCAAGCATTTCAAGTTATATGGTTTAAAGTAACTATAATTTTTGTGAATAATGATAGTTTCAATCAACTATTCTTTATACAAATAATTTATACACTGTTATATATTTCTAAGTATTCCAATCTGATACAAATATTTTTCAAATAGATCTAATTAAACCAGGGATAGAACAAAGATACTTCGAGTCTGGGTGTACCTGAAATGAATAATGATAAAAAAAATTTCCATAATATGTAGAGCTCAAGACCGGGTGTTTGACCACTTTGGGGCAGTCGGGGTTATCTATCTACAAGGGATGCATTCATTATATTCTCGGCCCTAGTAAACGATACTAAGAAGGTGAGAAATTTAATCACTTATGTATCACAGAATTGGAATAATAAATCAGACATTTTATTTTTAAAAAAATTGCATCATATATTTGTTATAGAGAAACGTTTCTGTCAGACTGATCATCATCAAGGCAGTCATTTATTGTTTTCTATTTAAAACCGAAAAATATTTTCGAATGGAAAAAGCAAAAGAAAAAATGAAATTCGATCACATTGAAGAACACAATAACTTTTTTCATTCTCAATTCAAAAATATTTTTCTGACGAAATGGTAAACAAATGCTGGTCTTATGGTAGACGGAAACATAGGCATACATATCACACATAATTTGAAAATATATTTATAAAAGCAGTAAAAAAACAATCATTTTTTTTATCATTGTCACACATTTTAACGAAATAACTTAGACACACGTAGAAAGTAATTATTTCCCTTGAATATTGTTGTCAAAGTTCCCTTAGTTGTTGCGAAAATTCATAATTTTCAGCAAAGAAAATTCTGAAAAAAACAAAAATAAATAAATAAAGAAAAATAAAGAAAAACCGATAATTTTAAAGATTTTTCTTTTTCTTGATTTTATACCCAATTTAAAATTAGTCCTTTACTAATAGCCAGAAAGTAGTTGTTTTAAACTGAAGCACATATTAAGGCAAGCAGTGATTGTGACAGCCACTTCCTAATATTAAAAAGAAATTCAATCACCATCATTTCTCAATATCTTGGTCAATCACTTGTTAAAAGCATGGCCGGACTCTGGTTGTAATTGATGCTAATGGATATCCAACCAAATAAGTAGTCATAAATTGTCATTTTTCACTGACTTCATCAGTTGTTATTATTGTTTTATATCAGCCGTCAGTTTTTTGTTCAGTAGTCTGTCTCGTTTCGTTTGGTTTTTATTGCATATATCAACTAGTGTTATCTATTTAATTCCAAATCCTATTTTTATATATGTATCAAATATATGATTTGTTAAATGATCAAACAGTTCTCTTTCTAACAATTCAATTTGGCATAAGTCAAAGTTTAATGGTTCCCAATATTGCTATATATTACTAACAATCCAATTAAACATCAGTCATTTGTTTATGCACAGTTAAATGATCGAACCATTCTATTTTAAACAATTCCGTTAAGCATAAGTCGTTTGTTTGCACACAGTTTAATTAAAAAACGTATCTATTTGACTCATTGATAGGTCCCTATCAGGTACTACCTCTCCGAGCCACAGTGGACCTGGTCCGAACATTCGTTGAGTTGGGGGGTTATTACTCCTCGGCAGAGATACAGTAGGTGTATTCAACCGTCCCAGCCGACTGGGCTTTAGTCTGCCACGTTGTCTATACAAGTTTATATATAGGGTTAACCCCAACAATGTATACACACTTTGATCAGTGATTGTCTAAAAAAATAAATTATCCAGTTGCATGCAACACTGCACACAGTTTATTTTACATCACCCTTGTACATTTAAGTGATGTTCAACCATAACGTGCGGCTTCTGAGATTCCTAGTTGTCGTAATTGTTGCATTTAATTGAGACATTTCCCTTCATAGCACAAAACCTGCATCAATCAATTAGTGAAGACCAGCAAATGAAATAGAATGTATCTAAATACCATTCGAAACGATTTGTGAAGTTTTCAATTCTATTTGTTCGAATTATCAGTAGTGCCTTAAACAGAATGGTTATCAGTTTGAGCACCTGCGATAACTCAGTAATATTTACAATTCTGTCTGTTCTCGTTATCAGCGGTGCCTGAATAAAGAACGATCATCAGTACGAACACCTGCGATACCTTAAAACATTCTATGCTTTTCATCTAACACTTGGAATATATATATATATCTGTATAAATATTGTATTTATAATAAATCAAAGTGTGTAAACATTTTCCTGTGACACCCTGTATATATATATATATATATATAATAAAAAAGATTAGGTGGTATCACAATTGTAATTGAAAAGATAGTATATTGGAATGTAAAAAGAAAATCATAAATTTTCCTTTGTACATGGTTTCATTGCACTGTTACCATAATTAAGCCGATGTATTTGTCAGCATTTTGTCATTACAAGAAAAACTGAGTGTTGTTTTAGAATTCAATTACTTCTGTGAGGTTTTGCAGTTCTTAGTCGTGCCATCAAACTATCAATAAGGAAAACAACTGTTTTCATTGATTTCTTTTCTTTCTTCTATTTTGCTCTGTTAACTTCCCTTGCTTTCATCCGGTGAAGAGTTCATCTGGGCAAGTGAATGCAGCATATTTTTAAAAATATGTGAAACTTGCTGAGCCTATGTCTTTCTTCTTGTCGAGGCTTTTTTCGTCGTATCAAAATATAAAAAGTGAAAAAAAAATTTTTTTTCTAGGAAGAAAAAGTTTTTCTTTGAGTTGAAGATAATCGAACGAAAAATACAGATCATCAACCAAAAAAAAAAAAAAAAAAAAAAAGTAATTTCATGAAGGCTTAATTTTTCTTCCCTTGATTTTTTTTCTAGATTTTGAAATTATTTATCAAAGAAGTTTACATTTTTAGAATTTCTGCCAGATTTGGAATTTCTTTCTTTTTTCTAACTTCATTTTTTCCCGTTTCTACAACATTCACAAATTCAATTTTTTCACTCATTTATAAATTTTATTTTATAAAATTTGTGATTGACTGGGATAATTTTTATCTGGTTTTTTCTACTACTCCTCTTTTTCTTTGATTTGTTTCTTTACCGCTTTTTCTTATTCCTGTTTTTGATTTTCCTTTTTTTTTTCTTTTTCATGCTTTTCTCTCTCTCTCTTTTTTTTTTTTTTTTTAACTATTTCTTCTCTTTACCATCTAACATATTCTTTCCTATGTCTTTGTTATCTCTTCTCTTTCTCTGTCATTTGTTCTCATCCTCATTTTCTGTCATCTTTTTTCTTATTCTTCTCAAGTTCTTCCAACTCTTCTTATCCTTTTACATTTCTGCCATCACTTCTCTCTTTCTCACCTTCTAGCATTACGCAATGGCAGAAAGGGAAAAGAGTAACTGTCCTTACCTTCAGCCATTACTTTTCTCATCCCTTGTTGTCATACTTTCTTTCTTTCTCACATTCTCCCGCTATTTCTCTCTTTTTACCTTCTGTAATCACTTCTCTCAACAAACTTTCTACCATCCTTTCTCTCATCTCACCTTTTACCATCTCTTCTCTCTTCACCACCTGTCATCCCCTTTCTTTCTCCCCTTCAACCGTCTCTTCTCTCTTTACCACCTGTCATCCCCTTTCTTTCTCACATTCTACCCTCTCTTCTCTCTTTACCACCTGTCATCCCCTTTCTTTCTCACCTTCTACCATCTCTTCTCTCTTCATCATCCGCCATCCCCTTTCTTTCTCACATTCTACCATCTCTTCTCTCTTCATCATCCGCCATCCCCTTTCTTTCTCACCTTCTACCATCTCTTCTCTCTTCATCATCCGCCATCCCCTTTCTTTCTCACCTTCTACCATCTCTTCTCTCTTCATCATCCGCCATCCCCTTTCTTTCTCACCTACCATCTTTGCAATCTTTACCACCCGTCATCCCTTTTCTTTCTCCCCTTCAACCATCTCTTCTCTCTTCACCACCTGTCATCCCCTTTCTTTCTCCCCTTCAACCATCTCTTCTCTCTTCACCATCCGTCATCCCCTTTCTTTCTCCCCTTCAACCATCTCTTCTCTCTTCACCACCTGTCATCCCCTTTCTTTCTCCCCTTCAACCATCTCTTCTCTCTTCACCATCCGTCATCCCCTTTCTCTCTCACATTCTACCCTCTCTTCTCTTATATATTTTCTAGTATTTTTTAAATTTTTCCATAACCTTTTATGCTTTTTAAAATCTTTTTACTGTATATCGATGCCTTAACCTTGATTTTGAAATGATTTTTGCATTTTCTTCCCTTGTATTATTCTAATACAGAGTGTTCAATTTTTCCTTCTCATTAACTCTTGCCACATTCATTTTTCCATCTGATTTTTTTGTGTTCTATTTGTCTTCCTTTTCAATGACTTTCATTCTGTTTTCCATCAATAATATTTATTAATAACAGTTTTGAACGGCAAATTCCGAATGCCACAAAGACCTAAAAGAATCGAGAGAGAATTGCAAATTAAGAATGTGTATAGAAAGATTAAAATACGTAAGCCAATGAAATAAGTCTCATCTCAGAATTCTTTCTTTGAAAACTTATCGGCTTATGTTTAGTCTGCTTGGGCAGGGAGTGTGATTCACCAGGAATTGTTCGAATGACATCGATTCGACCATAGCAAATAGAATATGAAAAACTAATTAAGGATATCAGAACTGGAAATGTTGAAGAATAAAGGCAATCCTTCTTGATGGCTGAAGAAATGAAGGATTCTAACTTGCATTTCATAGTTAAGATGTCCAAGATGATACTGATGCTTCTATTTTAGATGAAGGATTCTAACTAGTATTCCATGATTAATAGTTCACCATAATGATCTTAATGCTTCTATCTCGAGAGGAGTGATGGATTCTAATTAACATTTTAAAGGTATATTAATTACATCAGAGATTTTTGTTTATCAAAAGATGATGTTCAGCACAGATGAAACCTTTTCAAGTTATTTTTTAGTTTTCAAATTAAATTGGAAACATTTTAATCTGATTTTCGATAGTATTTTTTTTCTCTCACTCAAATTCTAAACATTACCTTCTCGCTCTCAAATGATAATTGCAAGAAATGAAACTTTAACCATACAAACAACTGGTATATGCACATCAGAATCTATCCGGGAAAATGAGACGCACAGACTCCTAATTTCGACCACACCTAGTTATAATCAACAATAAAAGAGGGAACTTGTCAAATTGTGGAACGTGAAGGTGCCGGTAATATCAATTGTAATTGATAATTTTGGTACAGTTACCAAAGGATAGGTATAAGAACTGAGAGACATGGAAATAAGAGGAGGAGTGGAGACTATCCAACCTACAGCATTATTGAGATCGGCCAGAATACTGAGAAGAGTCCTGGAGACTTGATACTTTTTTCGCTCAAACTCCAGTGAGAAGCCATCGGCAAATGCTGGTGTGAAAAACAAGAAAAAGGGGTAAATTATGATAATAAAGAACTAAAAAAAAGCTGAGTAACAGTCATCGGTGACCTTAGAACGGTCTTAAAAAGCTTGGAAAAAAGGAAATGGAAATCAGAGGAAGAATGAAGACCATCTGGACAACAGTTAAGATCGGCTAGAATTGTCCGAAAAGTCTTGAGAAGACTTGTTATTCAGAAAACCACCAGTTAACGCCGCTATGAAAAACTCCAAAGCAATACAAATAACAAAAATACGTAAAAAAAAAGTTTAGTTCACTTTTATGGCATATCAACCCTTGTAGATTAGTTCACGCCAAATCCTCTTTATGCATATATTATACAGATATGATTTGATAACATTTTTAGCGAGCCTAAGATCTTTTTTGCAGTCACTTAAATGGTTTTAAGTGCTACTATACAACTGCAACAATTCAACATATGTCATTTGTTTGCACATATATACAAGGATATACATATGATTTTCATGAGAATAGTTTTTTGGTAATTTCATTTTTAAATGAGTTAGAACTAATTTGTTTGCACACTTGTAGTGCTATTGTTTTTACATGATAATATGTTTTCAATTATTGCCATCAAACACGACAAATTCTAATCAATATCAAAGATTAGTTTGCAGACAGTGAAGTCGTTAAAGGTATTACTATTTACCAGTAATAATTTTCATGAACATTACTCATTCATTTGCGCACAGTTTAATGGTTCCAAGTATTTTTATGTATCTCACACAATTTAATTAAACATCAATCATTTATTTACACACAATTAACTGGTCAAAGTGTTTTATTTCTAACAGTTTAATATGAGTCATATATTTACACACTGTTTAAATGTCAAACAGTTTTATTTGACCCATAGATAGGATCCTATCAGGTGGTACCACTCCGGGTCAGAGTAGATCTAGGAACGATGCCGATGAAGGGATATTATACATTCCCCTAATCTAGTGGGCTGGAGACTCTCCCTGAGATTGTTTAGTGTCGTATTTCCGACACTCGTTGGCGCGTGGGGGTTTAAACCCACAGCAGAGATGCAGTCGGTGTATTCTACAGCCCCAGATGACTAGGCTATGCGTAAAAAGTGCTCGATACTATTCTCATATTTTCGAATTTGATACTTGTAGGATACACATGAAACTTTAAGAAATGGAATTCAAGTAATCATAGAAAGAAAATTTTCTATGACTGGCTGTATCTATAAATAAGGAATATTCAATATTGGAGAATGAGCATAAGTTGATCTAAATTTGAATAGACTAGACAATTACCATACGTCGTTGATTGAGTTTACAGAATTCAAACATTGTATATATTATATGTATTAACACCTGATAAAAACTTACTTCATATATAAAACAAGAGAGAGATATTAGTCAAAGGGAATTTTCGTTTTACATATATTATACTTGTATTGACATTATAAAAAATAACGCTTTTTTCCTTCTTCACAAGTTAAATGTGTATATTATTGATGCCGTGAGGTGAGTCACAAAGATAATTCCCATACTGATGAATTTCCCTTAGAGAAAACCAACTAACAGTTTAGCGATAAGGATAATTAAATCTGACTTATCAGTTTTCTCATTACGGAGATTTTTATGTATACAAAATGAAGAAGCTAAACAGTAAAGAGTTTTTAAGCATCAAAATATGATTTATGTTTAGTTTTTTGCTAATATTTAAAATCCAGTTTTTTTGCTAGGTTATTTTTAGCTCTGTTCATTTAAATATATATTTTTGCAACGCAATGCTTTTAATATATCGGCTGACATTGTATTAGTACCTGTCAAGATCCTATTTATAAATCAAGTAGATATGTTTCACAAAAATTAAATATAAATGAATAATGGACGTTGTACCTTACATCCAGGCATAAAATATGCGTAGACACGTTACCATGCCATTAATTTCAAACAGACACATTTTGAAGCTAACATAGGAACTGGTTGTTAAAACTTCCATCTAAGCGCCATTCGAAATTATTTCTGTTCGTAGAAAGTTGACATGAGAAACATTCAGATGGTCTCTTTCTTATCACAATCAGTCTAGCACTAATAATCTGGTATTGGACGCTATATTTTCATTAGATTTTACGTTTAAAGCTAATCACGTCCTTACTGATTAGCGTCACGTACACACAGTGTTTGAAATCAATAGTTTGCAAGTTGAAAAAGACTCATTTTAAAGAAACCTGTTATTCTATCGAGGGACTAATGCTCTTCTGTCACTAGTCAGTATTTTGCTGTTTCGTGACGCCTGTCAATTTATCATAACTGTTTGTTTTGGATTTTGAAGGTTGGAACGGATAGATTATCCTGATTAGATAATACAATATTACTGCCTTCGTCTATCGATCCAGACTAATGGGGTAGAAAACAGGAAACTGGAGAAAAATTTGTAATACAAACATTAGTAATGATGAAAGTGCATTATCTAAATCTTTAGAAATAGTATAATAAAGCCAACCTTATCTGTTTGTTATAATCCAAACGAAGAAATGGCATCTTAATCAGAATAATGGTGGAATTAATCCCCACCTATAAAGGAACGGCGACATAAGATTGTTGGCGTTACTAAAATCTGATTGCAAACTCTGAACAAATTCTAATAAAAAGGTAAATCTAAACAAACAACAAAAGTGAATTAAAAACCAGGAAACTCAAGTCTGAATTAGAAAAAAAATTCTTAATCAAATAGTAACGTATTAAGTTTCTTTTTTTTTTTTTTTTGGCTTGTTTGTTTTAATTTGATAATTCAAGTAAACAACAGTAAAGACTATTTTTCCAGGCTTTTCAATTTAGCTTAAAAACAACTCAATACGTAAAACAAACAAATGATATTATCAAAAGGTACGGCTGAGACACACTGGCTTTTTGGTAATGATGCTTCGGCTCCGAAAAGATACCCCATGGTCATTATCTAATGAAGGTTTTTTTAATAACACTGTTGGTGATATCTTGGCAGTTGTATGAATGTATTATACATGTGTGCGTGCGTTTGCTATATTTATATATAAAATTACCCAATATCTGTGATGGAATATAAACACATATTTATAAGTGACTATAGCGGAGACGGACAACGGAGTGTGGTAGCAGTAAGTTTCTTGAACATCGAAGCCATTGATGCTGTATCTACGCTGTCTTAACTTATATATATATATATATATATATGAGAGAGAGAGAGAGTCATATCAGAGCCATTTCTCGATAAATTTAACCATGAATCACAGAATTTACTATCGACGGTTTTGGGCTGAACACAGATTTACGCAAGTGATGCGCCCTCCATACTCAATACACTAAAATTCAGCTTAAAACAGCAAGATCTGAGAATATTGGAGATATTAAGTAATTTGATGGAGCATGTTCCCATCATATAGGTAATGAAGTTTCAGAGTTACTTCAATCAATGTTTGATTTGTTGAAACGTTAAAGAGAATATCTTAAAGTTAACATTTTTGTCAAGATGATATGTGTGTGTGTATGTTTTTAAGATGATGTTGTTGTTGTTCCAACAGTAATGAAGCTCTTTTTTTCATTTTTCGTTAATGTCTCATTGTACATTATGTTTAATTTAGTAAGTTTTGATCTGATATTATTGTCTATGTTTTTATTATTTCATTTAATGTTGGTTTCATCCCTTTTAGTATTTCCTGGATTTTTCCTTTGTAAAATGTTTTATTGGAAATGACTGCTGCACTTCTTTTGCCGTATTTTTTTTATAATTACATTAATTATTTTCCTGTATATTTTGAAAGGCTCACTTTTGTTTGGGTGAAAGATTGTTGAGTAAATTTTTTTTTTTTTTTTTTTTTTATGAGTTAATGCTTCAGATATTTTCGAAATATGTGTAACTCACGGGTATTAATTACATTTATCCAGAAAGAATCTGAATTTATATTTTTTTTTTCTCGGGGGACATCCGTATTTCCTTTGTAATGAAATTTGCTATCAATCTAAATTTCGTTCAAATTCTCTGATTTCTCTTTTCAATTCTCCTAGATTCCTTTTTGAGGTGAGGCAAAATTTTCAACCTAGTTTTAATTAATCGATTTGATTTCTGTCTAGTTTATATGCTGTTAGATTTATTATTTTAATTTTGATGTTGATTTTTTTTTATATATTACTTAAACTGGTATCTTTTGTTTGGTCTCTATTGTCTAAGACAAGAATTCCAACTATTGTTATCGCTTGGGTAGTTTGAGTTTCTTATTTTCTTTTTTTGCGGGGTATATTAAAATTGTGTACTTTCACCTATGCTGCATTTGAAGGTATGAATGGTTGTTCGGCAATTTTTTTTTGTGCGTGATACATACTGATAAATATTATCTTTTTATATTATATGGGATTGTTTGCCTGTGTTGGTGTGTATTTTAGTTGTTTGGGTTAATGGAATATATCAACCTTTGTAGGTTATTTTGTGCCAAAACACATTTATATATACAGTAAATATAAATGATTTGTTAAAAAAAATTTCTGTAGGCAACACTCTTGAACGAGACAGAGCTCATTTGTTTGCACACAGTTAAATGGTTCCTAGTATTCCTATCTAACACGAATAATCATATTTACTATTTATCACTTATTTGCACACAGTTAAATGGTTTCTAGTATTCCTATCTAACACAATTCTATTTACTATAAAACACTTCTTTGCACACAGTTAAATGGTTTCTAGTATTCCTATCTAACACAATTCTATTTACTATAAAACACTTCTTTGCACACAGTTAAATGGTTTCAAGTACTGTTATGTAACACTAACAATTTCATTGAACAAGTCATTTCTTTGCTCACAAGTAATTGGATATACATACGATTTGTAAAAGAATAGATTGTAGTTCATTTTATCTTTTAAAAAAAGAGCTAATTTGTTTACACACGATTAAATGGTTTCAAAAATTCCTATGTAATACCAATAAGTTAACAGATGTAAAATATTGCTATTCAACACTTACAATTCTATTCAAAATTACTGAATCGTTTACAGACAGTTAAATTGTTCCAATTATTGTTGTGTCTCTCTATTAATTTAATTAAACATCAGTCATCTGTTTACACTTAGTGCATTGGACAAAGTTAAATGTCTAAACAGTTCTATTTGACCCATAGATGAGACCCTCTCAACTATTACCACTCTGGGTCATCGTGGACGGAGAAGAAATGGCCATGAAGAGGTACTTAGCATTCCTCAAGCTCTAGGATTATTGTATCCTCACCATCAAGAAGTTTAGAGTCAAAACAGGACATTCGTTGGTGGTGGGTCTTACCACTCTGCACCTTTCCAGTCAGCTTCAATCGACTGTTCCCGTCTTCAAGTAATTTATTTGGCACTAATAGTTTTATTAGTACGCAGTTAAATGGTTGCTTAGTTTTTATAGTATATCAAGTCTCGTAGGTTATTTAATGCCAAATCCTATATATATATATATATATATATATATGTGTGTGTGTGTGTGTATGTGTGTGTGTGTGTGTATATAAAATATATGATTTGTAAATGCATATTGTGTAGACAACGTTTGTAAAAAAACAAACAAACAAACAAAGCTAATTTGTTTGCACGCAGTTAAATGTTTTTTTGCTTGGGTTTTATGGCATATCATCTCTTGTACTTTTAAAAAATTTAAATCTTCATACATATATATTACATATATGTAGGATTTGTAAACACATTTTGTAGATAACACTTTTAAACGACGCTGAGGTCGTCATTTTTTGCACACAGTTCGGACAAATACCCTCCCAGCTGTAGGTTAAACAATACCACTACTGTTCTTTTAGAAGGATGGATTTGGCATTAAATATACCCCAAGAAGGTTGATATGCCATTAACCAATAAAACAAACAAACAAACATAATAGACAACAAAAATAACTTAAAGCCAGCGTCAACCAACTAGGAAAATTATTAGCGGATGCTATTCATTGTATAAAATTTTGTTGGTCCAAAGACAGAAAAGTAAATATTCTAAAATGAATTGATTCGCAGAGGAATCTGGATGTGGTACTTTAGTGTGGATTGAATTACCAACGGCTGGTTCGATCTCCAGTGGTGGATATCACGGTATACACTGCTGATGAGACCTAATAATGTCGAAACAGTTGTCCGGTGTTTCCCTGTGTCGTGCGTGAGTGTTCACCGGATTTTCTGGTCATGATACTTTAATTCACAATATAATTCCTCCACTTAAGAAAGGAAAATGTGGTACTTTAGGTTTTAATTTCATAATTCTGCTCTGCACGTCTTACCGATCTTATAGTCTTCTTCGGGAGATTAATAATGATTCATAGCTTTTATAGTGAAGACTGTTTTAATAGAAATGGGATTCTTTTTAAACTTATATGAAATACAAACCAAAATGCCACATTCAAATTCCTTTGCAGACCTATCTATCGACCTATATATATATATAGTACTATATTTCTGAAAACAAAGATACATTTTATTTGTGCAGTTATTAGTTTGTCATCATCATCTATTATTTTCGACCTTTCAAGTGCTTCACATGAGCTCTGACATGTGGTCTTTCACTTGTATCTTTGTGATAGGAAGTCTTCTTAGATCTCCAGGGCTCTTCAAAATATTCTGCCTGATTTTAGCTATATAGTATCGTTTTTTGCTTCCAAACTCCCGTTTCCTCACCCCAAAATCTATTGCTCCAAGGCCAAAAACAATTAGTATTACCATCAAAAAGAATTGAAGCATTTAGAAATATGTTGGTGTTTCATGTTTAAAGACTCAAAAAAAACTTGTGTTTTACTGACATTAAGTTACTTCAGCTGTCATTGCTGTTACTGGAGGCTATAAACAATTTCTCTTTCCTTTTTTTGTATATTCTTCTCGTCTCTGAATTTCTCTCACTACACAATAAGTAAAATTAAACAAAAAGTAAAGTTGGTGACTGTAGTCAAGGGTGACCCAAAGGCTCCCTATTCAGTAGCTACTACACCAAGGGGTAGGGGAGGGTGCTATTCCTTTCCCTGGATTGCTCCACTTTACCCTTGATACATACCGTATAATGTTGAGTGTAAAGCAATGAGGTATCAAGTACCATTTTTAAGTCTTTGGTATGACGCAACCTGAGATTGAACCCAGGTCTCCTGGACCATTGGCGAACACTCTACCCACTAGACCAACAATAAATAATAATTTTTACTCTATAGGATATTTTCATACCAGTTTTATCTGATGGTTTTTAAAAGTATTCTAGCAGATATATATATATGTATATATATATATATATAGCACTATAGTATGCATTCCGTCTATTCTTCTAATATTTGGTCCCCCTAGTTTCTTTTCCAGGCTTTTTGGTAACGCGCAAAAGGTACTTACAACAATTAGTGTAGGACTTTGGTCTTCCGGTGGCCGGAATTGGTTGATCCGTTTGTGTTTCAAAATCTTCCAGAATTTTATGTGTTATTTTCTTGAACAGAATAAAGATTACGCATATACTATTTGTCAGAATGGTGAAATTTTAATCTCTTTCACAATTCCTTGTGGGTCACCTTTACAATCTAAGTGTGCCGAATCTTTCTTCTGTACCCATCTACTGCATTCGATTATTATACGATTACCCGTTTTATCTCTTACCAATCAAGATTTGCTAGATTCTGAATATTATCAATTTTTGCTTTGATATAATTGATCCTTTCGACATTATTTTGTGAAACGATTAAAAGTGATTCACTTTATCTCTTCGATTTTCCCAATCATAGCCGTGACCAGGTCATCTCGTATACAATTTTATTGCTTTTCCATTTGTTTTTAAGTTCTTCCTGTTAATAATACTGTTATTGGCAGTTGTAATTAATCTCTCTTTGGACATTCTTGAATTGATATGTCTATGTGATTATGAATGCCGGCACATCCTCATAATCCACTTTTTCTTGATGAATTTTAATATTGACTTTGGGATTGCCTAATGTAAATAGTTTAGCAAGCAAAATATCTGGGAATGCCAGAATGCTTGCAATATGTACCATCTATCAATATCTGATATTCATGCTGGGTAGCCATCTTTTCGTTAGCAGATATCTTTAAATCATAACAGACAGAGCGGATTATTTTCAGAAAATGTGTTAAATAGACGGTCATATAAAAAATATAAGTTGATCAGCAATTGTATGTCATAGAACAATGAAAGGAAAACTATTAAGCATTCACTTTTAATCATGATATTATGCAAAATAAACCGCAGAGAGACCTCCTTGTGATATTTCTTTAACATCGAATTGGTCAATGAGTTGCCAATTGGAAAATCCTTTACTTTAACTTATAAAGAAAAATGTCACCAGCGTCAAAAATTTTGTTCTGCTTGTCTAGTGTTGGTGACAAAAATGTCGTTCTGTCTGCAAAAAGATAATTTCTTTAAAATTTTACATATATAAATTAAAAAAACACACGAGATCTTGATTATAACGCTATATTGTGTATTGATTTTTTTTATTAATTTTATTTCTGCAATTTTCAATTTTACTTAAAACAAAACCATTGCATGGGGTAAAGTTAAATCTATTTTAAAGTTTAAAAAGAGAATCTCAAGGAGCCTGGATTTTCTAAATTAGAAAAATCTTAAACTTGCCTTCGGTAACATAAAAAGAATTCTATTTAATTCACTAATTAATTAATTAACTTGGGTAGATGTCTCTATTTTGATCTAACAAAGCATTCTTTTGTTTTGTCAATTTGTTGAGGTGCTTCGCTTTTGATCGAAAACAATGGAAGTGAATGCTGTGCACCTCAAGAACTAAAAACTTGATTGATTCCGTTAATTAAATTCTCCACCAGATCAGATGAGGTGGAAACACATTCGAGCTCGAAGCTGTTTTTTTTTTATTTCAGAGAAGACTGTTTATCAGACGGTAAATGAAGGACAACACTTGAGTAAAAAAATGTTTAAAGTACTGTGAGAGTAAAATGTAAATTCCTACGATCAGTTACGTTTTGCAGCAACATGGCTTTCCTCCAATTACTACTTATTATAAGAGCTATCTTTCTATAGAGAAGGTAACAGTGGTATTTTTTCTCTAGTAATTTACTCGTTCAATGTAAAAAATCTATGTCGAGAACATATAAATGTTTTCCAACGTACACACACATGTTTGATTAAGTTCGACCTAAGGTTGAACATCTATTAATACATCCGTGTATAGGTATCTCTAAGGGGATCCCTTCCGATTCATCTCAATCAGTATATCTATATATCACGGTAGCCACCCGCGTAATGCAAAGCTCTTCCAACGAAGTGAGCACTCTGGTATCCGGTAGCGCTAATTATAAACAAACGAAAGCTAATACAAATGCGTTATAATTCCTGGGCTTATGTATGTTGCCGAAATGGCTGAATAGTTAGATACCATGTCTCGCGTAAATTTAGGCGGGTTTTCATCCCAGCTTGCAGCGTCCATAGTGTCTAGCCACACTGAAGAGTTATGATACAACGTTACAATCTGTCTATGGATGACTCTGTGTGTGTGTGTGTGTGTTTGTGTGTGTGTGTGTGTGTGTGTGTGTGTTGATGTTTGTAATTTGGTGTTTTATTTCTAGGAAACCGGACGTGCTTGTTCTGCTACTTTTATTTGCCGATAAAAAAAAGGTGGCAAAATTCTCTCAAGGGTATCTTGCAACAAATTTAATACCGTTAGCAATCCGATCCTAAATAAGTTTTATATTATCTATTTATATGTCTATATAAACCCAATATATCTGTATCAATTCGTTCGGTTTCAGAGTAAAATCTTTTGAGTAACTATTTATTCAAAAAATGTTTGAGTTTCTTTTTATATGAGGGACGACACTTTTTTCAAGTTAAAAACTTAAATTTAAAAAAAAACATCTATAGAGGATAGACGAACGTTTCCAATACTCACACAATTCACATTATATAATTTTATTATTATTCATTTATAGCTTTATAACCAATTCTTTTCATATCAACGCAGTTGGTTTCAGAATAAAATCAATTCTGCACTGGTTGATTAAGAATAAGTGGAATTGTTTTTTTGCTTATTTAAGCCTTCCAAATAAAGACCAGGCAATTTAATAACAAAAAAAAAAAAAAAATTAAAAGTAACCAAAAAGCCCTTCTTGTGAGATGATAGATATTGAACTAACAAGGGTTTCATTTTCTACCAAAAGAATTTTTCTAATACACTTCTCTGACCGATATCAAATTCTCCGTGTCATAAACCAGTACTCCTGGAAAAATAATTGAATTTTCATCGTAGATGTTCACTTAATTTTCTTATTTAGTTGTAAATAGAGTAACAAAATAAAATGCCAACATTTTCATTAATAGCTGAATATTCTGGCACTATATAATATTCCCTAAACAAATTAGATTATTTTTTATTTTTGGATTATGGTCTTTACATTTATTGTTATATTCCCAATGTTTCGGTCGATGTGTGCTCTTTTTCAGGTGTTTCTTGTCGACCTCAGGAGCCTACAGGGAACTTCGAAACCACGTCCTTTATTTAATACCCGGTGTTCGCTTGCTCTGATTCTGTTAACCATAACCGGGTATTCCTGTATTACTCTTCTGCAGTCAGGATTGAACCTGCAACCTCCAGATGATTGTCTCTAATATACTCATGGAACCAACGCCTATAACTGTAATGCTTTATAAATATATGATACTGAAGTAGGTCGGTGCACATATCGGCCGAAACGTTGTGAATTTAACAATAAAGATGAAGACAATAGTCCGAAAACGTTGAATGATAAAAATCATCAAGCTTCGTCTCAGAAATTCAGACAATAAAATTAGATTAAATGATTTAGATTAGTGGTACAATAATTTTAGTTTAACCGCTAAGCTACTCTCACCTATCTGAAATGAAAAAAAAGGAAAATTATTTAAAATTTCTATAACTTAGAAAGATATTTTATCTTCAAACGTTATTTTATTTTTCTCTATCTCAATAAGCCGTGAAAACGTCGTACATGTATCATTTCTGTCACAACATGATCTATGATTTAGGAGTAAGAACCCTACATCAATAATCGAAAACTTAGAGTCGTAAAAATTATGTACTAAAAGCAGAGATGATATTCATCTTGCACCAAGTAAAAAGAAGACATTTCTGCTTTCAATATCTTTCTGAAGGGATTGAGTTCCTTGGATTCGTTTATTATCTTCCAATAATGGATTTCTCCGATGGAAAAAAATATTAATTTGCGACATGAGATTACATTGACAGAATGCAATCATATTCAACTCGACGACAAGGACAGTGGATATTTTTAGACAAAACCAATCTCGGTACACGGAGCTACTTACATGAAGCAGTTATTAGAAAATGAAATCTCTGACAACAGCTTACAAGATAATCATCTCATATAGAAATATTCACCATAGATTTTGAACAAATATGCTTGGCAAAAGTTTTTGTTCCGTTATTAAAGAAACTTGGAAATTCTTATTTGAAAATTACGATATTGGACCCTATAGCCTCCACAAACAATATTTGACCCCATCTCGGGAAACATACCCACTCTAGATCACCATTCCAACTCTTATCATAGATACTATCCAACACAAAAAGACTCTCCTGGATGTTGGGTATTAGTATCATTCAATTCTCCTGGATGAGGAATCACAACCACTTTAGACCTTCATCAAGAAGTAAGGTCATTTTATGTATCTTAGGATACCCTAAATATACATTGCCTTCGACGTTGCCTACACACGCTGGTAAGATGAAATAATTAAAGACATTCCTCACAAAGTATAAGTTATTGATGATACTCTACTCTTTGGCAAAAACATAGAAGATACCTTCTACTATATCAAGGGGAGTAACTTCTACATTCATGAAACGATTAATATTAACTAAATGTCGTTCACGATCAATATAGCGAATTGGCAACAGTTTTTCTATTCCCCGCTAACAAACTCAGTCCTGTGAGGGGGACTTTGAATGCACTACCTTCTGCAGAGGTATACGACCTCCACTCACTAAAAAAAGGCGTGTTCTGGATAGGGCATCAACGGCATCTGATTTCGAGTCTCCAGTTATGAAGATACGGACAATATTCCGTATCCCATCAGTACTATTACTTCAAAGTTCTTTCTGACCCAAAGTAGTAAAAATTCTCAAAGCCTTGATTATGGTTGAAATAGATCAGTTTGAAAATTATTTTGTATTATATGAGAAAACGTGACTCCATATGACAAAAGATTATTTCGATTAAGAAAAGTTGTTTGAAGCTATAGTTGTTTACTTAAGATTATTATTATTATTATTAATAGTTATTTGAAACCATATAACCGTGTGCAAACAAATGATAATTAAATAGAAATTATTACTTCAAACCATATAATTATTTGTGTTAGATAGGAATACTTGATATTATAACTGTGTGTAAAAAATCCATAAGAAACAAAATGTAGATATAAATACCAAATGCTTTGATATAAAGGTATTCAATATGATGTGTATATTTATTCAACTAAGGTTAAAGTTTTACTGTAAACAATCCCCCGTGTGAAAACAAATCTTTCATATCTACATGTCTCGCGTTTTACCGTAAGAAAAAAAAATCAGGGAGGTGACATGTTGCTTGCAAGGCCGAACAAATTACCAATCAGAATTTCAAAAATTAAAAAAAAAAATGGGTTATCGTTGATAACTGTTACCTTTTAATTTGACTTATTGACCGGTGTATCATCTCCTCTTGGATTATGTAATAGCGAACTTTTATTAATTTTTCCACTAAATATTCAGAATATTTTCACTGAACAATATTAACTCTTTGACAAAATAAAATATTATAAGTAAATCACTTTTCTATTATCTTATAAAGGCACTCTCCTTTAACTATACAATCAAAACGGATATTGTTAGGTGTTATCTATCGTCTAACTCTACAGCACTAGACGATTAAGCAAAATCATGAGCATGTACTCGTTCAAAAATCCATACAGGTTTTCTTAAAATTCTCTGAAGTAACTAAATCTATAAATCAGATCTGACTTTTGAATATTTAATATCTGTTAAGATCACAGAATGTTCCTCTACAAATAATAATATCTTATCTTTAGTCATGAAGAACATCTGTTTTTTTTTTTATTTAAAAAAAATAGGGTATGTTTATTCATAGGTGACTCTGTATACTTGCTTATGTTTGATTTGATTTTTAAAGGTATATCAACTCCATTTGAAGAAATTTGATTCATTTATAAACGTTTCTCTTCGAATTCTATCTTTTCAACTCTCCATTTCAAAAGATTTTAATCGTACTTTTTTAACTGACTATACGATGCTTATTTATTTGTAAACATATAAAATCAAGGATTCTTGTATAATACAAATAATTTATACAAATTGGACATAAAAATATTGAAAGTGAATATAAATTAAGAAGCAATGAAATTAAAAAAAGGAAATGATGAATGTGATTTAGAAGTTGACTTTAATGATACATTCAACACTGTCGATCATATTTTGTCAATTGTATTGAAAGTAAATGGAAGGATTAGCTGGGGGTGGGTGGGAATGGAGTCAATTTTTTTTTGAAAGCATAAAACCTAATTAAAATCTCATATAGAATATTGTACTCATGTCTGAGATTCAGTGTCGAAACACGGAAATTAAATTGTTGGTTGGTTGTTTGGGTTTTATAGCATATCAACCTTTGTAGGTTATTTAATGCCAAATCCATTTTAAGCAAAGAATCAGTTCTATTTCAAACAATTCAGTT
The DNA here is from genome assembly GCA_963585895.1 of Sepioteuthis lessoniana. Lineage (NCBI taxonomy): Eukaryota > Metazoa > Mollusca > Cephalopoda > Myopsida > Loliginidae > Sepioteuthis > Sepioteuthis lessoniana. Next base: position 2,763,861 of record OY757938.1, read on the forward strand.
TAGCATGAGTACATAGTCTAATGATCAAAAATATTTCTATTTCAAGCTATTCAGTTTATTCAAACAATTTTGTTTAGCATAAGTACGCAATTTCAATATTAAACACAGATCCATTTCAAACATTTCAGTTAAGTTCTATTTGACCCATAGATGACCCTACTAGGTGCGATCATTCCGGGTCAGAGTAGTCCTGGGACCGATGGCAATGAAGAGGGACTCCACATTAACCAAATCTCCAGCATCACTGGAACCTCACCATCAGATTGTTTAGTGTCATAAATAGGACATTCGTTATGGGATCTTACCCCTCTGCAGAAGAGTAGTCGGTGTATTCTACAGCCCCAGGCGACTGGGAAAACGGAAACTAGAGTGAAATATTTGGAGATTAAACAGAATACAAAGAGGCGTGAGAGAAATAATAACAAAAGTAAAACACTACAGTTAAAAAAAGAGATGAGAAAAATTAGAACGAACTATTGGCCTTGTGGGTAGAGTGTTCGGCAATGATCCAGGAGACCTGGGTTCAATCCCAGGTCGTATCATACCAAAGACACTTTAAAAATGGTACTTGATACCTCCTTGCTAAGCACTCAGCATTATAAGATACGTATCAAGGGTAAAGTGGAGCAATCCAAGGAAAGGATTTGCACCCTCCCCTACACCTTAGTGTAGTAGCTATTGAAAAGGGAGCCTTGAGGTCGCCCCCCCGTCGATTTACTTTTTACTTTACTTATTTTACGAGGAAGTGGAATGATAAATGATTTCCATTTTTTAAAACCAATTTGTAACTACGCATTTCAAACATCCAATGTTTTAAACACAACCGGAAACTTCTTGATAAAAGAGTACCTTCATCTGCCATTCGTATTTCAGTAGTGAAAGAGTTCGCATCCAAATTTAATCTATGATCTCAGGCTTTTTAAATGGAGGAACTAAAAGAACATAATCGACATGAAATATTATGGGAGGTGAAGTATAATACAAAAACAGTTCAGAAACGGTTAAGACAGTTACTCGTGTTAATGACAAAGTTGCCAGCCAACTGACCGCCAATCCAAAACAGGTTTTCAGAATTTCGTGTTCACGATTCGTCACAAAGAAATAAACTCAGACCTGGAAGTTCATCAGATTTCGATCAAGATGATTTAAGAGAACTGAGGGAATGCAATCTGAGCAAAAGTGCTTGAGAATAAGCACTTGAACTCAAAATATCCCAATCCACAATTTGCTGCCACTTGAAAAACATAGGAAAAGTGAGGATGAAATCTAAGAAAACGCTCCACACTTGTCAATGAGAGAAACGTTGTAATTCCCTTTGATTACGCTAGGCCACTTACAGCGAGACTTGTGCTGGGGAAACATTGGATTTAAGCTCATCTCTTCTATGCCATCTATCGTATTTATTAAACTTTGCACCAAATGATATTCATTTGTTTCCTTATCTACAAAATCCTCTGCATGTCAAAGGATTTTCTCAAGAAAATTAGGTGAAGAAGTCTGTGGAAAAACTAGCTGAATTTTACTTGAGAACTATCAACAGGCAACCCGATAACTGGTAAAACATGCTTCCAAGTAATGGTGAATATTTTATTGGGGGAAATAAATTCATTGTTAATTGATTCATGAATAAATTAAATTATACTAACACGGAAATTATTCATGACTTAAACCAATTGAAAGAAAAATGTAAACTGATATTGTAGATATTTTAGCCCAGTCGGCTGGGTTTGCGGAATACACCTATTGCATCTGTACAGAGAGGTTGGACCCCCACCAATGTCTCCTGGATATGATATTAATCACTGTGATGGTGAGGCTCAAGTTATGTTGGAGCTTTGATGAAGGCGGAGTACCACTTCATTGCCATCGCTCGCAGGTTCACTTTCGTCCTGAGTTGTTGCGCCTGAGAGGTTCCTGTTTATGTGTCAAATAGAACTGTGAGACATTTAAACTTTGTGCAATCAAATGACGTATGCTAAAATGAATTATTTGAAATAGAACTGTTTGATCATTTAACTGTGTGTAAACAAATCACTGATCTTTAATTTAATTGTGATACATATCAATACGTGCAACTATTTAACTTAGTTAACTTGTTTGTAAATCATATGTGTAATGTATATGAATAAACCAGATTTGGCATTAAATAACCTACAATTGTTGAAATCTTCCAAAATATTAAATGAAATTTCTAATCATAGCAGATACTTTTTCAGGCCTTCTCAAATTGAAAATTAATTGTCACGACAGATTTCAAAAACTAAGTTTAATAAGCAGTTGAAATTTTTGCAAAATGAGTATGTTCTTTTTTTGAAAATACTTAATCTGATAGAAATATTTAAGAGAGGGGAGAAAGAAAGAGAGAGACTCATCCTAATCTAAAGTGCATAAATGCAATCAGATACATAGGTAAATAATCTCATTTTGACAGGAACTTATTTGATCTGGCTTCAGTTTCGTTGGTTGTTTAATGCTAAGCTAAAGCCATCCTTGAAGAAGAAGAAAAAAAGCTGTGATACTATTTAATCTATAGGTGGTAGAAATAAGGAGGTTCAAAACATTTCCAAAGATATTTATCTGAAAGTAAACCTAATAGAAAGACTGGAGTTTCAACTTGTTTACTTCAATGTCACAGTTGAGCTCGTTAGCCACTTCACAGTGAGAACATTCTCATATTTTGATTGGAACTCTACCTCGAAGAAGACATGAGAAAATTGTGACCATAAACACACGATTCGCTTAACCTATTGTTTCCTCTTTCCTTCAAAATATCTTGAGCATTTAAATGGTATTTACGAACTGGTTGAAATCCATTGATCTTATCACAAAGTTCTGTTATTAAGAACAGCAAAATTGTAAGATGAAAGTCCGACGATTATAACTCTTTTATGTTGAAGATATAAAACGATTTTGTTTTATTTATAGGTGAAATGGATATTGGATATTATGGAACTCTTATAACATCACTTAGTATTCACTGCCTTATTATGTTTCCATATACGATAAGTGAAATTGTTCAAAAAGTACCGAGACTCAAATTGCATTGACCAAGATAAAATAGATACATCTGTGTACATGTACATATATTTACCAACCCCTCGGCTCGGGCTGGATATGACACAAGGTCAATTTTTAAGCGGAGTTTAACAAGTTTGAATTCAGAGTTTTCCTTCTCCTAGACTAGTTGCCTAACCAAGGCTGCAGAACTTAGTCTGTCCCACTTTTTACCCATAGCTGGAGGGAGAATAATTGGATTCATACCTTCCCCAAGAGAATTAGTGCTATGTGAAGTGCAATCAGTCTTGTCCAGTATTTGAACTCGTGTCGCCGTGTCCATTTCCTACGACGATAACCATTACACCACGGGCACCTCCTACTTTTTTTTTTTTTTTAGATATGACACAAGGTCAATTTTTTAAGCGGGATTTAATAGGTTTGAATTCAGAGTTTTCTTCTCCTACATGTATATACTACATTCCTCATGGTATAAACAGAGGAGGCGTTAGTGGAGGAACGTTTATCGAAGATGATTTGTGTTCTAACCCTTGACGAGGTTGTTTGCATTTCACACAGTGATAATAAGCATAGAAAAAGATATGAATCAAATAATACAACCTCCAGCTATAGGTAAATAGTTGGGCAGGCGGTGTTCTTTAACCTTGATATGGCAAACTATCTAGGAGAAAGAAAACCGAATTAAAACCTGTTTAACTCTTCTTAAAGAAATTACCTTTTGTTACATCATGCTCATGAGAGGTGTTGTTAAATTTATATATATATATATATATATATATATATATATATATATTCTAAAATAATACCTAAGATTACTACGGTAGAATCCACGAAATATTGCCAATAATGTATTATTAAGAACAACCTACGCTGCAAGAATCTAAAGTAAATCAATGCAATCTTCACAACTAAAAGAAACTTTAAAATTTACCACGAATCTACTTGCCGAAACAAAGAAAGTAATTAATTAACTTTTCTGCACATCCTACCCAAAACAATATATTGCAAAGTCAAAATGGCTTTTTTATTTTAGACCGACAAAAAATAAAATCTATGGTTTATACCTTGCAAATGTTTGTAGAACAACATTTCATCTCAACAATATATTTAAAGGTCAAAATAGTCCACCTTGTTTTTTTATTTTATTTCTATATAGAAAATAAACCGAGAATAGAAAAAAATGAAGCCGGAATATTCCGGCTTTATAAAATTGACCTTATGATTTCTAATGATTGGGCTTAGAATAGGTCATCTCACCAGCAGAGTTTAAAACCACCCCTACCACAAAAAAGAAGTGTTTTTGGAATGACATTAAATTGTACTGATGATGAGGTTCAGAAGAGAGTAGAGTACTCCTTCATTGCTATTACTCCAAGGTCTACAATTATCTGGAATCGAAGCATCTTTTAGTATCCCATGCATGGGTTAACTAAATCTCTTTAAAATTATTCCTATTCAAAAAGACCATGTGCAAAATAATATCCTCTTAAAAGACAACTATACAAAGCCTGTAAACGGTAGACGCGATTTCTTAATTTCAAGGCATAAAATAACTTAAGGGTGGTTGGCAAGCCGTTAAAAATCAGTCTATCAGTTGAGTTATTAATTCTATCAGTCATGAATTTAACTAATATATAGAAATTTTCTTTACCAAAGTCGTTCCAACTTTCCCAAATAGTAGTTAATAAATCTTATGTGGATGACGCCTTTTTATAGACCATTAGAAAAAATTCAACCCAAAGTTTTCAGTTGGATTTAGATCCAGACTGTTCATTTGGCATGTTATTGATTTTATATAAATTTCCAGAAGAAAAACTTTCAACCCCTTTACTCCGTGACAAGATTACTTTTCTTCTTAAACAATGACTTTAACATCAAAGAAATTTTCTACTGATGGATTGAGAAAATTATCCAGGAATTCTGTTCATACACACATGCATTTATAGTTGAGGTAATAATCGCTATTTTCGTTTTATTCTATGAAATTCATCCTCATATTCTATTATTTTCCCAAGAGGCAGAATGTATATAATGACAAGAGATTTGCATAGTTTATATCTTGAAAATTTAAAGATAAATTTCATTACATTTAGTATCGATAATTTCATGTACTTATTTAGATCATTAAAAAGTATTAAGGTAAAAACTTTAAAAAAATATTTGTTTCGATTTTAGCTTTTAATAAATAGCTCTGTACAGTTGATTAAGTCATACAATAAATTCATCATGTCTAAACGAGATAGGGACATTGTGAAAGTATTATTATAACACACTTAACTAATCTATTAAAAAGAAAGTTATTTAAACGTCAACGGGAGTTTTTTGAAGAAAATTAACGTTTCATTCAATGTATATAATCCGACAGTATAAAAACTTGTTGAGTTTTGTGGGATCAACCATATTCTCGATATACAATGGACTCTTCCAATAAACATATAAAATTTGACAGTAATCCACTCTGGGGGTTTGGTAGCAAATAGCTACACAAGTGAAATTGTATTACTTGTCTCTGTTATATAAAAACGTTACTCTTCTCTCTAAGTAGATGTTTGTCTTATTTATTTGATGCCCTTTTCAAAGGACATAACATAAAGTATTCATTAAGTATCGAATATGTCTGACGTATGTATTACCAACTCACACTTGTTGATCGAAGAAGAGAAACTCAGAGTCGTGAGTTATAACCCTACATTATTTCTATAATTGTTAATGTATCATTTTCTCGCTCACCGTTTTTCTCTAAAGCACTCCGAAGATTTTTCAGTTTGGAGGGTCTTGTCCCATAGAATTCTATCTATAGCGTTTGTGTGTGACAATCTTAAGCTGAAAATACTGTTTTTGATATCACGTCTTTCATTGTTTAAAAAATCGTTAGAAATATATAATACAGATACACGCTTTGTGGGTGACGGAGTTGGCATTCTGTCACGTCGAAATAGGCTAAATAGCACAAGCAGGTGAACGTGTAAGATCCTGCTCGAGCAGCACGTACCTTTCTTGTTGCAGGAATGGTTGAATAATGTACCACAAAAATAAGTGTGCATAATATTGAAATGGTCACAATTCCTTACATTTAAGTATCTGTACAACTAGGTTGAAAACTAACCTAGAAGCAAATGACCTTATGTAACACAATGGATCTCAAATAGAAGGTTATGACGCTATGGTGTTCACATAGAATTTTGTAATGTTACCGGTCTCCAATGGACATTTGTACAACTATTATACCACACAAACATTTGCACCACCACGTGTCTAAAAAGACCTCGTCGTAACATCCATCGAAATGAAAAGAAAAAGTGACGAACAGGCCAGAATACCATCTTGGTTCGTTAATACAAAAGTTTATACCGGGCCATTGGTCCCGGAGACAAGGGCTCAATCCCAGGTCGAGTCATACCAAAGACTCAATAAATCGTACATGATGCAGCTTTGCTTAGCACTCAGCATTATAAGTTAAGGATCAAGGGTAAAGTTGAGCAATCCAGAGAATGGAGTAGCGCCCTTCCCAACACCACGGTGTAGTAGTTATTGAAAAGGGAGCCTTCGGGTCACCCTCCAATATGGTCGCCAACTTTTTTTACACCTCTTAGTAGTCGTCGAGAAGACAGAAACAGCATACGAAAAAGGAGTCGACCGCTTTTGCTTGACTGACAGAAATAAAATGTCATGAGAAGAGAGAGACAGAGAGAGCAGAGAGGCCCAGATCTTGAATTATCTTTCGTTTTATTTTATAATTCTCACACTTACTTGCTCACTGGTTTCGTCTTTAAAGCTTTGCGACGAGAGTAAGAACACTTCGCAGCTCTCACCCAAAATGGGTGCTGAAATTTCACGTTGTCATGGCTAGTTTTCACAATTATCGTATTTATCTCGTCGCATCTCTTACGCAATTGACCATTTTTCTTCTTTTCTATCCAGCGTCCACTTCCCTAACGGTTTTTTTTTCTTTTTGCATTTCTTCCAGCCATTCAGAACCCAACAACAATTTGCTGCTGTATCAGCCTTGACTATCCCATTCATCTCTCTCTCTTACAATCTTTTTATCTGGGTGTCTTTTTGCTTGTCTCGATTATCTTCCTCATATACGTTCCTTTCCTTTCCACAATCCCGTGGTCGATCAGTAACTCGCTAGGAAACAATACACAATCAACTGGAGTCTTTGATTATTTTACACTTATACTGACTTCAATTGAATGAGCTTACGGTACACTGTAAATCAGATTGGAACCATTTTACATTCTGACGGTTTTAAGAGCTTACATATTAAATTGGGTATCGAACATTCAATATAAAATAAGTAAAATTGGTGAGCTTAATCGAAGGAGACTCGAAGGATCCCATTTCAATAGCTACTTCACCGAAGTGTAGGGGAGGGCGCTTCTCCGTTCCCTGGATTGCTCCACTACTCTTGATCCTTACTTTATAATGCTGAGTGTTAGTTAGGGCGGCATCAAGTACCATTTTTTGAGTCTTTGGTATGACTCGACCTGGGATTGAACTTCTGTGTCCTGGACCATTGGCGAACATTAGGCCAATGGCTCGGTCTATAAAACTCTTTAATTTTATGCAAAATACGCCCGTTTCAAATAGCTTTCATTAGCAGTCATAGCCATGAATTGATGGGACGTTTGATTTTACACAGAAGTCAAACATTTTCAGATATCGGAAAGTGCCTCTTTTTGGGAAATTTTTCCTTGGGTGGAGTTCATCATTTGTAAGTCGGCCTTCTCACTAGATCTTACCATTATCAAAGAGAAAGATCGTAAATTTTCAATTTTCTTACGAACATGTAAAACTAAATGACAAAAAGATTCATTTTATGGAATGCAAACTTTTTTTTGGTTATTTAATACCTTAGTCTGTATAATTATTCTCATTTACTCGAAACAATAAAATTACAAGAAGTTACAGGTTTTCAACCAACTAATCATGATATCATATGAATTATAATTGTAATGTATATATATGTATAAAAAGTAATGCTTCACGTATATACTTATCAAATCTCTTCAATGCGATGTGGTGTCATTTAAAAATGAAGAACCTCTGGATTCATTTCAGAATTCTTCTTTTCCTAGACTGGTTGTCTTATCAAAACTCAATCTGCCGTATTGCTTTACCCATAGGTTTCGGGACAACAGATGCATTCATGTTTTACCCCACAAGCAATAACGCGAAGCAAAAGGCAAACAGCTTCGTCCTGTGTTTGAACTCGAGTCATCGATACCATCACATTAATTCGATAATTGCGCCTCCATTCAAACTACAATAAGAATTCTCAATACAGATAATTTGCCCTCAGGGACATGTTTTCAAGTATTCCTATCAAAGATCTACAATTTTTAAAAAGTTCTTTTTGACACATAGATGGGACCCTAATTGGTTCAACTCCTCCGGGTCAAAATAAATCCAACACTAATGGCAACGAAGTGGTGACTCCACCCTCTGAAAACCTCCAGAATTGCAACACCACCATCCAGTGAAGATTCATGAAATAACCAGAAAACTATTAAAAAAAAGGATGATAATCCTCATTAATCCTTGAAAATTTCAGGAAAACAAAGACAATACAAAAAATAGAAATATTTTTTTAAGAATAATGTTCAGAATTTAATTTTAGATTCCATTTCCTTAGTTGCAGGTGTGCGTGACAGAAATTTCTGGATTTTTATTTCCCAGAAAAGGTCTTGGCGTTGTTTGCCGTTTAAGGGCGAGAAAAATAGTTGAAGCAATAAAGACATATACGAGACTAATTTAGATCATTTTTTTCTTGCCTGAAATTTTAAAAAAGCGGTTGAATGTTTGCATGTTCCCAATAATTCAAAAGTTTTCATTTCAATTACCCCAGGTAATAGAAATAATAATTCAACGCACAAAGAAAAAATATTAAAATGGTTTTAGCGCGAAATTAAGTGAAGTGAACAAGATTCTATAAACCTTGAATTTATACAGCTTTTTATAAATACTTATTTTCTAACACAGTAAGAAAGAAAATATGTCTTTTTAATATTCTGATTGGAACAAGTAAGGATAAATTAAGTAAAATTAAAACATCTATATTACCACAGCTGGTATTCTCTGACATAAGCCAATGTTATGCTCCATAAATTTCTCAGTAGCAGAATAAAAATACATTTACAAGTAAAGTGTATAGATTAATTTATTATCAAATTCCAAATGATATTCATTTGGAATGTGATAGTAAATTAATCTATACACTTTACTTGTAAATGTATTTTTATTCTGCTACTGAGAAATTATAGTAAAAAATAAATGTTGTCATGGATTTGATCAAAACATGGTTTGTGCATATTCAGTCATTTAATCATTTAGAAGAAACAACGTACAGAGTTATATTATCATAGGATTAAAGGATTAGTTGGTTTCTCTATCTTATGGCATATCAACCTTGCTGCCTTATTTAATGCCAAATGTACTAATTATCCCATAGCTGGAGAAATAACGCAGTTCATATATTTTCCAAGAGTATTACTCCAAAAGTGAACGGAATAGTGTCTGGAGTTCGAACTGACAGACTTCTATGTCACATTCCAGTACGTTAGCAACTCTGTCAGAAGAAGTTCTCCCGGGATTATCAGCAAGTCCCAACTTAGAATGGAAAATAGGATTTGGTTAATTTTATGCAGAAGAATAAAACGGTGTATTTAGAGCCCTGATTGTGCTAAATGGGTCATTGGTCTTTAAATCCTTTCCACCTTCCATAAAGGTTGGTTTCTTTTGATTCTTTAATGTCAAATCAAAAACTTACAGTATTTTTTAATGGCGAAATTTAATTCATTTCTAAATGTTTGATTACAATCAACAACATAATTTCAACATTCCACTGCAATTTAATTTTAATGATCTCATTACAGGAAAATGTACATTTGCTTACACAGAAATATGATATCAAGAATTCCTAAATAATACGAATAACTTTTTCACGGTTATATCGAATAAATATTCCTAAAAGAAAACCTCTGCAATACTTGAATGCCCCAAGTCATGGCTAGCTGATAAACACATCTATACATACATATGTCTTTTTATAATATACTTTCGGGAATTTTAAACCAAACCCTGTATTCAGCTACTGAGATAGTGTTATGGTGATATACCCCATGATGTCACTGCATGGACCCTCTCCGATACTATGACTTGTGACCGACTCGATAAACGAATCTAGTCATTTACTGGTAACTGTTACTGTCTGTATTTCCGTAAATGTGTACTGCTGTAAACCTTAAATCTCTTTGTGTTATTCATTTCTAGCCCTTGAAGATCACAACAGAGTTCTAATTCATTTGTCAATTCTTTGGAACATTTAATATCTGTTAATCGGCCTTTTCCGTGATTTTTGCCTTTGTAAATTTGCTGTTCTTCCAGATGAAATCGTAGAGGTTTTTAACTAAGACAAAAGAAAATTCATTTAGACCAGCAACAATGATGTGGTACTCCACCCTTCCCAGATCTCTAGAACTGGAGCCTCACCATCAGATGCAGTTTCGTCTATTACACTGAACTCTCCCTCTCTTTTTAGGGGCAGATCTTACCCCTCTGCAGAGTATATAATCAGCGTACTCTAAGACCTACCGAGAAGGTAGTTGTCAGTTGAATCTATTTCAGATACAAAAGCTTCAATGGCTTGTTGAAAACAAACTTTTCCTGAGATTACTACGTGAAATAACAGAGACCTAATTCCTAATGTTCTAAACTGTATAATCTTCAGTGTGCAATTCTGTCAATGTTTTGTCTGCTTTTCTCTCTTGGGATTCCATTGCTGATCGATAGTTTCTTTGGAGATAAGACATTCGATCAGACAGACCTTCGAAGAGAACTATCTAGCAAGCACTTTAATCGGAGATTTGGTTGATCCATATATTTAGTATCGCTGAGCTTCTACTTTGGAATTCAGTTCTGATCATTTTCTACTCCAAATGTATCGATAGTGTACATCAAATCCACAGACCGCTCAAATGTCAGATCTACTATCTAGGTTTTTCATACTCGAGTCCAAATTTAAATCGAAGAATTGTGAAAGATTTTTTTTTCTTTCTCAAACAGGTCAAGTCAAGGTCCGTTCCTTCCGGCTGGTGCCATGCAGCCTAGTAAAACATGTGGCATACTGCTTGGAGAGAAGATCGATACCACCTAGTAAACACCATTCACCAAAGAGATGCCTTCAAGGAAAATATTCGTTATCGCACATCGACGACCTTTTAGGTCACGTGAAACTTCCATTCATCCTCAAAGAACAAATATCCTCTTTTCTTACTGTACCTTAAAGGAGACTTTACTATAACTTGATTAGTATTTTATTTGTCGTGTCAGAAGCCTGATTCCAGAAAACTGGGTGACATATTTTATTTCAGGAAATGTGCACACGAAACGTAAACAATGATTTTAACGATATCTAAACCAAATTAGAGTAATTTTATGTCTAAATTCTTTCACTGCACGTTCACTCTTTACATTTCTTGATTAAGTTTTTTCTGAAGAGATTCTTCAGAACATGGTACTATCGAATAGACACAATTTTAAAACAAGTCTATTTGACCTATAGATGAAACCTTAAGAGGTTTTACCATTCTAGATCAAAGAGGACCGGAGTATAATGGCAATAAGGAGATACTATATAATTACTAGAGCTCCATTACTAAAGATACAGCTTTGGGTCATATCTTTTTGCGAGGTCTGAACCCCAAAGCAAAGATTACAGTTAGGGCAAGTAAAGATGAGAGTATACATGAAAGGTTTTAAATTCTGTCTTTATGTATTTCAATTATGATTACTACTATTAAAATATCATGATTACGTTTTAAATTTACATATCAGTGGTAAATTTATTAGTGACGCAACATAATCTTCTTCCCTACTGTACATAAGTAACTATTTTGCTGCTTAAGTGTCTCATTATAACAACAGTTAAAAGGTATGGTATATAAGCTCATATGTTAAATGTACACACACACACAGACATATATATATATATATATATTATTCAAAACACGATTTCTGAATGTCTAGATTTTTATATAGATTTCTTCAATTAATTCTTTGTTCATTCCTCTATGCATATATTACACACATAGCATGAAATCTTGTGCGTATTAGTTTTCACAAAAGGGTATAAATAAGTAAATTAGTCAGCATGCAAATGATACAGAAGAAAATGTATATCATCTGAATGAAAGAAAAGCAATGCGTACAACTTGTCAAATACTTGGATCCTACAAAGGAGTTGATAATACTGGGGAAGGTGCAACCCATCTTAGATAGAAACCTTGCAACAGTCGTCAAGAAGCTGGTAAAAACGAGTGGGTGAATTGGAGATAAGACGAAGAAGAGAGACCACCCAGAGAATAGAGCACTTCTAAAATCAGGTAGTCTACTAAAAAGGGTCGTAGAGATCTGAGTAGACTTTCTGGTACTCAAACTCTTATACTCACCCACCTAGCAGTTTGAGCTGGTGTGAAAAAATCCAAAAGAAAAGAATCATTATCTATTATACACATCAACAAGTGTAAATAATTGCTCACTATTTATGGATTTACGGCTCTTCTGCGTCAAGAATCATGATTATTCTTGGCATAAAATGCTGAATTTAAAAAATATCTTGAAGTACAGTTTAAACCAAATAGAAATTACACATTTCAAAACACCATGAATTTAACCAGAATAAATGGTATCAATGAGAAAAAAAAATTAGGAGATCATAAAATAGAAATATTTTGATAACGAGTTCTGAATGAAGAAAAAAATCATTTACTTTTACCAAATTATTACTTTCCTTCAAAGAATCAAGCTATTTGTATTGATGAACCAATGCTGTTAATTACATTCGACTTGTTAAAAGTGGTTGGAATGCTTTTATTTCAACGTGATATTTCTTACTGTTTAAGTTTATCATTAATATAAACGTGACAATCAACACGTTATTCTTTTTCCTTATCTCCATTATAACTAGTATAACTATAATACACAACTAACCTCATCTCTTTTTTTTAAAAAAAATTGAATGTCAAAATATCAACTATTTCACATTTTCATCCCACTTCCTGTGTTTTACTTTCATTACTTTTGAATGTTGTAGGCTGTGTTACTTCTGTCATCAAAGCTTAAATACAATACTCAGACTCACACACACACAAACATATATATATATATATATATATATATATATATATACATAAGTGTGATAAAATTATGAAGACTGAATATTAATTTTTTTTAGGTTTTCAATTTAAATGAAGACGTCAACAGTTGAACAACTTATATACTAACGTGATGATCTCAAGATAACTTCTGAACTTTATCATTGGATTACATAAGTCGTTCATATTTAATAAACTTACGAAAGCGAGAAATCTATGCCAAATCCCGATAATTTTCTGATGAGCCCTATTTGATGAAATACAGTTTTGTGTAAGTGCAACATCTTCATTACTTGTTTCCTAAATTGAAAATATATCCCAAATGTAAGATTTGAGGTCTTTAATGAAATAAGCGAGTTCAGATTAACACTTTATCAAAAAGGTTTGGAAATTTAATAAAATAAGTCTGTTTAATGCCAATGGGACTAATTTTAGAGAGCATTCATGTTTTATTCTTTGTTTATTTCTATCTGGGTAAATACGGCTTTGTTTCAATACTCTCTCACTCTCTCTCTCTCTATATATATATATATATATGGTGAGAGAGAGAGAGAGAAATGTGTGTGTGTGTGTGTGTGAGTAAAGAAATAAACTCACCGTTAATTATGATCTAAAAATCTTAAAACCGGCAAAAATATTTCAGTGTTTTATTCCCGAAGATTCAGAGAAAATATCACAATATTCCTATAACAAAATATAAGAATGATTTTAAGACATAAAACCAAAAATGAAGCCATTCCCGAATAGTAGTTTCACGCAAACGATCTTCCGGTGAGTATGCAACTTTGTCTGAAATCTTTTGAATTCTCCTCAATAAATAGTGCTCTAAATGTTTGGAAAATATTTAAGTCACGTGAATATTTTATGCTGCGGTTCAGTCTGGCGCCAAATAGCAAATTAGGTGTTTAGCTTCATTGGGACATTTTGATACCAAATACTGATCTCTTATCTAAAAGATCCAAAGAATTAATAATAAATTTTATGATGAAACATTTTTCTTCCAAAAAACAACTTTAATTTTTTCATACATAAAAGCAAGAAGAAGCTCTCTTTAAAATCGACCCCTACTTAACTTCTGCTTTTTGAAAATATTTTTCTTTATTCACTTAAATATATTTAGGTAGTCTTGAATTATTGGCTTGTTTATTTCTGAATGAAGCCTGGTGATCATTGTATTTTTACTTCCTGTTCGGTCAGGTCTACGTAGATCATATTATATCATGTTTGTTGTTTGTGATAGTGGTTTAATAAACCATATTTTTAGACAAGCATGCATTCTCCAAATGGTGTTCAATCGTTCTGCCGTTGTATTGAGCGTGTATGTCATTTAAGATTTTAAAAAATCCAGTTATAGTCTTTAATTGGAATCATTTTGAGATGAGGCTTCTTAACCTGAGAATTAATTTTTATTTATTGCGGACTTTTTGTCCTCATCTTGATAGTTTTTTGTGTTGTTTCTTCTTTCGGTGAAAGAAGAAACAACACAAAAAAACTACTAAGATGAGGACAAAAAGTCCGCAATAAATAAAAATTAATTCTCAATCCAGTTATACTTTTGTATTATTTTGCGAAATAGCCATTCAGTCGCAACACATTTTCGGTACGGATTCTGTTTCTTTGCTTAATTGCGTATCAAACTTTGTAGTTTATTTAATGCTAAAGTCATATTTGCAGAAAAAACAGTAGAGATACTTTTTAACGATATCCGGTGAGGATAAGAGAGTTCGTACTTTTCCAAAAAAGCATCAATCCAAAGTTGAATGGAATAGCAAGATTGGCAGTCGAGCTTCCTCCATGGAGATAATCTTTATAGTATTTTACAGAAAATTTCATGTAGTTTTCTTCTTGAAGATAAATATGTGCCCATCAATTGTTTTTAATAGATACACGAAGGTCTTTCAAAAGGTTCTAAGCCCTACCTCGGTTTCAGATTTGTCGCACACCCGTTACTTTTGTATGGGCCCCACCTATACATAAAGTCAGACAGAAATCTAAATTAATTTTTCGTTTTATAGGAAGTGGTAGTATATTGCTATAACAAAAATGTTCTGCTATGGTTCTCGTTTCTAAGTGAGGCTTAAATCTTTCTGAAAGACTATTGTAAAGATGATTAAAAATAATTTAATTGCTGCTTTTTCGTTACATTGCTCAACATCAATAGATGAAACCACGGATATGTCAATCACGTTAAAACAGGTGATGATAAGGATTTCATATACAAACACTTTCTTCGCATTACTGCCAATCTCATTAGGTTATCACCAGATGCATAATTTGATCCCTTTTAGAGATTTTGCATTGATGATTGATTGATAAAATCTATTTACTTACTTAAATACAGTGTAACATATAGTGAGTGGGAATAATCGTCGTGTCTGCTTTCTTACAAAAAGTGTGTTTTGGTGATTGTTGGGTGTGATCTAAGCAAAGACACCGGAAAACATTTGTCGATGGTTTGATAAAAATATAGATTTTCATTCGTTGATGTGAACACATCACCTAAAGGTAAACGACTTGTTTTCTTCATAGTTACAGGATTGTCAGGCAATTAAAAGGCGTTAGGCTTTAACCCTGCTGGGCCACCATATAAAAATTTGACCAAATAATGCCTTCCGTAATTAATGTCACTTGAATTTCATTAAAAAACTATCAGTCAGGCTAAATATTTGAACATGTCAAAAAATGGGTATATATATATCTTTCAAAGGAGGTACTTGTGGTGTAATAGTTATCAACGTAGAAAATCGACACGTCGACCTGAATTCCGTTTTGGACGAGGCAGTTTGCATCTTGTATAGCGAGAACACATATGGGAAACGTATGAATCAATTTTTTTCCTCCTGTGATTGGGTAAATAGTAGGGTAGACTGAACTTTTAAGCTTGCTATGGCAACCGGTCTAGGAGAAATAAAACATTGAATTAAAACCTGTTGAACTCCTCTAAAAGAAACGACCTTTTGTTATATCTTGCTCGTGCCGAGGGGTTAGTAAATAAATATATATTCCAAAATAATTAATTAAAGGCTCGCAATAAAACCCACTAAATTTTGCCAATTCTTTAAGAGTCCTGGCAAAAATAGTCACGGCATTCCGATGATGTTAATTTGTTTAATGACATATTAAGTCTTGTCGGTCATTTAAACCTTAATATTCCATATATAATCTTTGTAAGTAGTTTGTAAATGAAACGTTAAAACGTTAGACAAAGGTAAGTCAACAAATTTTGCTTCACAAGCGTATACATTGTTGATGTCTGGTTGTTTTTATGTCATGTAAACCCTTGTGGGTTATTCAATGCCGAAACCAATTAGTATGTATGTGATTTGTGAGCGAATTGTTTGTTGATGACTTTATCATTAAACAAGTTAAATCTCATTTGTTGGCAAGAAAATGATTTCAAGTACTCCTATCTAACACAAATAATTCTATTGGAAATTAATCATTTGATTGCAAACAGCATGAATAATTCTATTTATCAAGTATTCCTATGTATTACAAATAATTAGCACTCGTTTTAGATGATTAATGATGATAAAATAGACCATAACAGGGACTATCAATCCAGGTCAGATAAGAGTCGAGAGTATTAGCAATGAAGGGGTTCTCTTTATTTCCCAAACTACCGGATTGTAGCCTCCTATCAAAGATAGATGATTTTAATACCCAGGACAGTCAATGAGGCTGAGGTCTTACACCGCTATAAAGGGCAACCGTTGTAATCTACAGCCCCATCCGACAGGTCAGCTCCTGAACAGAGAATTCAGTGTCAGATCTCTACGGTAGCAGAGATCAAAGAAAGGTCAATTGAAGACACATAGGAAATAATATTTTCCTTCAACCACTAAATATGCTACGTCACAAGTTTATTTCTTTATCTCTGCTCTTATAGCTTATTGACTATTTTAAAAATATTAAAAACATTCCTCAAAATAAATTTTCTTTTAACGATGCTCTAAAATGAAAAACAATCAGACCTTCAGCAACTCAAAAAAAGAAGTATTCCCATTTGTCTTATCACTATCTATCTATCTCTCTCTCTCTCTATATATATATATATATATATATATATATATATATATATATTCGTCTTAAGATCACATTATTAACATAGAAAAGAAGGTAAAGCTACCTTTTTTCTTCTAACAGATAATCTTCTTCGTACCACAGATGACGAAAATATGAATTTGACCTCATCGGCATTCACAGTAATGTTACCACCAGAGATTATCGCGTACTTTTGATCATTGTTCATACCCCATTTCCAGTATGACTTTTCCAGTTCTTCGGTGGACAGTTTTAGCTTCTCAAATATAAGAGATTAGTGTCATCGGCATAGCATATGTATGTGACGGTTTTTGTTGCTTGCTGACTTGATTATTCAAAACTAGTTCAAGAAAAATGTTGAAAAGAATGGGAAATAATAGACGTCACAGTGCCATAACATTACTCTCCGTTTCTGATAAAGTGTTTGCTATGGTTCTACTTAAGAGAATAAGTAACCAAAGAGAAAGATTCCAAAGTGAGAATCACTATAAATACAGACGAGGCAGTAGAACAATAGATGCTATATTTATAGTGAGGTAGGTAAAGAAAAAAGAACCTTACACTTCCATTTTATAGATTTCAAATCGGTCTTTGACACTGAGTAGAGAATGGCCCTTTGAAGAACAATAAAGGCGATTGGTATCAGTCCAACAATCGTAGATATAAAAGTTCTTGTATGACAGAACTTGATTGTACACTTCTAATCAATAACAGTGAATGCATATATGTATATTTATAAGATGAACAAAAAGGATAAAAGTAAAATTCCTATTCGTCCTATGTTTATTTCTTTGATTGCTCTAAACTGGTTTTAACTTTAGGTCACCATCGGGAGAAAAATAGTTTGTTGAAAAAAAAAATAATGAAATCTTTAAAGATCTTTTAAAAGAATTGATATCCTGTACAAAACCAAATCTTTTGGTCTTATTAAACATTCTCCTTTAGACCAATAAATACACTAAGTCAACAATAAACATATATACATATATATATATATATATATATATATGTAATGTGTTGGTCTACTTCCTTTTGTCCCTCTGACGGGAATAATGTAAAAGATCTTCTATTTTTGTTGATGGTAGACTGGTATAGCTTAAGGGACTAGTAACACTCTCTGCCAAGAGCCTCACTTTAACAGGATATACATAATGCAAGAAAAACATCAATTATACAAGACGCCAATTTGTTAAATTCATATTTTCATAAAATTACGAAGACCAGATTGCTGACGATATGAATCACGTGAGTGAAATTAAGAGTAAAGAATAGTTTTTTTTTTCCTGAAAAACCACACTGAAGAGATATGATACAACGAAGTAATCGGTCTGTGAATTACTCCGTGTATATATATGCACACTCACTAGCTTGAATTAGTTTTTTCAAACATTTTAGTCTGTGCTGATTTGCAGCGTGCATATAACTTCACTGATGCAGTTAAAGCTGTGCTCTGTAGCCACTGTTGTAGGTAGTATCGTGGTAGTTGGTGCGCTGACACGTTGTGCATTGCTTCACTTTGTGAGCGATCTGAAAGCCGCACACATTAACGTGCAACGTAGTCTATTTCGAAAATTTACGCTTTTTAAGTTCAAACGAGGCGATAATACCACCGAAGCAATAAAAAACACGTTTTGTACGAAAGCTTAAGTGGGGTAGTTTATTCACAACACAGTAACAAGAGGGTTTTCGAAAACATCGACAATTAAGCAAAATGAGGAACGCCTAAGAAGACTATATTCCAAGCCATAAAACCAAATCCATTTACTAGCTCTCGAAGAATATCAGACATTCTCAGCTTATCGGTTCAATGTGGTTTGTTACATTTACGACCTCAGCAAAAGAGCCAAATTTTGCCTTCCGTTATCAAAATATTGCGAAACATTTGACTTACTCAAATATATACCTTGTGTTTAAAGGATGCACTATCCACAACCATGGAAACGAAAAATATATTTTAAAAACATGTGAATTACGATAAAGATAAAAAAATCAACTCTTGCATATAACAGCAAACAGAATCAATGCAACCTTTATTTTTTATGAAAAAGTTGCTATCATCACATTTCCATGAAAATAAGCTTTTACTTTATTTAACATCTCATATTGGACTAATTAAAAACAGCTTAGCTACCATTAAACATTTTAAAAAGTTCATAAATTGTTAAAAATTTGTTGAATCATGTTTATATTGTTAGAAGATTACAAAGAACAGAGTGCAGATTTGAGTAATTTTACAGCATATCAAATGTCTAGGGTTACTTTAAGCCTAGAGATTAAGGAATCGTGTTCATTTAGTTGTTTATATTGCCAAGAGATTTTTTTTGCACATCCTCCAAATCCAGAGCCACGTGATCAGATACAAGTTCAAGTCATACGCAGGACTCTTTTTTTTTGGGTGGGGGGAATAGGGTATCCCTCTGCAGAGAATAAAGCCAGCGTATTCTTGACCCATCTGACGGTAAAGAAGAGAGTTTTGTCGACAAAAATCATTAATGACTGAATTTTCGTTATACGTTATCTGAAATTAGCAACTGTTTATTATAATAATTATTATCATTATGCTGTTTGAGTATTGTTTTACACCAGCGTTTGCTGTTGGTCTTTTACTAGTGTCGGATTAACCTGAGGTCTCCAAGATAATTCTAATTCCCCCAGTGTTATTTCCGAGCCTCTGAGAACTGTTCTAAATATGCCAATAAAATTTCATGTTCCACAGAATTCTCATCTCTCTGAGAAGATCCAAATATTTGACGATATTTTCGCTTTCGTATATTTTCAATTTGGAGTCCACGGAAAGAACAAAATCCTCCAGATGACAAATTATTTTTCTGGTTTATTAACAAGAGGCCTGGATTAGGCAATCCATTTCAATCACAAAATCTCCGAGAATTTTTGGAGTCTCATTTTCTGTCTCATTCGGATTTCATGTATATAACATTTTCTAGTATAACCAAATTTTTTCATTATTATTACGTTTTTAAATTCACAGATCTGTCGATTAAAACTATGAAAAACTGTAAAAAGAATTTTCCGTTTGTCAACCATTTTTTTCACAAGGTGTTTTCTAGTAAATTTAAAATGGTTGTTTTCATTTCTTAATGTTCTTTTCTTCTTCCTTTAATTTCGTTGTATGTCTTTTATTCTGAAGATCATCTGGTGCTAACGTTGTCAAGGGTTTTTTTTCTTCTAGTCCACAAGGAAATTACTGCCAGGTGCCGTGGAGTCTGATTCAATTTCCTGCTCGGTTCGTCTTGTCAGTTTTGAAGATTTTATCATTTCATCATTTTTATCTGAAATCTATAGTCTGTGATGATTCCTAGACAACTGAAAAATATCTAAATACAATGTGTTTTTAACGTTCCAAAATTCTTGGATTATTGATTATAAGTATAGATTGTAAAGCCAGTGTTATATTTACAAATATATTCTTCTTAATATCAAAATTATTCTTGGAATATATTTTGTAAATTTATGCCAAATTTAAAACATTCGAATTAATGATGGCATCAGGGGTAGAGTGACATTTCTCTCAGAAAAATTCTGTAGTTTTTTACATTAAGTTTGTAGTACCAATAAGTATATGAGCACTCTGAATGACTCAAGTATTTAACTTTTTTATGCAATAAAATTCTATTTAATTAGAAAGTCTTACAAAACTAAAGAACACATATAAAAGATTGCATTTATACGTTTCTTTGTTTTTATTTAATGGCATATCAACCTTTGTAAGTTATTTAATACCAAAGCCATCTAGAAGAAAAGTAGTGGTATTATTTAACCCATAGCTGAAAGGATAAGGATGTTCATACCTTTCCAAATGGTATTTGTCCGAGAGTGAAAGTAATAGTGAAACTAGAATTCGAACTCGCTTACAACAGTCCTGCGCTTTAACACCACGAGCACATCCGATTGCGCATATATTTTAATTGATTTCCATATGAAACTTATACATAGGATTGATTTCAGTTCTTTTAAAATTTGTATTAGAAATCAATTCCCCATGTGTGTAATTATTTTTTTGAAATATTGATATTGGACAAAGCAAAAACAACCGAGGATAAAAATAGCATTTAGTATTATTTAAAATCAAATTATTACGTGAAACTTAAATGAAACAAAGGGAACTATAATCGAAGAAGAGAACATCTTAGACAAACGTTCCTTAAAACACTCCCTGAAATTGTTCGTTATTTAACTAAATTATCGTTTCCATTTTGTTTATGGATTTAAGATTTATTGACGGGGTTTTTCTTCATATTTACTTAAAACAAAATGATTTGAAATCTATAACAAGCTAATGTTCAATAAAATCAAATTTTTATGATCAATATGCAAATGAGCCTCCTTGCTTCCACTGTGAACCATTATATATATATATTATTGCATGTTATTTGGATGCATATGACGGCACCTTCAGTGTTGTAATAGTTTGCAAGCGCGACTAGCAAGCCTTCATGAGTGAGTTCAAGTCACATTTGGTGCCCAATTCATACAGCTTTATTCCATATCTAAGCAAAACGCTTAGTAAATTGCTATATATATATATATATATATATATATATATATATATATATATATATTATTGAATGTTATTTGTATGCAGATGAGGGCATCATGGATGATGTAATAGTTAGCAAGCCAGACCAGCAAACCAACACTAGTGAGTTCGAGTCTCATTGTGTGCCCAATTTATACGGCCTGGTGCCACATCTATTAAAAAGGCTTAGTAAATTACTATTTGTATATAGATTAAAGCACCAGTATTAATAATATTAAACATCTTATTAATAACTGAGACTTGAAAAAAAATCATGGACACCTAAGATTTAAATGACTATGAGAAATATGACGTTGGTGGTAACATAATTTCAGTTATTGTCCATGATAATAATTTCCGTGAGATTGATTTTTCTTGAACAAGTAAATTAATTTCTTTCTGATAGAAGCCAGAATTTTCTAATTAGAAAACCTAAAGATAAAAATCATTCAAAGATAGATATATAGTTATGTAAGTCTTTGAATATGAAAGTTCCCATTGCCTGCCAATTAGAAACTGATCACCCCATCCACATCAGAAGACAAAATTTAGTTTTAAGTAACAAAAAGAAAAAACAAACTTGTCAACTAGTTGATATTGCCATTCAAAAAGATCAGAATGAATTTAAAAAAAAAAAGCTATTTGTATGCTTTGTATCTTGCAATTTCAAAGATGTTGTTTTATCAAATTGATTTATATGACGAAACACATTGAAAAATTAATCTAGATGGTAACTACAGAAGGATATTTACATGCCGTTTTGAATTAATCCGCTAAGCAACATCCCCCAAAAGAAAACTGTTGCACGGTCACTGCTTTTCATCTTGTAAAACACCGAAGACAAACGAGACATGTTGGAGAAGTAGCGACTAATACATGAGCTATATTCTTCGGTGGACTCCTCCACAAGGACACATCAGTGTTGGCGAACCAGCAAGTAATTACATTCATCAGTTCTGCGCAGACACTGGGTGCAATCTAGAGGACCTACCAAGAAAAACAGTCGATATAAGTCGAGAGAGGAGCAGAAAAAGAAAATTTAGGGGATCCATGCTATCAACACGACTTGATCTATAAATCGTTCTATTTTTATCGGCAATCAAAACTCAAAGATTATATACTTTTTTCTCTCTTTTTAAATTTCAAAACTTACATAACTCTAGTTTATATCCTGGAAAAGGTTGTTCGCATTTCACAAAGCGCTTATAATGTTTAGAATGGTATTTATTCAATTATTATTCTTCCAGTTATGAGTAAGGTGTAATTAAGACTATCTTGCTATGTCAGCCGGTCTCAGAGAAAGAAATTCAATTCATATGTGAAACTCTTTAAAAATTGACTGTGTCGCATCTAGCGGAGTGGTTGGGTATAGAAATAACCAGTGAATAGTTTGGAACTAAATCCAGTAAACACCCTTGAAACGCTTTAGCCAACACAGAAGATCTCTTAACTAACGTTCAGGCTGGAAGGACTTTGATAAAGAATATTGCTTTAAATTAGTGAAATCCATGACTGAAATGAATTAAGCCTGTTGTAAAAGTTCGGAGAGGAGCAATAAAGTATTAATTCCATTTTTATGTCAATGAATTTCACATTTCCCCCCCCCCTTAATATTGGCTTATTCTATAATATTTCCACAGCATTACGTGAAAAAAGTTATATCAGTTGTTTTAATTTAGTATATTTCATGAAGCTACAATGTTCAGTTATAAAATAGTTTGCGTTTTATCTGTTATTTGTTCTTTGTTATTGAATAATGAAAACACATAAAAGATTCTCAAAGTGTTAATTCTCTCATTTTTTTTTCAGGCTAGTATTAAAACGTATGACAAATGTGTACTACAAAAATGCACTAGAAATGATTTTTACAATAAAAATGCATTGGAAATGATTTTTGCAATAAAAATGTCTTGCAAAAGATATTTTACTATAAAAAGACATAAAAAATGATTTCAGTATGAAAAAAATGCATGGGGAATGATATTTACTATAAAAATACATTACAAATAAGAATAATCCAAAAACCAAAAAAAAAAAAAGACAAAAAACAAGTTGAACATCCTCTAATCTATAATTTTAAACAGTGGTTAAATTTTACTTGTTCCATTCTAAAATTTTCTGAAGGATTTTACCTTAAATTTTTAATATTGTTTTCATTAAACAAGTAACTTTACTTCTACTTATTTACTTCAAACCAATTTGAATGTTCAGTCAAACTTTGTGAACTAAAAACACAAACATAAGAGTATTCAAAGAACAATAAAACAAGCAAGGAAGTATTAATGACTTACAGTTTAGTTTAAAATCCTGGTTAAGCGACGACAAACCAGCCACTTCTTCAGTCAGAAACAAATCTTAAATAGTTGATATTGACTGATC
Organism: Sepioteuthis lessoniana; assembly: GCA_963585895.1. Lineage (NCBI taxonomy): Eukaryota > Metazoa > Mollusca > Cephalopoda > Myopsida > Loliginidae > Sepioteuthis > Sepioteuthis lessoniana. The sequence goes on from OY757938.1 coordinate 2,787,993, forward strand.
AATGAACCACTCAATATCAGCTGTTTTTACGGCATGTCAACCCGGTCTGGAGTTATTTAATCCTAAGTGTTCATCGTATGATTAAATTTATTTGTTTTGTCTGGTTGTTTCTTAATATTTTTTTACCCACAGTTATATTATAAAGTACTCTCTCTAATACAAATAATTAGCACACCATTACGTATATAGCTTTCCAAGTAATTATTTTATTCAATAATAACCATTTATTTGCCCACACGTGAATAGTTTCTCGAACTTTAATCCAATACAAATTGTTTTCAAACATAATTATCTAGACCATGAATGAGACCCTAACGAGTATTACCACTCCAGGTGAAAGTGGTCCCTAGAGTAAGGGCAATGAAGGTTTACTTCGCACTCCCAACTGCTTTAGAACTGAAGTCACAAAATCAGAGGTAATTTTATTGTCATATACAAGGTGCTCCTTTTCAAGGTGTCTTCCCCTACTCTGCAGAGGATACACTCAGCCTATTCTATACCAACGTTTCTCTCTTCCTATATATGATGACCATCTGTGCGCCACTCTATCCGTTTTATGTTTTCTTTTACAGAAATAAAATCTTGACAGCCAATCAAGCGGCAAATATAAATACCCTGACGGTACGATAACAAGAAGTTGAGTGAAAATAAAAAAAAAACATGAGTGCAATTCGTATTTCAAACTTAATTTTCAATTAAAAGATCATGAAACTTTAAAATATTCATCATAGTTTTCATTAACAAACGAATGTAAACATATTTACTATTACTAACTGACGATATGATAAAATTTGGGTCTTTTGTTTAATGACATATCATCTTTCGTGGGTTATTTAATGCAGGAACCATTCTTATAGAAGAACATAATTGGTATCTTTTAACCCAAAGATGGAGAGAAGTTACGCTTTATACCTTTCCCAAGAGTATTTGTTCGTACAAATAGGGCGTCTGAAGTTGGCGTTTGCTTATTCCGATGTCGTAGTCGAGCTCATGAGAAATTATGCCCCGCGGAATTCCTCTAGAAAATATTTATTTTGGCTTGGTTTGGAAATGTTTTATGAGATATCAACCTTTGTGAGTTATATAATGCTACATACTGCTATATATATATATATATATATATATATATATATGGGTGTGCGTGAGATTTCAATGTGAAAAAATTTATTGTTGACATTTTTAAAAGAGCCACGACTCATTTGCTTGCACACAGTTAAATGAATCAACGTATTACTATTTACTGTTTGATATCGCTGTATATTGTTTTACAGTTAAACGGTTGCAAGTATTGCAATATACCTCAAATAGTTCTATTTGCATACAGTTAAATGTTTACAAGTAAAGTCATTTAACATAAGTGATTCTATTAATCAAATATGTCGATCTAATTTAATACAAATAATTTGTTTGAAGAATGATTTCAAAGAGTGCTATTAATTCTTGGCACATAAATGGTTTCAAGTATTGCTATTTAACATTAGCAATTCGATTAATCAAATATGTCGATCTAATTTAATAAAAATTTATTTGTTTGCCCAACCGTTTCAAGGATTGCTATTTAACATGAATAGTTCGATTTACAATTAATTATAATCCCTAGTAAAAGATTGAACAGTTCTATTTGAAACTTAGATGAGACCGTAACAGGTTCTACACAACTCCGGGACAGAGTGGAGTAATGATATTGAAGTGGTACTCCATATTCCTCAAACTCCAAGACAGGTGCCTCATTATCAGATGTAGTTTAATATCATTGCCTGGACAATAAATTGTATGAATTATTACTATGTAACAACACTTATTCTGTTCAATATTCTTCATTTGTTTGCACGCAGTTAAATTGTTTCAAGTATTGTAAGGGATTAAATAATTCTGTTTAACCTACCGATGAGACCCCAACCGATACTATCACTCTTGGTCAGAGTGGACCTGGGAGTAATATCAATGAAGGGGCACTCCACATTCCCCAAAGCTAAAGCCTCTCCATCAGATACAGATTAGTGCTATATCCAGTACACACGTATTCTACAGCCCCAGCCGACTGTGTTTTATTTTGCGTATTCTTTCTAATAACACCAACATTTTAATAGCATTTTTGCCAAAACTTAGTTTTTAACATTACAAAAATATTGCTGATAGAAAAACAACTGTTCACTTTGAAAAGTAATCTATTATTGAATGTAATATAAAGATTGGAATGCATTCAAAGAAGAGTGACAAAACTAACAAAAAGAGCAGAAATTTACAGTTAGATGGAGAGATCGAAGTATTAGGATTAACTGCTTTACTAGAAAGAAAAGTGAAAAATGATTAAATTGATACTTTCAAAATTATCTAATAATTTAAAAAAAAATATATATATTTCTTCCCGAACTGGACATTTACTGTCAAGGTAGATTTTAAAAAGTCGATTACCAATTGGATTTTTTTCCCTACCAACTGATATATTTCTGGAAAAACAAACTTTTCAGATCGAAAATAGCAATAATGTAAAATTCGACAATTGAATTGAATCCTTCCAGAAAAAAAGGGTAAGAAAAAGAATTGAAGAGAGTATTTTTAGGAACTATCGGATAAATTAATCAAAGGAATCGTATCGGTATTAATATTCGATATATTCTATGCAAAGATTCTTTTCGTTTAAAGTTGATGTGAGAAGGTAATAAAAAAAAAAGGTAGATGCCCAAAGAGTCATAAACAAACAAATAAAACTTAAATAAGTGAGAAACCACATTGTCACAAATGTAACACTGAATTTTCCTTTTTCACCTTATCAAGACGTGCTAACAGCATGGAATATCTTGTCTCTCAACATGCATCCCTATCGGTCACTGCTCCTTCAAAGACCTCTCAACTGCATCCAGCAATTGTACAGAGCTGACTTTTTTTTTCTGGTCAGCATACGCTAAGATGTCTTTGTGTAGGAATTCATCGTTGAACCACACACATAAGTTCGTACTTACTTTTCTAGCTGTGCCCAGCATGTATTGTCTGTCTCCCTTGAATGGATTACGGATTGGGTGGTAAATGGCTGTATAGCTGCTGTTTTTCCATTGGGTATAGCTTCAAACATCTGTTCATAACAAAGCAATATCTTTGTGTAGTTCTTGTCAAGCTTTTTTTTTTTAAAACATTTTTTGAGTCCATGTGGTGCAACCATACTATAGTACTGACACGGCTATCTGAATATATGTGTTATAGTGTCCGCCTGTCACTGATTTTCAAATTCTTAGTCAACGTTTTCTCTGTGAAATAGGGGAAAAGTCTGTCCACTGACAGAAGACTCAAGAAAACGCCAAAAGTGTGCAACATTTTTAAACTGTCTTCTTATAAATTCGTCATAGTATTAACACTTTTTTTTCATTAATACCATATTTGAAATCCTAAGCGGGGCCAAAGGAAGTTTGCTAAAATATAGCCAAAAGACAGAATGGGAAACACCGGAGTCACGGGGAGTTTTGACAGTTATTTACCTATGCGGACTGGCTTGCGGTAGAAATTAAGTGACTGTGAGTTTGGGATAATTTTTAGAACCAAAATATTACTCTAGGCTGGAAGGGTATTGGTTGTTTTGCAAAACCTCTGAAGCATTAAATAGAAACTAAAGTTGTCCTGCAGATTAGGAAAATTGCTACAGGCATTGAAAAGCGGGTGATTTGAAGAAATTTTAAAGAATAAACAAGAGTTTTCTTTTTTTTTTTTTTTGCTTGTATTCTAGTCCTTCAAAATACAGTAAAATGGGAAAATATTGACAAATATTCAGATAAAAAGACGTGAGTTAAAGTTATTTGTAAATTATTCAATTTTTGTCCATTTATTTTTTCATGAAAAGGTTAACGTATTATTTCAGTTTTATTAAATAATTTTAGAGAAAATTATTGAATGTTCTCTTATTTTAATGAAGACTTGAAACTTCTAAGAAGACGTTCGTACTCGACTACACTAGTAACTTTCTGCAATAGAATATGACACTTCTCAACGAAAGATGGGGTGGATTTGGATATTGACACTGTTCAGTGGCTACACATAGCATTCAGCTACTCCTGGCTCGTTTAAAAGGGTCATATTTTGTTTTCTAAAATATCCTTCCCTTAAAGATAATCTTGGTCAACTTTTACGACATCTCATTTATTTCATTTCATAGCAAAATATAAACAAATATGGAGAAAGAAGGTAATTTTGAAAAACAAATATTCAGAAATACTTAATATTTCATTGATGTACAAAAATCTATTAAGAACAGAAAATATGTTTTTTTCTTTGCTTAAAACACAAACTGAAATATATTTTTGTAAGTAATCTAAAAATGTCTCCCGCAATAAAACTAAAATAAAAATCTAAGGAAATTTATACATAATCAAGTTAAATACTTTATTAACAAAAAAAGAATTTTATCATTTCAATCTGAGTATTACTCAAGGAAGACGGATATTATTTGGTAGTATTTCCAAACTCTACACTATTGAAACTATTTAAATGAATAGTAGCCCTAAATATTTTTAAAATCGAAACGCAATATCGCACTTAAATAAATACAGCTATATTATTTTTTGATGAGTGTTTTTTTTCATAAGTAACTGATACTAAGGGGTTATCATTTCAATTCTAGTCATATACTGTCAATACGGATAGTATAAAGTAATATTACTTCAAAACTTTATTTTTATTGAAACTCAGTCGCAAAAATATGAATACAATATCGCTTATATATATAAAATCATACTTTGGTCTCATCTTAAAGGATACTCTGGATAGAGAAGATACTTTTCGGTAAAACCTGAGTATTAAGATTTTGTAACTTATTCGGTTCTCCATCAGGATCTACGTACGATTAAGTATTTTTCAATATTTATTGTACTATAACTAGCTCGATTTAAGTTTTACTTTCTCCGATAAAGTCTGTATTCTCACTCGCTAATTTTTCCTTTTTTTCGACGTGTCATTTTGGACACATCAGCGTAAGTTGGAAAATGGCTGGATATATTACCTTATAATGCTGAGTGTTAAGGAGGCGTCAAGTACCATTTTTTTTAGTCTTTGGTATGACTCGACCTGGGATTGAACCCCGGTCTCCTGGGCCACTGACAATTATGCCGATGGTCCAGTAGAGCGGTGTCTTTTAACGACACTTTGGAGACATAATCTTTAAAAATTATTTTTATGCTAAAATAGAATTTGAAAATTTTAGATTAACTTATATAAATTGTACAGATTTCTGCAGCTTTGATGTTTTACATTTTTCATTTCGTCTAGTTTTCATTTCAAAACCGCTGGGTGTCTTTTGGGGACATACCCGATACAAAGTAGCAAACAATCACCGATTGCTTTAAGCGTGACGTAATCTTAAATCATCGACAGCGAGTTTTGTAATAGTTAGCTAATTAGGATAGCAAACCATTAGAAGTTTTTAAAAAAATTTTCACAGGGTCCCAGTCTAAACCGACTTCATAAAAATACGATTATTGTTGTAGAGATCTGACAGCAGACATCAATAAAGAGGGCAGTATTACCTCGTCGTGAGGAAATGGATAAAGAGGTAGTTCTGTTAATACTTAGAAATGAGTTTCTCATTTAATGGTTCATATCAAAATACAATCTGGCCATGCAATTTTTAGACTCACCGTCAATAATTTGTAGGAAAAACTAAAATAATCTATAAAAAATTCTAAAAATAAAGAAGGAAGACTGCACTTTCTCGACGTTATATGTATTAAACTAAAGCCATTGAGTAGCAACAACATAATTTATCGTCTGACAACTGGCATTTCATAAAAAGTACCGAAAAAAAAAAAAAAAAAAAGACTACCCCCAGTCCTGCTGGGTAAAATAGCACATACTAAATACAAGTTCTCTTTGACCAAAAGCTGAAATAATGTCATCACTGAAATATCAACCGACAAATAGAAATTGGTATAAATATAAATAAATATGTAACATCGAACAGCAATAATAATTCGACAATAGTCGCACACAGCACGGTTTTATGTCTTTGGTGCTGGTTAAGAATATTGCATCTCTATAAATTTACATTATTTTTTCCATGTGTAAAAATCAAAGGTTCAGTTTATTTGTTAAACGGCATACCAACTCTTAATGGGTCATCTATTATCAAAATCTGATTCTTTTTATAAATGTTTGATAGTTATGATAATATTTTCAATGTTCATTTCTTTTTAAAAATTGTATTTCGTCTTTAATCAATAGTTTATTCTAATACTTATAATGGAAGATTTTATAGGGTTTCAAGTAGTTGACTTTTATACTGTACATACTCAATGGATTTTCATTTACACTTTTCATAGCGGTAAGATGGCTACAACAATATTTCGTGTGGCCTGTCAACTAAACCTGAAATCTCTACCATTAACAATAATTTCTACAGCTTTTTTGATGAGGCGCCAATCTCGGAGTTTAGGGAATGTAGAGTATTCCTTCATTACCATTACTTTCAATTCCACTCTGACCCGAATTGGTAATACCTGTTAAATACTATCTCTGGATCAAATAGAACTGTTCAATCTTTATCTAGAATTTATGATTTAGAAAAAGAACTATTAATTCTAAAAGTGAATACTTGAAACTATTCAAATGGGTGCAAACAAATGATTAATATTAAATAGAATTATTAGCGTTGGATAAATGTTGTAACTTAACAAAAAGGTTACTGAATGAGAAATAACAAAAACAGAGGTTGGCAATAAAATGGAACTCTTTATAAAATTAACAAAATAAATCCTTGTCAGCGGCGTGAAGAAGGCAACCACTGCTCAAGAAGATTTAAAGCTGAAGTAAGGGTCATTTAATGCCAAATAAACATAATCTAAATGTAATCAAATATAGAAAGACTAATTCTGTTTGAGGGCATCGTACAAAGTTAAACTGTTCAAACTCTCCATTTAACAATATATGAGCCCGAGCAGAATGATTTCCCCCAATCTAAAATTTCCACCGCACTGAGGCTTAACTGCTCTAAGCTGGTGGGAGATATGTATTTGAGCAGCTGGAGCAACCATACCATTTTAATTGCCATCATTGCGTAGATGTCTGATTAAAACTTATTTTTAAATGGTGGTTATTATTCAAACATCGCAATTAATGCATATGTATTTGGAAGGAGATTGACACAAAAAAAAAAAAAAAAACAATATTGTCGTAGGTTTCCGACTACAGAGAAAATGTCGGCAATGCCGCTGGCGTTTACATAGATTCAGGACGTGAAAATAACTCGTTGGGGCCAGAATTTTAAAGGTAGAATCTTTAAGACTAATTAACGACAACGAAAAAAATATGCCTCATATTTTCTCCGAGTAAAATCAAATTTTACCTAAGTTGTCCTTTGATTTCTGTTTCAAACACACAAGATCATTCGACCGGGTTGTATAATTCACAAAAAAAAGTTTCCCAGTAGGCTGGGATTGTAGAATATACCACCTGCTTCTTTGCAGAGGGGTAAGACTCCTCCCCACAAACGAGTGTCCTGTTTATGACACTTATCAATCTGATGATGAGGTTCCAGTAATGCTGGAGCTTTGGGGAATGCGGAATACCGCTTTATTGTTATCACTCTCAGGTCCACTCTGGCTCGGAGTGGCAGCACCTGATAGGGTCCTATCTATGGGTCAAATAGAATTAAACTGTGTACTCATGCTTCAATGAATTGCTTGAAATAGAAAACCTTTCACATTTAAACTACGTACTTCTGCTAAACTGAATTGTTTGACATAGAACTGTTCTTGACATTGAAACTGTATTTACGCTTAATTGAATTGTTTGAAATAGAATTGTTTTGACTTTAAACTGTGTGTAAACAAAAACTACGCTTATACTAAACTGAATTGTTTGAATTAGAACTATTTGACTAAACTGAATAGCTTGAAATAGAAGTATTTTGACAATTAAACTGTGCACATACACTAAACTAGATAGTTTGAAATAGAACTGTTTATTTGTATAAAAATGGATTTGGCATTAAATACCTACAAAGGTTGATATGCCATAAAAAAGTATAAATCAAACACCCAAATACCCAGAAGAAAAAGAACCAATCGACATGAAAGAGAATATTACAATGATAAAGTGAGCGCTGCAGAACTTCCGGTTGAAGCTTTAGTAATGTATAATTCGTAAGGGACAGAATTAAGACGACATAATATTGAAAAAAAAAACAAGCCCTGACAATAACAAAATATATCAAATTCTGTTCTTATCGTAAAAGTGTTCTGAATAGGATCTCAGTCGCCTTTTTATTTACGTTCCAAAGAAGCGAGATAATTTTGCCGATCCAAACATAATACGAGATATAAATACACTGCACTGTTTCATGATTGTAGAACTGATCACGATAAATATTAGGACGATATAATCTTTAAAACCAAGTAATAAGGAAACAAAATGACAGATAATGTTCTTTTTTTAGAATTAACTTAAATTTAGAATAGGATCAGTGTTGACATTTTTTTGTACAGTTTCCAAACTCGAAAGATTATTCTGTTGGACTCTGTATGAATATATGGCTGGAAAAAACTGTTTTTCATGTTCAAATTCCCTTTCAAATAGAATAGGTTATCGAGAATAGGCCTACACTTTGGAATCGAGATCTCTTATTCACTTTTCTTATCCTCAAGTACTCTACACTACAAGCGAGTGTCTATGTCTCATGTCAAACGTAGAAGCAGTTAAATTTCTATGTCACATGAACACGACTGTCTCGTACTGAGCCAAACTTTAAGACAAGTCTCTTATGCTTGTATGGGCAATTTGTCAAAGACATCAAGTTAGTCATCTGGAAAAAAAGAAGCCTATTCTTTGAATACGTGTTTTCGAGCGGAAAATCTAAGAGATTTCCCAGAAAGAAAATCTATAAAATATTCTTTCAGGAAAAACAAGAAATCTTAAAGAATAAAATCCAGAACAATTCTCCCACTCTATACCAGTTTTAAATAGCGTTTGTAGTTCATTGGTGTGATTTATTTAATGGCATTGCAACTTCTTATGAGTTATTAAATGCTGAAATGTAATTTTTCTTTAATAATTTTCATGATGAATATAACAATATTTTAAAATGTTTCATTGTATTTTAATTACACTTTCTGTATTTTTCTCCAATTTTCTGGCACATATGTTATCAATCACTATTATCTAACACAACTAATCTTTAGTAAACAAATATATGGTATAAAGTATTCCTATCTAATACAAATAATTTTATCTGATTAATTTGACCAATAGATAAGATCGTAACAGGTTCTACCTGTCCGGGTCTAAGTGAACTTTACAGTAATGGCAATAACGGAATATTCGATACTTCCAACAACACCTTAACTGGAACCTCACCATCTAAAGATTTTTAGTTTCATAAACAATCTGAAATGGACATTTCGAAAGATATCGAACGTCTGTGATATAGTTTTGGAATGCCTTTTTCTGGATTAAAAAGGAAGTTGGTTGGTTTTAATAGCGTGTCAACCCTTGCTGGGATTTTAAATTTTGAAGCCTTATTTGTCTCAATTTCTGAGTTGAAGCTTGATGATTATTATTACTTCATCATCATCATCATCATCATATCGTGCTGGCAGCACGGATATCCCTGACCCTCTCTCGCCACTCCTCCCTATCGTTCATCGCCCTAGGTAGGTCTTCAGGACAACAACCTGTATCCTCACATAGCTGCTGAATGTACGTTCGTGCTGGTCGTCCTGCTTTTGCGCGGCCGTGTGTGGGGATCCATAAGAGTACATCTCTTATGAGTTCATCTCTGCTTCTCCAGCAATGTCCTACATGTCTGGTTCGCCTAACTTGAATAGTTTTCGTGATAGGGGGCAGGTGGCCGTACAGTTGGTGTCTTGTGGGGTGTTGCTGCCAGGACTTGTTCAGGATTGCACGCAGCATTCTTGTGTAATTGCCATCTAGTTTCTTCTCCAGCCGTTTTGTTAGCGTCCATGTAGTGCATCCATATAGCAGTATCGATGTGACCGCTGCCTGGAAGAAACTGCGTTTCATTTTATCGGTTAGGTCTGATTTCCATATAGTCGATAGCCTATTGATAGCTGTCCATGCTTTCGTTAACCTCGTTTCGATGTCCTTTTCGGTTGATTCGACGCTGCTTCCTAGGTACGTGAATTTGTCTACTAGTTTAAGAGGGGTTCCTTCTAGAGTGGAGATGTCCCCCGTTTGGTTATAGCACATATATTCCGTTTTGTGTGCATTAACATGGAGGCCTATGCTTGCTGCTGCTCGTTCCAAACTATGCAGAAGTGTTTCGGCTTGGTCAGGTGTATTTGCCAGTATCGCTATGTCATCGGCGTAGTCGGCGTCGGTAATTGTTGTTGCGGGGTATCTTCTGCTTCTTTTCTTCGTCAGTTCGAAGCCATTCTCTTTGATTTTGTCAATCGATGTTCCAAGTACGTAGTCTAGACAAATGATAAAGAGATACGGAGCCAGCGTGTCCCCTTGTAGTACTCCTGCTACAATGTCGAAGTATTCTGTGTCTCCATCTGGTGATCGTACTTTTACTTTAGTGTTTCTATAGAGAATCGTTATTGCCGCTACGGTTTCTTTAGGTATGCCGTACGCTAGTAGGATTTGTTCCATCTTTCCTCTGTGAATGGAGTCGAAAGCCTTGGTAAAGTCGACAAATATTAATGTCGCTTGTAGGTTCTTTGCCCGTACACCTTCAAGGATTCTGCGGATGGTTAATATTTGTGAGGTCGTAGATCTATTTCTTCGGAAGCCATTTTGGTTTTTTCTAAGTATGTTGTCGATTTTGGGTTCTGTTCGGTTTCGTAGAAGGGCATTGTAGATTTTGGCAGCTATGGATGTAAGTGTTATACCTCGGTAGTTTTTGGCTAATCCGAGGTCCCCCAACTATTCACCTCATCTTCATAGTTAATATCACGACGTTTCAGCCGATATGTCCTTCAGCCTTCTTCGGGTGTTTTATGTCGAACTCTGGAGTCTACATAGAATCCTGAACTGAACCCTTTATTTGAACCATAGGGGAAGACTGATCCAATTCTCTTAATCGTGACCAGGTACCAGTGTTAAGATATTGTAAGTATTCCTTTAGTCTTGCCTGTTGTTGGGATTGAACCAGCAGCCTCCAAATGATTTCACTCAGAAACACCTTCCAACCAAAAGTCTAATCCATGTGTCATGTGTTCTTGAAGGAAATATCGGCCGAAATATTGTGGTTATAACAAAGATAAGGTTAACAGTTCGAATATTTTCAATAATAATCTCGAAGCCTGTTTAACAATTATAGACTAAAGTTAAATACGTTATAAAAGGTATCTTCCGTTTTTTTTTAAAGATTAAGGATTTATACCTAGTTGCAATATGTTTTAACAAATTATTCAAGTAATTCACAATATTAACTAATATCAAAAATATTAAACATTATCTCAAATAAATTTGCTTTACTAAAAAAAATGCACACTCAACAGATATTACCTGTCGGAGTAAGAGTGGACCTTAGAATAATGGCAATCAAAGAGTACTCCAAACTCAGCCTTACTTCTAGATGCAGTTTATTTTGGTTTCATTATTTAATGTTATATCAACATACGTAGGTTTTTATTGCCAATATCAATGCTAGTCGAAGAACAGTATTAGCACTGACAAACCCATAACTGGGAGAGCGACTTCATACCATTCCCAAAAGGTATTAGACGATAAGTAAACCGTATAGTGTGACTGGCGTTTGAACTTACTAGTGATACTACGATGTCACAGTCCTGCTCGTTAGCCACTGTAGTAAGGTTTACTCCCTCACTCGATGCTGTTTAGTTTCATGAGAGGTCAATTATGTGGTTGAGTTCAGGATTCAACTATTTTTTTTTTCGTTCTACCTAGTAATTATCAAAAAATGGTCAATTTCAGTGCAGATAGAATTATGAAATAGGAATAAAAATTAAATGAAATATGAATCTGTTTTTGCAGTGTAGTTTTTAAGATCGTTTATCTCATTAAACTACTTTCGTCGCAACACTGTATTCCATATATTTCATACAATATCCCCTCAAAATAGGTTTTAATCCGATGGTTTAGGCTGTAGAAGTTTCTTTTGAATAAAAAAAAATGATATTCAGAAAGGAAATTTATTTATGCAAATTATTCCGCACTCAGTTAGACGAACCAGACATGCAGGACATTGCTGGAAAAGCAGGGACGAACTCTTATGGACCCCCACACATGGCCGTGCAAAAGCAGGACGACAAGCACGAACATACATTCAGCAACTATGTGAGGATACGGGATGTTGTCCAGAAGACTTGCCTGAGGCGATGAACGATAGGGAAAAGTGGCGAGAGAGGTTCAGGGATATCCATGCTACCAGCACGACATGATAATGATGATGATTAATTAATCTAGTTCAAAATCATTTTAAACATTCTCCCAAATAGTTCTATGTCCTACCATTCTGGGTAAGAATGGACGTTGTACAGACTCATGCATACAATTAGAATTATTGGAGAAAATTATGCCAGTCATTGCTTACTCGGCTACTGGTGATGGGGAAAAATGTTACCTAGCTCCAGTAATCTTATTAGTGCATCTATTGATGTATTAACACTAAATACATGGAAAGGAAAGACGAAATAAACTCATAAAATTAAAGCATTTAATTGGCACACATAATAATACCACAGATGTTGCAACAATCAACAACGTGTTCCAAAATAAATAAATTACAAGAAGAAGCATACATACACGAAAGTGGGTGCAAAGAAGGGTAAATTGAAATGTATTTCGCTCGATGAGCAAAGACTAGAAAACATTGTTTTCTCCCGTTAATGACGAGTTCCAAAAAGAATAATGTAAGTTGGAAACAACGTCTCATTTTGTTCAACGAATGATAAAAATCATGTTACTTAGTTCCTCCCTCGATCACGTCTTTTCCGTTCCAAGAACGGAGGACAAAAAGAGGAATAATTAGGGTATATATGCACACGTGATTAACGGACACATGACATGAGAAACCATGTCCCCAAGAAATCCAAGACGAGACAATAGTTTTTGTATCTCTATTTAATGTTTCACGTATTCCTATTACAAACTAGCCTTTACAAGTTTATAGTATTTTGTTTCATGAAACCAGAATGTTCAGCTATTAAAGAAAGAAATATTTTTGTCTTATCTGTTCGGTTGTTTTATTTGGTAGTAAATAAAGTCCATCCTCAAAAAATATGTCAAGCTTAAAGTTTAAAACCAGTGCGTATGACTAAAAATGTTTCTCTTAAAAGAAAGTTTATGTCAACTTTAAAAATAGAATAAAGATTCCATCTATCCATAAATCAAAGAGAGACGCGTTCTAACTATTTATTGCTATTTGATGTTATGGAATAGAACTTCCAGCAGTTCACGATTTATAATCTTTCATAAAAGTATTAATGAGTTGAAAGAAAATGTCATAGAATATTATTTTCTTCCAAATAAACCATAATGTATTGCTTATAAATGCGTATACCCCAACAAATATTCTATAAATGATACCAGATTTTTATTTATTTAGTCTAACAGCATGCAATTAAAATGCATTTAGCATTCCCGATATCTATATTTTATATTTTTATTTTATTTTCGTTAGTTTTGATGCAGCAGAGTTTGGTAATAAAAAATAACTAATAGCAATCATTTGTAATCTGTAAAATTACATTAAATCTTATAAAATCCCGATATCTTTGATTCCGAGAAAAAAAAAATTTATAAAAAAATGTAAGAGATGTATTTGTTAATGAGCAATATAGTTGGTTTGTTGGTCTTTATAGCATATAAACCCTTATGGCTTATTTAATGCCAAATCCTGTTTATATATATATATATATATATATATATATATATATATATATATATATATATATATACATGATTTGTTAGCAAATAGCAAGAGGGTCACTTGATTTTTAACTAAGTTGTTACAGGTCATTTGTTTGGATACAGATAGGAAGGCTTGACAAATAGAATGACTATGTAATATTGATAATTTGCATAGAGCTGTATGATTTCAAATAATTAATAAAATAATTCTAAATAAATGATTTAACAGTTCTATTCATTCTATAGACGGGACCCTAATGAGCATGACCAACTTTGATCAAAGTGGTCCAGGGAGTAATGTCAATGAAGAGGTACTGCACATTCCCACTAAAACTATAGGCTCACTATTTTGGTAGGAATCTTATCCCTCTGCATAGGTGAAGCTGGGTTATTCTACAGCTACCGATAGGGCATTTGCAATATTGTCAACCTTTTTATAAGACTGTACACATGATTTAACGGTTTTCCATAAATCTATATAATGAGCGTAGTTCAAATCCTGGAAAAGATTGTGTTTCACATTATGCTAATGACTTTGAGAAATGATTGAACTTGTTTCTTTTTTTTTTTTTTTTCGAGAAACTTGACACTTTGCGACAACTAGTTTAAGAGAAGGAAAAAAATTCATTTAAAAACTCTGAGGAGTATTGTTAGCGAGAGTTTGTGACACATTAATGTATTCTTTTATTTCCAGTTTCTCCCAAAATTTGTTACTGATGGTATACAAACCTTCACTACTATAAAAAGTAAAAAAGTTGGCGACTATAGTCGAGGGTGACCCGAAGGCTCCCTTTTCGATAGCTACAACACCAAGGTGTAGGGGAGGGCGCTACTCCTTTCCCTGGATTTCTCCACTTTACCCTTGATCCGTACCTTATAATGCAGAGTGTTAAGCAAGGAGGCATCAAGTACCATTTTTAAAGTCTTTGTTATGACTCGACCTGGGATTGTACTCAGGTACCCTGGGCCATTGGCGAACACTCTAACCATTATGCCAATGTCCGGTACCACTACTATAAGCAAAGTTATCTTTGTAGGAGTCTAGAAATTCAGCTCTTTAACTCATAAATCGTGAGGGCTCTCAGAGCAACGTCTACGTGGTTATACCCTTAAGTTATCTTATTGAAGAAATATTTTTATTTGTATACATATTTTGATATCTTAATTTTTTTTTCTATTGTGTTTTAACCCAGAAGTTCTTCGACACTTAAAGAAATCTGAAAGTTGTACTTAACCTAAAGAATAAAATTCAGAAAATAATTTGCAGTTTGTAACATGAATCAAAAATAAATCTCAGAAGGCAAGTTTTGTCCCTCAGTTCAGAACTGACAAGCAAACAACACTCATTTATCAATATAGAAGAATTTGCTTTGCCGTCAATTTTCCGATTGCACATTTCAATATGCAGCTTGCAATCGTCGCTTTCCTATATTTTATCTTGAAATTTTCGTGATAACAGTATTATTATTGTTGACATTCCTAATAACTCTTATTCTCCTTTTCACACTTGCAGTGAAATATCGAAATAAAAAAAAGAATATATTGAATGGTGAAATAGACAAGTCAAATGAAAAATAGAGTTCAATATCAATGTCACATTGTGTCAATAATGTTATCCGCCGAGAGGGTCATTTGTAATTCTGACCCAAACAAGATGGAAAAAAGCTTGGAGAGAGGAGAATAGTTTGTTTTTTTTTTAATTTTGTTTTCGAATAAAAAAATACATCATGAGTATCATGGATGTTTAGAACCAGCTACATTAGCTTAGTGGTAGAGTGTTCGGCAATGGACCGGGAGACCAGGATTCAATCTCAGATCGAGTCATGCCAAAGACTCAAAAAGTGGTACTTGATACCTCATTGCTTAACACTCAGCATTATAAGCTAAGGATCAAGGGTAAAGTGGAACAGTCCAGGGAAAGGAGGTGCATATTTTGTAACGGCCACGGACCAAGAAAATGGACTTGGTGAGTTGGATTCAAAATCACGATGTGGAAGCTAGCATTCTATTTAGTGCTCGGCAAAACAATATATCTCTGGGTAAAATATTGATGCAGTTTGGATTTTGGGGGGTGGGATTTGGTTGGGCAACCAGTCAAGAGAAAGGAAAAAATCTTGCTATCAGCTCAGCCAAAAAGTGTAGCTGGTTCTAAACAAGACTTCAACACTATATACAAATCAGCATCTACGCGTACGTTTCAAGCTATTGACTTTGGAAAAGGCATTGATATATCCACCCCTATCGATGGGAACACAGTTGGTAGACTGGGCTTGGTTCGACAATTGATTTTGTAGAACGTAAAGTCTTTATTCAAGCCAGCACTATTTCACAGAAAAATTGACATGTCGCCCATTACTCACATATGTCGAGGGGTGTCGGGTAAAATGTATACATATATGAATACACTCATTGGCACGTACACATACATTCACACATACACATTTATAGATTGCCCCGTCGGCTGGACATGTAGAATACACTGACTGCACCTGAGCAGATGGGTAAGACTCCCCCAATGAGAGTCCTCGATATGACACTAAACAATCTGATGGTTAGGTTCCAGTAATTCTGGAGCTTTGGGGAATGCGGAGCACCCCTTAATTGCCATTGCTCCCAGGTCTACTCTGGACCGGAATGGTAGCACCTGATTGGGCCTTATCTATGGGTTAAATAGAACTGCATACCTATGCTAAACTGACTTATTTAAAATAGAGCTGTTTGACTAAACTGAATAGCTTGAAATAGAAGTGTTTATGACTATTAAATTGTACTTACATTTAAACTGCGTGTTTATGCTAAACTGAATTCTTTGAAATGTAACTGTTTATGACATTCAAACTGTACTTACACTAAACTGAATTGTTTAATATAGAACTGTTTTGACATTTATCTGTGAGTAAACAAAACCTCTACTTATACTGAATTGTTTGAATTAGAACTGTTCACATAAACTGCATAGCTTGAAATAGAAATGTTTTTGACATATAAACTGTGTACTCATGCTAAACTGAATTGTTTGAAATTGAACTGAATATTTACATAAAAATGTATTGGGCGTTAAATAACCTGCAAAGGTTGATATGCCATAAAAACCAACCAACCAACATTACCAGAATTTTCCCTGTATTATTTATAGTTAGTAAGCCATTTAGCGTGACTGAAACCCCACGAAATTATTTCGTTTCAAACTGGTGAGTAAATTGCTTTATTCTTTAAGATATAGCATTTTAATTGTATTTTCATGAGTTACAGTAATAGAATATTGTCCATAAATATTTACACCCCACCCCATTTAAAAAAATGCATTACAAAGCTTCGACTGTATAAATTGTCTTCATTGATGTTGCTACATCAATATAATCTCTATTTATTAGGATATTCAAGATGCACATTTAATCGACTGTGAATTGGTAACAATTTCTCATAAGCCATTGTTACTTAATTCTATCTTGATGTGGCCACGCATCAAAGTTAATCCAGTCCTAATCGACAAAAGAGCCCAAGTTCTCAACAATGTTAAAGCATAAAAACAGCCGTTCGGTGATTTTCAAACTTTCGGGTTATTTTTCCTGCACACGACAACACGAATCCTTTCTAAAAGCTTTTATTTTTATCTTCATTTCTATCCGAGATGAGCCTGAACATTTGAGTTGTTTCCAATAACGCTTTTTGACGTTGCTAAACGGCGGCGAAAGATCGTATGTCAACCTGAAATCTGGACATCCATTAGCAGTTAGAATTTATAGATACTTCTTAACGCCACATTTTAAACGTTCTGAGACGACATTCACGAGATGTAAAGAAAGTGGCTCAAAAATGGGTTGGCGGTTGGTTGAGGTGGGGGAGTTTACAAATCGCTTCTTGAGAGATGTGTCAGATTGAAGAGCGTGACCTGATACCACGTGATATATAGTAAATATAAATATGGACTAACGGAGATAGAAATAGAAAAAAATCATTCAAGCTGAAATGGATATCCGGAACAGATAAGAAATGTCTGTGATATAGATGAAGAAATAGTAAAGAAATAAAGACGCCTATATCTTTTTTAAATGCCTTTTT
Source organism: Sepioteuthis lessoniana (assembly GCA_963585895.1). Lineage (NCBI taxonomy): Eukaryota > Metazoa > Mollusca > Cephalopoda > Myopsida > Loliginidae > Sepioteuthis > Sepioteuthis lessoniana. The sequence goes on from OY757938.1 coordinate 2,805,870, forward strand.
TTACAACATTAAAAATTACGTTGGTTGGTATTACGGCATGTCAACCTTTGGCTTATTTTATAACGAAGTCAGTAAAACAGATATGGTCTTTAAGTATATACGATAGAAAAATTCACCAATTTAAACTAGTAAACGTTAATCCTATAGCATTCCTAAGCCTATCAGTCTTGAAACGTAAACAATCTGGGTTTCTATGGTATGTTAATCCTTGTTGGCTTATTTTATCTTAAAGTTATGGCGTCCAATTATATTCAGCACAAAAAATGTATCTTCAATCATTTTAAACCGTCAAAACATTCATATTTCTTTCCATGTTTTAAGGGCCAATTTATTAGTGTAGATTAAAATCCCTTTAAACATTACTTAGAACAGATCTATTTCACTTAGAAGTAGTAACACAATTGATACTCCTATTCCTCGAAAGAAGGGAGCTGAAAGTAATAGTAATAAAGCGATACTCTTCACTCCACAGAATTTAAAATTTGGAGACTCCTCAGCGGATAAAGTTTTAGTATCTGTTATACCAGAACTATACACTCAGTGACTCTTTTTAGTATGACACCGGTTGAGATATAAATGGACGGTGTCTGACTACTTCAGGGGGAAAAAGCGTTAATCGCTCTCTGATAGACTTGCCAACTCTTCGGCTTGTACCTGTGGAATACCTTTATTGAACCAACGATACAACAGTATCATACACTGAGAAGCTGAACTGTATACCGGGAAAGATAAGTAACGTCTTTGATATATCTATTGTCACTTATACTGTTCTAAAATGCATTTCTAATGCATTAAAACTGATGTTGATTGGTTTTACGACAAGTCAACTCTTTTGGGGTTATTTTATCCTGAGGTCACTTTAATAATTATGATCTCCTACTCTCTACAGTAAAAAGATTTGCCTTTTCAATCATTCAAATTAACAAACAATTCATACTTATTTTTAATATCGATATTTTGAGAGCTATTGGATTACTGTCGTTCAACTCACTTTAAACATTATGACAAACCAATCTATTTTATCTATAAGTGTAATCTCAAAAAATACTCCCAGGGAGTAATGACGAGACAATCTGTACATTTACATCTCTAGAGTCTCACCACCAGGTAAAATTTAATGTTTTACCCAGGGATGAGTCTTTATTTTTTATGGGTACTTATTTGCTGAGAATACAATCTGTGTATCCTAGGCACCACCGACAGCAAATTAAAACTGAAATAGTCCTCACTCATTAGACTCACAGAAATATTTTTTCGACAATTGCGATAGATCTGATAAGGATTTTGTTAATCTTTCAAAATTCTTTCGCATATATCTGCAAAAACTTTCCAATTACATTTTAGTACATCTTCCTATGCATAAAAATTTTAAAATATTTTATTCTTTTATAATTTAGCAGCGACCTCAAGCACATGGAACCAAAAAAATTAAGTTTCCTCATAAAAGCAGTCTACGACGTCTTGCCAACACCAGTCAACCCTCATGCTTGGGGGTTAACTACATTCGACCGAGGCAGAGCATGTAGGAAAACTGGCAGCCTCAAACGTATTCTCACTATATGCGAGTACTCTTTGAGAAGCTACACAAGGAGACATAACGAAGTTCTGGAGATTTTTTGCAGAGGCTTCGAAAATATTCTGGGAGACTGCTAATAAAGCTGTACATATTATCAACAACAGAGCAATTCAGTTCGTTAAAGAAGGAAATAGTTCGAAATTTGCACGTGAAAATATGCGTAAACCCTCATTGCTTGAGGGCTGCACGGACTGGCACGTCGCAAGCGATTTAAAACATAACTTCATATTTCCGACTGAAATCGCGTTAAAGATAGTGTCAAGATATTGGGATTTGGTCCGTTAAAGCAGAAAAAAGTTTTCGTTATTGAGTTAACGGTCCCTTTTGAAGAAAATTTTGACTGCGCACATCAGCGTAAGTTGGAAAATATGAGGATCCGCAAGAACAATGTGTCAGAATGGCTGGATAACAAATGTATTTCCTATCGAAGTCTGATGCAGAGGTTTCATTGCCAACTCAACCTCCGCATTCTTGACTAATCTTGGACTTCCTCCATCAGACAAGAGGAAATACATGGAAAAGATCCAAGGTAAGGCTTTAACTACATCAGCGTGAATATGGCAATCCTATAGAGTGACAACAATCTGACAAAGTCTGGTGATGTCGTGAGATACTGCTGGGGTGCTCTGGGCTAGTGGTAATGATGCTTCGGCCCGGAAACCATGAGTCATCATCTGAAGAAGGCTTTGTTAGACGCAATGCTGTTGTACAAACATTAGTTATTTTATTTTATATATATATATATATATATATGGAATCTGTTTTATTAATCCTTAAACACAGTTGGCCTTTAAAGCAGTTTTGACAATATGCCTGTAAAATGACAATTTTTCAGTAACAATCTCCAAATCTTTTTTTATCGTTTACCAGTTCTGGTACCTTTTTAACTAAATGAAGTTTCTTCACAACTCGATGTGTAATGAGAGAAAAACAAATTAAAAGACATGGGGTAAATCAGAACATGTCAGCCTGCAATTAAATTCACTGAAAAGAAAAACGAACATAAACGTCTTACAGAAATATCCTAGAATCAAATTCAATATACAATAATACATCGATTACAAATGATGCTACATAAATGTTAGTTTAATTCTATCGCTAAAGAAAATATCGATTACCCTTCGATTATTATACCTGTCTAAAAGCCAGATTCACTCTAGAATGGCGTAATGCATTCATATCTTGACAAGCTCCTCTCAGAATATTTTGTCTACGTCAGATAAGTTAGAGAATCAGGTGATTTTTATTTGTCATTCATATTGTTTACTTAAAGGTTGCATAAAAGATAATAAAAAAAAACTCACCCTGCAGAGGAAATTTTAGGCTAGAAACACCAACTTACAATTTTCGAAGAATTTAAGATAAACACCGAATAGATTAATATTCATGTTCCCATATTGAGTCTATTTCCGATATGACAAATGTAAACACCATATTATGTTTTTACAGTCTTCATTTTTCAATAACCAGGGAGAAGATCTTAGAAAAACGTTGGTTTCTAGCAGGGAGATAATCACCGAGATATTTACTTTATACGGATAAACTAGAATAAAAATATTTGGTTTAGCTAAGCTAATGGGTACAAAGTGTTCAGGTTAGCATAGTCCTTACATACTAATTCCACCATCCTTGCAAAAATCTTAAAACTTTGGAATTTCATCTAATTGTTCAAATATACTTCAATGTCTCACTAGTATTTACAGACAATGTGTTAGCTGTATTTCACGACAATTTTGTATAATATGATGACGGAAAAGCAAATAGAAAACATTGGTAAACAAATAGTATTTTTGCTTTTATCAAGTAAATAAGATTACAAAAGAAAAAAATGCTATTCATGATTTAGACTTAAAAATAAACACAAAAATATCTTAGAATCAAATTCCAACAATTACAAAGATGCAATAAAAATGGTAGCAAAATATGCAACACCCACGTTTTGTCTCACACAAAAAGAAACGCCTAATGTTTCATTTTCTGACTATTTACATTCTTTTGGTAGATAGATTTGCTCTATAGTTTATTGCTTACTATTTTCTGTGTATATTAAGATACCGCTGAAAAATGTCCCTTGAAAAAAAAGTTACTTCACATTTTATTCAACCTGTCTATATAATGGTCACGTCATCACGAATTTGTCAATAGAGCGAAATATGAATTTTATTTGTCATGATCGAATATTGAAGCGTTGACAGAATGTCACAGTTCAATGCTGTCGAGTAGAAGCACTGGAATTTTATTTTAGGCTCGAAAGTACAAAAAGAAGTTTGCAAGAACTCTTAACAGATAAACCTAATGCCTGTCGAGAGAGAGAGAGAGATTATACCTAAATGAAAACCATTTCTCATTGTTGTGCCGTGAAGAGAAATTTGAAGATGAAAATAATAAAAAAAAAGTCTCACCAAAGTCAAGTGATAAATAATCAACAACAGATATATCTTCTCCAAACTTTTTTTAAAGGGAGACTGTTACTAAGAGTTTCGTTTAGAGGATAACATATTCACAGACTGGAAATTTTTGGATGTTTCATCAATTAGTCACACCTGTGGACAAACACATTTGCGTTTTTCTGTGTTTCCGCAATGTGCTTCATTTGTATACTATTCACTAGTTTAGTTTATTTTTTTTAACGGTATACCAATATTCTACAGGTTATTATGATTTCACTTTCTTTATTTCATAGTAAATCTACTTTCACGGGTTATTTAATACCAAAGCAATGCTTGTTTACGGACAGTAGTAATGCTGTTGAACTCATAGACGAGGTACCTGGTAGTTCATACATTTCACAATGGTATAAAAGTCCGAAAGTCAACGTAATAGAGCGACTGAAATTCGAACTCGCTTACTACGATGTCGCATCCAGAACGTTAGTCACGACACTATTGATTATTTCTTGCTGAAATTTAACATAAATAATTTGAACATAATTACTTGGTATGAAGTATTGCTCGCTAACAATAACAATTCATACAAAATTATGTGGTTCCAGTACTCTTGTGGACCCCTTCGCATGGACGAACAAAGGTTGGACGACCTGCTAGAACCTATCTACAGCAGCTCGGTGTCGATACAGGATGTAGCCCGGAAAAAGTGCCGGAAGCGATGGACGATAGAAATGAGTGGCAAGAGAGGGTCAGGGAAATCCGTGCTAGCAGCACATGATGATGATGATTCCTATTTACTATCAATATGCGGCTTGCGTGAGAGTTAACGAATGGAGTTAGGGATATCCGTGCTAGCGGAACGATATGATGATGATGATTCAATATCAAATCGCTACTTGTCGGTTGGTTATTTAGTGAAAAATATTAAATTTGCATTTAGATTAGTGTGGTGTGTGTGAACGTGTATCGTTGCAAAGGCAGCTTACATGAGCCATCTGACGGCTCATGTCAGTAGTCTGAAGAAAGCCAACAATATGAATATCTAAAATATACATTTTTTAGCCTTAAAATAATCAACAAAAACATACATAAGAACATTCTAGAAATTTTGGGTCAAAACCGCATTAGCATTGAAGTTATATTTTTATATCTTTCAACTAATCAGCTAAAAACATAGAATAAGAACATTCTAGAAAATCCGGATCAGAAACTAATTAACAGAAAGTTTTTAGGCTCTAAAACAAATAAGTAAAAATACGAATCTGATTGGTCAAGAAATGTCTATGCGCTTAAATTTTAGGACCCGAAATAAAAAAACTATTTTTTGATCGACAACTAAAGTATAAATAACGAATAATTAAATCAATCATGTCAGTTTTCGATTATTCAATTCATTTCTTCCACGGCCAAAAAGTCATTCCGTCTACCACCCAAAAAGACTTTTCTCTAGAGATCATGAAACGAGCAGAAGAGAGCCGCGATATAGACTCAAAGGGAAAGGCTTGCAACTTTCTTTCATCAATGCGACACATTGTCACCAAAATCTTAAAAAAAACAAACACAATATGCAGACTTAATAAAAGCAAAGACCCATACTTACGGTCCATCATTCACACACACACACACACACACACACACACACACACACACATATGTAAGTAAAGACAATTGTTTTTATCCTATTTCTGCCAACCATGGAACCATTTGTTAAATAGACTTAATTAACATTTAAAAGCACACACACGTGTGAACACTCTTATTTTCATTTAACTGGCCATAACTGTATTTCTATAAAACCCGCTCGCACATTATGTTTCTCATTTACTTTTATTCCTGTTTTGTTATGAATATTATATTGTTTTTTTCTTAATGTTCGCTGTTGTCATATTCCATTTGTTTTTCCCTGATTGTAAAAAATTGTGTTGTATTAGTGGTGGAACTAAACGTGAAGTAATACCCGTAAAATACGGACGTGAACTCACTCATACTCCCTCACAACAAATGGAAGAGTAACATGTCCACTAAACAATAACATGCACCCACTACAATCTATCTCCACATTCTGCTGATAATACCTGTGACTTTTGCAAGAAGGTCTACAAATCACTATTTGGACTAAGATGGTATATGGTGATTCAAAAGGAAGCTATAAAAAATTCATATCGAATCAGTTCAGTTCATGTGATTGATTTCATTTGATATATAGGCTCGACGCCAATGAAATCGAATGCCGGTCTTAAGAGTTCTCTCACGGGTCACATTGACGTCGTTGTGAGAATGAAACCATTACAAACGATGCTGCAGCTGGAAAGATGTCTGTCATATGAGGAAGATATAGCAAATCTTTATATAAACATATGATCTCTCTCTCTCTCTCTCTCTATATATATATATATATATGTACACACATGTCAGTTATTCTTTTTCTTCTTCTTCCCATTTCCTTTCTTCTTCTAGTCTCTACTCATTAACCTTCTTTCGTTTTATTTCCTATCGGTTTTCGCTACAGCCCATGTTGTAACAACCATATTCATATATAAAACAATTTTACTAATCGCTCTTATTCCTGCCTGAAATGTATGCATTTGCCTACATGTGACCAGAATAATATTGACAAAAATTCCATCATTTTGAGTGGTAGATTCCAGTTTTTATACAACTGCGTTTTGACATCGATCCTTTCTGTATTTTGCTCTACATACATGTCGTAATATGAAGAATATGAGAAATATAATTACTTCAAAATAGTTTTGAAAGAAGTAATCAAAATTTAATTAAAGTCTAAAATCCGAACTTTTAAAGCTAATCGTTACACCATTGTAAATCTATAACTTATAGTTTCACAAGAAGAACACTATTTTTCTGGTGGAGAGAGAGATTATTTTATTTCCATCATCTTTTCTTTTTCTCTTTTCCTTTTGCTCACCAATATAAACCTTTTTGTTATTTTATGAACTTTATATATATGTGAAAATTTTTATCTACAGTTTGAAAGGTATTGCAATTTAAACATTTTAAAAGTCGTGATTTATCCCTTAAAGTAAATATTAAAAAAGAATAACCATTAGTGGATGGTATTTACCCAACCCCTCCTCGACGGTCAGGATGTGACAGAAGGTCAATTTTTAAGCGGAGATAACCTGATTTGAACTCACAGTTTTCGTTCACTTAAACTGGTTGCCTAATCAAGGATAAAATACTAGCTCTGCCCTACTATTTACCAATAATTGGGAAGAAAAAGAAGCTATGGATTCATGCCTTTTCTAAGGGCATTTAAACAATGTTAAGAGCAAACTGTCTAGTCCTGAATTTGAAAACGGGTTGTTGTGGCCATTTTCCCACGACCGACAGAGTCGTTATATCTCCGCCCAGCGCAGTTCCTTTAATTGCAGATAATGATGTATGGTAGAAAAGAACGCTAACTTTACCAAGATTATAAAATGTGGAGAAGTGCTTAATTTTATGCGGGGATTTCAAAACCAATTCTTGTAAAGTGTAATGTTCGTCCCTTGCTGACAGTAAGCAAGCAAATAAACGTTTAAATTTAAAGACGTAAACCAAAAGGCACATCCTTAGCTTTTTGAAGATTTAGTAAAAGACGAGCGGTAAAAATGTATTGTGTACAGGACTTTTGTGATCTCTATTGTACGGTTCTAATTGCTGAAATTCTACAAAACTCAAATGAAAAAAAAAAGTACATGCCTTCTTGAGATATCTAAGCACGGTAATGAATATAAAATGTCTTATCTGTTCGGCCATATGAAAGTTGTAAGAGGTGAACATCATGAAAGTGAAGAGGAAGAGAAAAGTTGAGTGATGAAGTGGCTCAAAAAACAGTCAACAGGATTTTACGAGGCAGAGATACATGCTCTCATTCGAAGGATAAACATTGATATTGAAAGAAACGGTGACTATTTTTAGAAGTTAGGATGTGATTCATAGAGCACCAGCGTCATTTTGATGTATTATACATGTTCCTTTGTCTGTAATTACTTACTAAAGAAAAAGTTATTACTTTTTGACTCACCCTCGTACTAAGTTTAGTTAGACGTTTTGCAGTATTTTGGAACGTGATAGTTTGATATGCGTAGTTGAAATAGTTCAAATCGTCGTTATGTACCCACAGTGGTTGGTAGTATCACGATAATTTGTGTGTTAACACGTTGTGAATTGTTTTAATCTGATTGTGATTTGAAAGAGGCACAAAAGAACGTGCTACACAGTCGAGTACGCGAACTTATGCTTCAAGAGTTCGAACTAAACCATAACACTGTGAAGCAACCAACAATGTTTAGCATGGTAAAGGTGAAGGCACAGTTCAGCATAATAGATGGTTGGTTGGTTGGGTTTTATGGCATTCAACCTTTGTAGGTTATTTAACGTGAAATCTATGTTTATACAAATAATCAGTTCTTTTTCAATGAAATGCAGTTTAGCATGAGTACACAGTTTTAATAGTCTAAACATTTCTATTTCAAGCTATGCAGTTTATATAAACAGTTCTAATTAAGCTAATTCAGTTTAGTATAAGTAGAGGTTTTGTTTACTCACAGTTAAATGTCGAATCAGTTCTATATTAAACAATTCAGTTTAGTGTAAGTACAGTTTGAATGTCATAAACAGTTACATTTCAAAGAATTCAGTTTAGAATAAGCATGCAGTTTAAATGTAAGTACAATTTAATTGTCAAAAACATTTCTATTTCAAGCTATTCAGTTTATATAAACAGTTCTAATTCAAACAATTCAGTTTAGCATAAGCATGCAGTTAGTTCTATTTAACCCATAGATAGGGCCCAATCAGGTGCTACCATTCCGGTCCAGAGTTGACCTGAGAGCCATAGCAATTAAGGGGTGCTCCGCATTCCCCAAAGCTCCAGCATCATTGGAACCTCACCATCAGATTGTTTAGTGCCATATCCAGGACACTCAGGGGGGGCTCTTCCCCTTCTGCAGAGGCGCAGTCGGTGTATTCTTCAGCCCGATCCGACTGGGCAATCAGCATAGTAGAGTAACGAGATTGTTCAAGAAATGTCGCTAAGGTTGCCAGATCCTGAACGTTCAAACAAGGTCAGGAAGGCCTAAAACTGTGGATTCCAAGGCTGTGCTCCAAGACACAGGCAAATCCAATAAGTATCACTCAAAGATAATCAGACGAGCTTGGCAGAGGGTAGCCCTGTATGGTTCGTTACATTCATGACCTTTAACGAAAATATTGCAAAATATTTGACTCACTCTATTATCTTATTAAACTTTCAACGGCAAATACTTTTTCACATGAAGATCTTATTATATTACTTATTGTATGTCTTGTTTATTATCTCGCCCGTTTGGCTGTGGGAGGAGCAGTAAAATGTGCTGATTGCACCTCTGCAAAAGGATAAGACACCCCAACAAGTGTCCTGGGTATTACACAAAATGACCTCTCTTTAAGAGGCTCCAGCCCTCGAACTTTTGTATATCTTGAGTACCCCTTCATAGGAGTGAGGTTCGACCGCTGAAGCGCGTTGAGTTTTTCGGATCTAATCGATGCTGGTCAGTTTGGATCTCAACCGGCAGAAATGAGTTGAGATCTTAGACACTACAAGATGTGCCGTACGTATGTGTTTAGGGGGTCAGCATAGTATGGTTAGTCTAGGCTTTTATGATTTGTGTCTTTCTCCTCGTGTCACCAAGGACTGAAGGTAGAAATAAATAAACCCGTTCGTATCAAAGTCGGCCTGTGTTATTATTATTGTATTACAAGACAATGCCATTACTCCCAAGTCCACTCTAATTAGGTTTGGTAGTACATTTTAATGTCCCATTTATGGGTCTAATACAATGGTCCAAACATTTACAAAGGATTATAATTATCTGTTGTTTAAAATCAAACAGCTGTGTGTAAATTATAGAAATAATTGATAAACAGAATTGATAATATTAAATTAACAAACAAATGAGTTTTAGCAATTCATTTGAAACTCAAATTAACAGCAAACTATTAACTTATGAATCCCTGATACACACACACACACACACATATATATATATATATATATATATATATATATATATATATATATAATTTGGTATTAAATAATCCACAAGTGTTGATATGCCATAAAACATTAACCAACCAACTGTTTATCATCAAGTTCAATTAAAATTATTTTGAGACACAAGCTCACGTCTCATCTCATCTAAACAAAGGTGATTGTCCAACTGTTTCTAGAAAACGTGATCATTTTAAAATATTAGTTCTCTGTTGGTATTTGTTATCTACTAATAAATTATTTCCTTGTTTTAGTTAAGAAAGTTGGAAAAGAAGAAATTAAATGATATAATAATCTTTTTTCTTGCCGTACACTTGAAGTGTTTGTATCAATATGAAAATTTTAATTACGAATCATTTCAAAATAATTGACTTTGATTTTTAATAATAATTATATCTGCAGCTTTTAATATTATTGAAATACTTACAATTCAAGAAATTATATCTATTGATTCATCCAACAAAGTTACAGGAAAATCGGAGAGGAGTCATTGAGTACAAATATTTGTTTCCAAGCAACATCGAATGACAATATTTTCTTTGACGTTTTTTCGTTCAATCATATCTGGATTGCGATATGATCTTCGTTTTAATTTGATAAGAGTGTATGTTTTTAGATAGACAAAAATCGAATTCAATGACGGACTGGATGTGAATAAAAATATGTACAAGTTTGATTTGGTTTGGTTTATGGCATTTCAACGATTGTAGGTTATTTAATGCCAAATTCATTTATATAAATATAAACAGTTAAATTTCTAACAATTCAGTTTAACATAAGTATATATTTAAAATGTCAAAAACAGTTCTCTTTTCAATAATTCAGTTTTGCATCAGTTTTGTTCGTTTACACACGTATTCCCCAAAACTTCAACATTATTTGAGCCTCATCATCACATTGTTTAGTGTCATATACGGGATATTCTTCGGGGGAGTCTTACCCCTCTGAAGAGATGAAATCAGTGTATTCTGCTGCACCAGCTGACTGGGCTATATGTACTAGTTAAACATTATCACGAAAAGGGAGCCTTTGGGTCGCCCTCGACTACGGTCGCAAGTTAACTTTTTATTCAGGATTCTATAAAGTTTTAGTAAGATTAACTGGTCAGCGCCTCATTCTGTGTGGACAATTACAATAAGTTTTAGTAAATTGCTGCCTTTTTTTTGTTATAGTAAGTGTGGACTAAATAATTGTTTTTAGCAAAAATTTATGTCGAGGAATTTGTACTGATCGATAACCAACATTTCTGTTGTTTCTAGCTTTAGTATTAGGTTATTAGGTGTTTTCCATAATTGGTAAAAATGCATCGAAATTTAGTTTGAAAGATCTTGGAGCCATTTGCGATTGCCCATTGATTAATTTTCTTGATGCATTGTGGAAATTGATGCTCTGCGGTGCACATGTACTTAGATCTGGAAGTAGTGACGTAATCAATACCACGATTCAGGTACTTGCTGATGTTGATCTTTTTGTTGAGGAGTGTTACTGATAGAATACTCCCCAGAGAGACTCTCATCTTGATTGTGGAAATATGGCCGGGTTAATCTTATTTGCAGTCGAAAAGTTCCTGTCGGTAAAGAAATTATTGATAAAAGTGAGCAATCTGTTAATCAGTCCCAGGTTGGGTAGTTCCTTCATCATAATATACTTCCTGGTGGTCAAGTACTCTTTCTCCTGATCAATAAACATTTCTAAGAGAGGTTTTTTGATATTTACCGCTTTTCTGAAGGTTTTTAATCCGACTGGATGATCTACTGTCGATATTTGAAGTCACATTCGGAGTTGATAATAAGGTTGTTGAACTCAATAAACCAACCAAATGTTGACCATATGTTCCATAGTTTGGCGAAAACAATTCGTTAGTGCTATTAATAATTGTTTTCTTGATTTAACTGTTTTTCGTTGGTTTGATTTTTAGGATGACAGTTGGTACTTTTCATGTTTCTGGGAATCTAAAATCAAGCTAAATTTCATTGAAGTTACTTAAAAGGTAATCCAATGATTTTTAGTAGATGCTTCAAAGAATTCGAAATGGGTTTCATGTGGACCGACCATAATGTTTCGGGATCTTTGGATGCCTTTTCTTTGTACTTTTGTGAGGAGAAATATGTGCAATTAGATGTCAATGTTTTCTTATTTGATGTTAAAAGTTATTTTTTATGCATTATGTTTGAAAATTAAGAATTGTCGATTCTATTTACCCAACCCCTCCGCTCGGGCAGGATATGACACAAGGTCAATTTTTAAATGGAGTTTAACAGGTTTGAAATCAGAGTTTTCCTTCTCCTAGATTAGTTGCCTTATCAAGGCTGAAGAACTCAGTCTGCCCTACTATTGACCCATAGCTGGAGGGAGAATAATTGGATTCACACCTTTCCTAAGGGTATTAGTGCTATGTGAAATGCAATCAGTCAGGTCCAGGATTTGAACTCGTGTCGCCGTGTCCATATCCTGCGATAATAACCATTACACCACGGGCACACCTTAAGAATTGTCGATTGACGTTCTTGAGTGAGGAATTTGCTACAGCCTCAGCTAGTTTCTGCTAAACCTTTTATAATCTTTGGTTATTTATTGTTATTCGTGAGGTATTCGAGAGGGGTTGAATGGTTTTTTTCTAGAGATTTTTCAGATCATTTTCGAGATTGTATTCGTTTTTGTGGAGGAGTTGCTGTTCGAAGATTTACCAGCTTTTTTCTTTGCTTCCAGGCTGGTTTTGCGAGCTTTGCTCTGGGTAGTTTGAAGTAGATTAAATTGACGATAGGGGGTTCTTTATTAACTTTGCTTAAGGCAGCGTTTCACAGCCACCATTTAACCAGGATGGGTAACGTCTGTTTGATGGTGAAGTTTTCTATTTAATATCCTTCGATATTGATATTAGCGTTTAAGTAAAGAGGTTGGTAAGGTCTTTCTTGTTTGGGTCTTGTATCAGTTTTGAGTTGCAAAAGATTTTGAATTTTTCCCAGTTCACTTTATTCATTTTCATGTATAGTCACAACTATACAATACATATACAAATATATGCAGAAACATAGTCAACAATAATGACGAACTTCAATGAACGAACGAACGAACTTCTTTATAAAAATATATCTCTCACAGGGTTGATGTTGGTTGTGTGTGAGAGATGAGCTGGAGACGGTGACAGACTGCTATATTGACACAGCAGTACTTCTTTCTCATCTTGGCTGGGTTGCTCAACCGTGGGTCACTGAGGACCCAAAGCTCTCTGTCTGCCGCTTGCTCTCAATTCGGCATCTTGTCTCCAACTGCCTGTTATTAAAAAATACCCAAATTCTCAGCCCATCGTTTCCAGGCATGATATCATTCACACTCCAGTTCATTTCTTATCTGGGGTTTACCATGACAATTGTTCTTATATCCTTTGCACACGAGCGTAGACTGTACCCGGAGTCTATGCACCTGAACCAAGAGCTGAATAATTCAAAGCCCAACCAAACTGAATGATAAAATATAATTAACGAAAAATGATTAATATAAAAAAAATCATTCCGTAATTATATAACAATTTTCCGGTGGGGAAGTTTATCATTGTGAACGGCGTATGGACTTTGGAGTCTGAGAGAGAAGTGGTCGCTGCCGCAAAGACGTTATGGATTTCAAGGAATCACATAGGATTATGTCTATAGCTGAATAGGATTCCGTAAATGGAATGAAATAGGTTTGTGATTTATCATTTAGAATACAAAGGTTATTGTCGTTGACTACTTTTTCAAAATCTTTTTCTATCTTATTGGTTTTCTGGAACCTCCATAAAGTGTTACAGCTGCTTTGGTCACCTAGTAATATGTGGGTTTTTTTTGGGTCTGATCAATTCGTTTAGTTTATGAGGTCATGTGGTGGAATGTAAATGTCGTAGATGTTTATTGGTTTGTGTAGTGTCACTTTCACTTGAGGTTCAAATATATCTTTCCTTATTAGAATCGAGCCACGTCCACTGGTTCCGTTTCCATCTTTTTTATATAATTATATTTGTAAGTTTTGACATTCATTTATTTGTTGTCTTTGAGGAATATTTCTTGAAGCCTTAATAGTTTTGGGTTATAGCTGGTCGAAAGTTGTCGTGGTTCTTCGTAATTGGCCCGGATTCTTCACCAGTTTTATTGTATGATGGTTGCATTATTCTGTTTTCTATCGTGAATTTTAATGTTTTTTTTCTTTTTTATTGAATTAGGCTCTTCAGCTTCGATTTATTTCTAGTTGGTTGAATTTGTTTTTAGTTTCTATTTATTTTGATAAGGGATTTGTAGTTGGACTTGTGAGGTTTGACACCTTCAGTCATTGATAATGGTGGAGTATGATCCATATTAGATTGGCGGCGGCGGGGAGGTTCAGGTTTGGTTGGTATCGTAATGTCTTGTATGTTTTCATTGTTTGATTCTGAAATTGATATAAGGTTCTCACCGGAGTTATCTATTTAGAAGTTGAGAGGCGAGTTGAAGGTCTACAGGATTTTCATTTGGAGTTTTTGAATCCTCTGTGAATATTTTTGAAGGAATGATATCATTATTTATTATGGTTTGATTTCAGCAGAGTACATTTCCCTGAACTGTTCGAGGAAATTGGGCCTGTTACCCGGTCCCTGTAGTATTAGCTTTTCAACGAGAGCTTATACTTGTCTGGTTGGTTGTTTTTGATTGGGCTCGTCCTCCGTGCTCCACTGACGTATATATTATTAGATATGACTCGTCTGTCTTTCTAGCCTCATAGATCATTACATTCTTTTTGTATTTCATCTATATTATTAACCTCTATCTTCAGTACTCTCCACTCGATCTTGAAAATACCGGAGAGTTTTCCAAGCAGTTTGAGCATTTGGTTTCGTTGGGGTAATTTTCATTGTGTGATTTGGGTCTTTTTGGCCACATCTTCCTCATGTCGACCGTTCTCTGCAGCTCTCCCTGTGATGACTATATTTTTGATATATGAAGTTCTTCAAGGGCACGGGTATATATTGTTCACCCTTTCGAGGTAATAACCAAACCTCTCCCCTTAAGATATAATCGGTTTGTTCAAGGCCAAGATGTATGTGTGGATTCTATTTTTTCAACACCCCTTCTAATAACTACCTTTTTATTGCCCGAGGATCCTTACTTTCCTAAGGCTGATTTTATCTAGTGTAGCCAAGAGATAAGTTTTTGCTTCTTATAACGTCCCTTGTCGTGCTTACTTCATCTTGTCAGTAGGCTTAAGATGTTAAGTTGTAGAACGTTTGCATCTTAAACAGATTTTCGACATGTTTCTTTATCAATCTTTTTACATGAAAATTGTCACGTCTTATTCTTTTTTTAACGGTACAGTTTTCATCTTTGCTAAAAATATTTTTTTTCTAAAAGCAAAGGGGAAAATATAGATAGAAGCTTATCTTCTTAAGATTCTATAACTATATATCGAAGAAACTAAATTTCTAAGGATATTTAAGTTTTCGGAATTAAATTTGGAGAGATTTCTTTCGCGTTTTTTCATGAGTAGCTATATGTATTATATGTTTTTTTTTCGCTGGTCCTCTGCTCCACCACCCAACGTCAAGTTCAACTTGTTTGGGATTTTATCGCGTTGGGATGAGGATTTCGAGCCCTAGCCAATTTAAGAATTTCTCTTGAAATTTAGCCGTGGTCACGGACTTAATGTTTTAACGCAAGTGACCCTCAACCATCGCCTTCTAGCACCTCTAAAATTTAGAGTTGGAAGTTTGCCGCAAAAAACAAACTGAAGAATACGGTCTTGACTAAACATACAGGTGCTAGGGATTGATTCGGCCAGCTGATTGATTTAAATGGGCCAGTTTGACAGCGCGTATAACCCAATAAGAATCAAATTGAAGTAATGGAGGTCACTTGACCACTCGGTAGGCGAGTCAGAAACTGTCCAGCCACCAGATGTGGTTGGTTTTTATGGCGCATCAACAATTGTTGGTCATTTAATACTAAATCCTCTTTACACATATGTATATTAAATATTTGATTTGTAAACACGTTTTTGATAACATTTTCAAAAGAGTCTCGGTTCTTCTATTGGCACACAATTCAATGGTTTTAAGTATATTTATCTTATAAGAATTATTCTATCAACTATTAATCATTTGTTTGCGCACAGTTAAATGGTTTCAAGTATTGCTAATTAAGAGTAACAATTTAACAGTCATTTGTTTGCACATAGTTTAAATGTCAAAGAGTTCTGTTTGACCCATAGATAGGACACTATCAGGTGCTACCAGTAAGGGTATGAGTGAAGCAGGTGGCAATGGCAATGAGAAAGGGTACACCACTCTCCCAAACCCCCTGCGGCTGAAGATTCATTTGATTGTTTTGTGACATTTCCCAGGGCACTCGATTGCAAAGAGGTAGTCAGTGTATTCTACAGCCCCAGCCGACTGGGATATCAGCCACTAGGATCCCGTTGAAAACCATTACAGGACACTACCTACGGCCAGGAGGTGGTGTCACCTCTCTGCAGAGGTGCAATTGAAGTATTCTCAAGCCACAGCTGACATGGCACTGAACATTTTATTTGGATCATATATGCAAGATTCCAAGAGGGTGTAGACTGTGTGGCTTAATAGTTGAAGACTTTAAATGGATAAAAATTATTCTCATAGAATTTCAAACATACATATATATATATATACATATATATATATAAATATATTTTCAAACAAAATGGAGGTCACGGTGTAATGGTTATTGTCATGGTAAAAAGGACGCGGTGACTTAGATCAAAGTAGTAAAATTCTCAACATTAAACATATCGGACGCGTGTATTGCCAACACATTTGACGATCGAGGACATGAATATCAACCTGTCATTATTTTTCAGTTGTGTTTGTGTATATATATATATATATATATATATATATGTGTGTGTGTGTGTGTGTGTGTGGTGTATTCAATAAGTTTCCAGACCTTTTTTGTACAGGCACTTAAAATTGGCGTAGACTCTTCAAAATTCACTATGTTATTGCTATACATCTTATGATATGACTGACCAATTTTTATGATTTCAGATTCAAATGAACAGCTACAGCAGCAATTGGAATACACCCTGCTAAAGCCTGATTGTCACAGCTGATGAATTTCAAAAATGCAATCTGGACGTCAGGACACTTTAGAAGAACGATATACAATAAAATTATGTTTTAAACGTTGGAAAAAGGCCATAGAAACGAATGAAATGCTTCAGACTGCTTTTGGAGCATCTTGCATGAATCGAGCATTAGTTTTTGCGTGGCATAAGAGATTCAAGGAAGGCAGGGAGTCTGTGAGGGATGATGAGAGGTGTGGGAGGAGTAAGGAAGTCAATACACCACAGTTGATGGGCCAAAGGGTTAGGGTTACTATGTTGAGGTTTTAAGGGAGTTCAGCTAGAGATTCCTAGGGAAGAGGTCAACACTCTTGAAATCGGGTCAGTGGCTTTTCCAGCAGGACAATGCACCAGTCCACAACTCCATCCTTGTCACAGACTATTTGAGCAAGATGGGCATCAAGACAGTTCCTCTCCATCCTTATTGTCCAGAGCTATTGTCCTGTGACTTTTGCTTATTCCCTTAGCTCAGATGCTGTCTTTATGAGACAATTGAGGAGATGAAAGAGGCTATAACAAAGATTATTGACAAGCTCACACAAGTGGACTTCCATGGGGCCTTCCAGAAACTGTTGGAACGGTACAACAAGTGCTTTGCAGCCGGAGGAGATTACTTCGAAGGGGACTAGAGTTTCATAGGTGTACTCCCAATAAAAGTGCCAATACTAAAAAAAGTCTGGAAACTTTTTTAATGATCCTCGAACATATATATATATATATATATATATATATATTTATACACAACTTTGTAATATTTACAAAGAATATTCAGCATTGATGCTAGAGCAAGTTAGGATAACATTGAAACAGAGTCAACTGCACTTGATGACTGACAGTTTCTCGTCCGAACGTTCATCTTTGTCCACAATGAACGCCGAAATCAATGAGGAAACATTAAATCTAAAAGTATGGATCTGACTTCTTTTTATCAGCAGAATGAAAACGGCGATCAACAGATATAAACTCCAGGATCAAATGATACATTTGGCAATGCAATACCTTGTTTTTCACATAAATTTAATTAAAACAAATTATTTGATCCATTGATGTGACCCAAACAAATACTATCACTCCGGGTCTGAGTAGACATCGGAGTAATGGCAATGAAGGGATATTCCACATTCCCCAGAGCTCCAGGACTGAAGCCTCAGCCATCAGATGCAGTTTAACGCCTTATACAGGACACTCTTTGGGGAAGGGAGATCTTACTCCCCTGCAGTTGGTGTATTCTAAAGCACAAGCCAAGTGAGCGGTGAATCATTTTACAGTGGTTAGTAAACCTTCTAAATCATCATTTTTCGCATAGAACTTTAAATCGTCCAAATAGAATAGCTATCTTTTGTACAAGTTTTGTCATCCATTGGCTGAGTTTTGAATTCCTGTGAGGAGAGTTATTGTCTATTTGGATCGACAATTCTCCATCATCATCATCATCATCTTCCTTAATAATACATATTGATAGAAAATATGTTATTGACGATATAAGAAATATATGTGTTTCGAATAAAAGTAGTATTTACCCCAACGGAATCCAACATTGCTATGACTTTGCTTCGATTAATAAAATCAATATTTGGTCAAACACACAGACATAACTAATAGAATTAGTAAATTTTAGGGAATTTAAAAAAAAAAGAAATATCACTTATCTGTTATTTCAAAACACACACAAAAAAAGAATTGATGAAAATTTATTTATTTATTCTATCAGGCATTTAGACTTTTATAAAAAGTTTGTTAAAACGTTTTTCAGTATTTTTCTCTTTCTTCTTTCTCTAAATCTACCAATACCAACAAAATCTCTAATAGCTTTTCCGTATGAGTTAAACATTAGTAAAAATAAATAAATAACATTTTAGTTGAAGACGAAGTCCAAATAATAAGTAATTATGCTAATGAATTAGATTTGAATGATATATTAGAATTGAAAAGTGGGTGTCCTCGCTGTGAATTGGTTAAAGCGTCGGACTGCGAAGTTGTAGTAAGCGAGTTTGAAATTCAGTCGTGCTATTAAGTTCACTTTCGGACAAAACCATTGGGAAAGTTATGAACCCCCTTATCCTTCCAGCTATGGGTTAAATAGTACCACTTACTGTTCTTCTAGAAGAAGAATGGATTTGGCATTAAATAACCCAGGAAGGTTGATATGCAAATAAACAAAGCAATAGATTTAAAAAACTATATTTAATTCATACATTAAATATCAACGATACCTTATCAAACTACTTTTAATATTAATAAATCTAACAGGCAATTATAACCCTTCAAACACCATATGATTATGAAAAATAAACTGCCAACAAAATTCGTTGAATTATTTACTTTATAGCATTATTTTTCATAATAACGTAAAATTATTTTATAGTGTTTTTTTTTTTTGCAGCACCCTACAAAGCAGCTGCTGTACGGCCACCTACCACCCATCACGAAAACTATCCCAGGTAGACGAACACGACATGCAGGACACTACTGGAGAAATAGGGACGAGCTCATAAGTGATGTACTCTTGGGGACTCCTTCACATGGACGACCAGCTAGAACCGACATACAACAACTCCGTGCCGATACAGGATGTAGCCCCGAGGACCTAACGGAAGGAATGGACGATAGAGAAGAGTGGCGAAAGAGGGTCAGGGATATCCGTGCTGATGGCACGACATGATGATGATAATTTTGAAGTTAGAATCAACAGAAATAAATATTAGCAACGCAGCCAGATTTCCTGTGTATGTTTCAATGACCAAATGATAACACTTGTAAAAAGTTATAAATGAATAAAACTATAATTCATAAATTCATTATACTAATAATATCTTAAAATACTTGTGAATTAGATTTGCATATAATATTAGAAATTATACGTAAGAGTTGAAATATATCAAATTACAATAAAATAACATAAAACTTTGATGAATAAATAAATAAATAAAATCAATAAAGATATTTTCCTTTAATGCTTAAAACCAAAAATAAATTACAATAAATATATACATCAAAACCTGCTAGGCAAAGAGACATTAAAAGTTTCTTCGGGGCTTCAAAAAACACGATAAACATTCTCAAATTCTTCCTTCCCGTCAATATTATTATTATTATTTTACTCGTTTGAGAGTTTTTCATACCAGTGTTATCTGATAGTTTTCCACTTGAGTTTGAGTGACAGTAAGTCTCCTCAAATCTCCAGGACCCTTCTCAGTATTCCGGTCAATTTCAACAATTGTTTAGTTTGGATCAATTCCACTCATCCTCTTATTTCTAAGTCTTCCAGTCTTAGTACCAATCCCTGAGTGACTGTAACTAGCGAACCAATTACAATTGGTATCACCGTCGCTTTCATGTTCCATATTTTCCATTTCTCTAGCAAGGTTGAGGTACATATCTTTCTTTTCGCTTTCTTTCAGTTTTCATTATAATTATTATAACAAATAATTATGATAATAATAAGCACGATTAGGATCAGCCAGAATACTGAGAAGCATTATCAAGACCGACCAGAATACTGAGAAGAGTCCTGGAGATTCGAGGAGATTTGCAGTCACTCAAAATTCAGTGAGAAACCATCAGCTAACGCAGGAGTGAAAAATAATAGTAAAAATAATATTAGTAGCGGTGGTGATAATAAACATATTTTGAGTTACAAACGAATCATTTAATTTTGGCCAGATCACCAGACCTGGTGATAGTCAATAACAACAACGAAATAAAAAAGAGTATCGGCCAAATGGTGGATTTTGCCATTCCGTCTGACCACAACGTAAAACTGAAGCAAGTCGAAAAGGGAGATAAATACTTGGACATTGCTCAAGAATTAAAAAAATTATGGAAGATAAAAGTGACCAATTGTAATTGGTGCTCTCGGTACCGTCAAAGGATTGGTACAGGGACTGGAAGACTAAGAAATTAGAGGATTGCTAATATCGGTCAGAATACTGAGAAGAGTCCTGGAGACTTGAGTAGTCTTGCTGACACTCACATCCAGCGATAAACCATCAGCTAGCGCTGGTGTGAAAAATCTCAAAAGAGTATAAATATTTTCAGCTAAACTATTTCGAAATCACGAAATAGATTTGTTTAAATGTACCGTGCTAAACTTTGACTTACGTGTTACTGCTATGAAAGGAGTGTTTGAGAATTTAGGGAGAATGGTAGGATAAGAGGAAGAGAAAAAAGGAATTCTTTAAAATAGAACATTCTAGAATGTCACGTGATCTCTCTCTCTCTCTCTCTATATATATATATATATATATATATATATATATAAATAAATCTCCCTCCCCCCAATAACTAGATCGCAGGAATCAAACTATTTGGGCAGATGAACGAATCTTTGCTGTGTGGTGTTCGAAGAAAATCGGCTCAGTAGAATTTCTTTATTTAAAAAAAAAAACATTGATTTTCTGTTACACAAAAAAAATCTTTTGGTGAACTTTTGTATTTTATATGAAATTTTTTTAATTCCCAAAATTATTTTTTGCTAAACTATTTCAAAATCATGAAATACATTTGTTTAAATTTACCACAGGTTTGGCTGTTATAATCGGCTGGTGCTTTCCTGATTGCCAACATGGGAGATCCGATCATCATCCTGCGAATGTTGGCTGTTCTTTTTGTAGGAACGCGAATAATGATTTAAGGAGCCACAACAACCAGAGACGTAAAAGCAAAACATGGACACGGGAAGACAACCATCTTGCACTATATTGTTATTTTAGGGGCAACCTTTCACAAAGAGGATATAGGGAAAGAATGATAGAGATCTGGCAAGAATATGCTAGTTTTCAGACGACAAGCTAAAGACTTGCCGACCAAGTTAGAACAATAATAAATAAGGTTTGGTTTTCTGACCTTGAAATACTAGAAATACATCAAAAAATAAATTTTAACAAGAAAATAAAACAGTATAAGACACATCAAGAATTACCATACAAAAACAACCTAACCGAAATGAACCGCCAACTTCGGAAAATGGAAACACCACGCAACCAAACAAAGTACATCTAAACAACCCAAAACAAACACTATCACAAGAAGAAAAGGTAAAACTAGAAAATTTTAAGAGAATAATGAACAGTGAAAAAACTACCTTACTATCATTAAGAAATATAGAATGGAGAACAGTCAAGACGGAAATGAATAAAATAGCTCAAGTAATACCTTATATAACAACGAATAATAAAACCGAATTCAATGGACTAATCTATGCAGAAACGCAGATAAAAAAATCTACGAAAACAGGTCAAAATGATAAAACAAAAGAAAGATGCTGGAATACGTAGAAACAAAAAGGGAAAGGTAACACAAGGAAAAATAATACAACTTGAGGAAATAAACCAGAAAATACTGGCGAAAGAAGGAAGATTAAAGAGTTATCGAAAAAGTGTAAAACAATACAGACAAAACAAGACATTCCAAAACAACAAAAGAAAATTCTACCAACAACTGGGAGGAGATGATACGAAAACCTACCAACAAATGGATGTAAAAGAAACCGAACGATTTTGGACCAAAATATGGCAACCAAAAAACATAACGAAAAGGCCGAATGGAGGAACAATATGACTAAAGAATTAGAAGGACTCAAAGAAGGACCAAAAGCGGAAATACACATCGAATTACTCAAAACGACACTACAAAAATATCAAACTGGAAAACGCCAGACCATGATGGAATACATGGTTTCTGGTTCAAGAAATTCACCTGCATTCACGACAGACTAGGACTAGAAATGAACAATTCTACAAGGAGCACACGTACCCGAATGGATGATCAAAGAAAAAACCACCTTGATCCAAAAGAAACCAAGTAAAGGAACCGCCCCAAACAACTACAGGTCCATAACCTGCCTACGGATCATGTGGAAAATATTAACAGCCGAAATAAGGGAAAAGATTTACTACTCGATAACAAGCCGCAGATTGTTCTCTGGGGTGCAGAAAGGATACCGCAAAGGATCCAGAGGCACTACAGATTTACTTTACATAGACCAGCACATCCTAAACGAGAGCAAGACCAGATGGAAAAATCTAGCTATGGCCTGGATTGACAACAAAAAGGCATATGATATGGTTCCCCAAAACTGGATAATAAAGTACCTAAAAATGTACAAAATATCACATGAAGTCTTAAACTTTTATCGAGAAAACCGTGAAAACAGAATAACAATAAATAGGAAACAAAATAGGAAGAAAACAACTCTATGGACGTTTTAAACGGTTAATAAACAACATCTGACAGGAAAAAACCTGGACGTGGCTAAGAAAAAGAAACTTTAAGAGAGAAACATAATCTCTCCTAATAGCAGCACAAAATAACACCATAAAAACAATCATATCTAAGTGAGAGCAGATAGGATGCAACAAAATAGCAAAATGCAGCAAATTAGCACAGAAAAAAGTATAAGACTAGACACAACTAGGTGGGCAAAGTGATCTACTCGGAAATGCGCTAGAAATTTAAATTTGACAGCACGAATTAATGATATTTGCACAACCCAGCATCTTTCCTCGAGAATGACACACATAAACTCCTATGAGACTTTGACATACAAACGGATCACCTAAAATCGGCCAGAAGACCAGACCTCATAATAATCACAAAAAAGAGAGAGTTTGCAAAATTGTAGACTTCGCAGTCCTGGCTGACCACAGAATTAAACTGAGAGAATGTGAAAAGAAGAATAAGTACCTGGACCTTGCTAGGGAATTGAAAAAACTATGGAATATAAAGGTGACAATAGTACCAATCGTGATTAGTGCTTTTGTATAGAAACTAAAGGATTATTAAAGAGGTCGGAGGATGGGTCGAGACCATCCAAACTACAGCATTATTGAGAACGGCCAGAATACTGAGAAGAGTCATGGAGATTTGAGGAGACTTGCTATCACTCAGACTCCAGTGATTAAAACCATCAACTAAAACTGATGTGAAAAACTTTCAAGGAGAAAATAATAGTGACAAATACAATAATAATACAACACTGATGTAGTGAGACTAATATCCTCATCTTGGCTTTTTAATCATAGGAAAATATTTAAACTGTTCCTTTTGATGAGGTTTTTTTCTTGTGCCAACGTCTGATAGTAATCTTTCACTGATGCTCGGGAGACAAGAATCTTAAGACTTTTCTGAGTATTCCAGTTGATTTTAACGATGCAGTGTTTTGGATGGTCCTGATTCTTCCTCTGATTATAAATTCCTCCAATCTTTTTTCCAAACCTTTAGGTAATGTTCCTTACACACCAACTTCAATCGGTATCACAGCCAGCCTCATATTCCATAGCTTTTTTAGCTCTCTGACAAGATCCAAGGATCTGTCTACCTTTTTGCTTTCCGTTACTTTATGTTCTGAAACAGTGAAATCCTCGAGATGATAAATTCTTGTTCTTGTTAATAAACATTTGTTCTGGTTTTCTGGCCGGGATTAGGTGATCCGTTTGTATCTAAAAATCCAAGAGAATTTTATGCGTCTCATTCTTTAGGACAGATTCTGTTTAAGGCATATACCATTTGGTAATATCGTCAAATTTCAATTCCTTGGACAATTCACAGCAGAGCACTTTCTCCAGCAAGTTTTGCTTAGTCTTGTACTTCTTTTGTGCTAGTGGGCAGTATTCATTTATGTGATTAATCTCTCCACATAACCTACAATTACTGCTTTCATTATTATTTCTTTCGAGTTTTTCATACCAGCGTCAGCTGATGGTCTTTCACTGGAGACTGAGTGACAGCAAATCTCCTCATGACTTCAGAACTCTTATGAGTATCCAGGCCAATCTTTATAATGCGATAGTTTAGACGGTCTCAATTCGTCCTCAAATTTTCACCAAACCTTTCTAGTCCGTAACAAATCCACTCATTACAATTGGAATCATCGTTACTCTCATATTCGGCAGATTTTTAATTCTCTGGTGAGATCTCAGTACTTCTCTCTTTCCATTTTCTTTGATTTTCACTTTGTCTGGTCCGCAGAAACGGCAAAATACATTAGACAGCATATTTTATGAGAATTAGTTTTTTTTTATTTATTGCGGACTTTTTGTCCTGATCTTGGTAGGTTTTGTGTTGTTTCTTCTTTCACTGTGTTTCGGCCAAATTTCACCTCTGGCCTTCTTCAGGTGATTTACCGCGACCTCGGATAGGAATGCTGAGTCTTGTTTTTTAATTACTGCCTTCCATAGTTGTTGTCTATCGCACCACGTTTTTGACCAAGTAAACCTCTGGTCGGCTTGGGTAGGATTTGAAACCGCTATCTTTCTGACAATGCTCACATGGAACTGCAGAGACTCAACGCCTCTGTCCACTGCGCCACGGGCCCCGAATATGAGGACAAAAGGTCCGCAATAAATAAAAAACTAATTCTCGGATTAAGAAGCCTCATCTCCAAAATGATTCCAATTATAGACAGCACCTTTTATGTTTCATGGTATTTATCACTAAGTCTGGTCTTCTAGCCGAGTTTAGGAGATCCATTTGTTTCTCAAAATCCCAGAAAATTATTTACATTCCATTCTCCAGGATGGATTTTGGTTTGTGCTAATAGTATTTGGCAGTATGGTCAAATTTCAGTTTCTTCCACTCTTTCCAGTGCATCACATTTCCCCCCATCAAGTTTTTTCTTGTCTTATATTCCCTTCGCGCTTGTTTGCTACAATCCAAACATGAAGTGAATTATTGTTTCGTATCTATTACCACATAATCTACACTTGTTATTCTGTTGCGTATTATATGTTTTCGCAGACACATAATTGGTCCTTATGGCGTTGTTTTGTGTTGCTATTAGAAGAAATTTAGTTTTCCTCTCTGAAAGTTTCCTTTCTGTAGACGTATCCAGGTATTCTCGAGTTAGATTTCACCGGTTTGTCGTTTGAAATAGCTATACAGTTTTTTTTCTCTTCCCATTGATCTTACAAGAGGGACCGCACAGGTGTTTTTCCTTTTAATGAGATTTCTGCTTTAGAGCTTGGATTCTAGAAGCTTTCCCTTTCCTCTGAGGTACTCTTTTCTTATTTTTCTTTCATCTCCACTAGTTCGATGCTGTCCGCTTTGAATATTATTATCATTACCGGAAATCATGTCGATGTTTGCAAATTATTCCTGTTAGGCATTATTCAAACCCTATAACTGTGTGAAAAACATTAATTTTAAATAGGAATCGTTACTGTAAACGAAATAATTGTTTAAGAATTATTAATAAAGTTGGCGACCGTAGTCGACGGGGTGACCTGAAGGCTCCCTTTTCAATAGCTACTGCACCGATGAGTTGGGGGAGGGCGCTACTCCTTTCCTTGGATTGCTCAACTTTACCCTTGATACGTACCTTATAATTCTGTGTTAAGCAAGGCGGCATCAAGTACCAATTTTGAGTCTTTGGTATGATTTGTCCTGGGATTTTACCCCAGTCTACCTGGGCATTGGCGAACGCTCTAACCTCTAGACCAGTTATTAGAATTAGATATGAATTCTTTATATCATCTGAGCGCCAAAATTTTTTATCGACAAAAAGTACAATTCTAAATAAAATCGGGGATTGAATTACCATGACCAGATAATCCGGTGAACACTTACGCATGAGATAGAGAAACCCTGGACAGCTGTTTCGACCTTATTGGGTCTCATCAGCAGTGTATACTGGAGATCGATCCAGCGACCACTGATTACATAGGCGAAATTCTACAACTGAGCCAACAGTCCATATCGCACATAAATGACACCAAATTAACTAGTCATGGTAATTGCGCAGCCAATTAACCTTACACATAACATCTGTGCGCAAAAAATTATTATCGACAAAAAGTACAATTTCAAATAAAATGCAATCAAAAATTAACAATATTGTTATGATTACAATCAAATGAATAATTTTCGGCATTAAAAAAGACACACATATAAGACGTTAATATGCTGTTAAACAAATTAATGAAATCCAATCACCACAAAGTGGAAAAATAAGTATTTTTCATTTAAACAAAAATTATTGTAAAATAGCGGAAAATACCGAAGACTATCAAAAAAGTTTATTGGAAAAAAAAAAAGGGAAAAGAAAAAAAACTTTTCCCGAGGAGTTCAGTTTTTCGTATTAGAAACGGTTAATACACTTCCAAAAGCAGATATATTTCTTAGGAAAATGTTATGATTACTCCCCTGTCGAGGTTGACAATGATTGTAACAAGTACTTTCAGTCATTACGGTTTGGTAGTGAGTCATGGAGAAAGGATTTTACAGCATCCCATTTATCTAATTTCTTCTCCCTTAATCAATCATCATGAGATCAATAAGTAAACAAAACTAAATTTCGATTTAATAACATATTATTCACACTGATATTATTGATATTGATATTACATTTGTAACATTTAGCATGAATGATATTTATCTCTATTCAGAAGTATTCAATTCTATTGTTCCATTTCAAAGTCGTGCTTGCGTGTGTCTGTCATTGTCAAACAGAAATCACCAGTGACTTGATTCTTTTCAATGATATTGAGTTGACGTCACTTTCCAGCATAGACTATGTCAAACTGTCGATTGATGTTATTTGAAGGTCGCAAGAAACAAACAGATTGTAAAATATGCCATTTCTGTGAAGAGAGAGAGAGAGAGAGAGAGTGAAGTGTTCTGACCTCATACATCGTGAAACAGACAAGATTAACATTTTTTTTACATAATCAGTTTTATGTTGAATGTTGATGAGTAAGAATAGGAAAAAAAACAACAACTAAATATTGTGGCAGAAAAAGAATTACTCATATAAAGCGACTCAAAACCAAATAAGACTTTTTTTTTTATGATGAAGTCTTTTTTGTTGTGCAATTGTGTAATATACTTATTTCTAAATCGACTGAAACTTGCTCAAATTTATTTTATGAAGACCTTTTCTCGATGATTTTTCATTGACAGTAGATAGGTGCTCATGCTAAAATTCTAATTTATTTTCTAATCTGTAGACCTTTTAAGAAGGTTTCTAAATCGTTTCAAGTCTAATTTAAAAGGATACTTTATAAATAAATACTAAGAGTATAAAAATTAACTGGTTACCTAAGGGACTAAAAATGATGGATAAACAGTCTCAAAAAAAAAAAAAAGGGATAGACTGAGATAGTGTCAAAGTCAGATAGATGGATAGACAGATTCAGATAGTGTTATTTGATTAAGGTAATGATTTTTTATATTAATCATTTTTCGTTTATTATGTTTTATTATTTAGTTCGGTAAGGCTTTGAACTATTCGGATCTCTTAGTCAAGGTGCATAGTTAGATGGTGCAGTCTTACGGCCGCGCTGAATTTATATGACAATCATCATCTACCTTAATAAACCCCAGATAGGAAATGGTGCTGGAGTGTGGATGACGTCATGCCCCGAAGAGATGGTCCTAAGAATATGGGGATTTTGAAAGAACAGTAGTTGAGTATTCGACCGTTGAAGGGCAGTTGAGTTTTCTACCGTGCGGTAAGGGCGTGCGGTTGATTTTTTTTATTTTTTTATCTCGACCGGCAGAGATGAATTGAGATCTTAAACATCACAACATATACCGTGCAGTGGGGGTCAGCATAGTATGGTTAGCATAGGCTTTTAAGAATTGTGTGTCTCTTCTCTTGTCGCCAAGGACTGAAGCCAGAAATTAATAAACTCTTTCCTATCCGAAACGACAGAGTCCGCCTGTATTTGTATATGTATTTGCATTACTGTTGTGATTGATATCATTATGGCTATACAACAATAGAAGGATAAACAGACTGAGATTGAAGAATAGACAGACTCAGATAGAAGGATAGATAGACTGAGATAGAGGGATAGACAAAGAGACTGAGATTGGAGACAGACTGAGATTGATGGATAGACAAATAGACTGGGATAGAAGGATAGACAGAGAGATTGATGGATAGACAAACAGAGTCAGATAGAAGGATAGACAGACTGAGATAGAGAGATAGAATGACGAACTGACATGGATAAACAGACTAAGATAATTCTTTTACCAGCTTTAATTTTTTTAGTTCAGGAATAATGTTCATGTTTAGACATTAGCTTATATGTTTTTAGAAACTCAGCTCCTTTTTAATTTTGCCAAAATTTCAAATTGATTTCCCTTTTTTATGATGAAAGTAAAAAATCACTAGATTTTACCTTCAAGTTTTTAAGAAAGTAAAGCAGTTAAAAAGATAATTGAAAACAAGACGAAAATATTGTAAAGTTTTCACTGATAAATTTGCCACAATGCTTGCAATATGGGGTAACACAGTGAGAACCAAACTCACTAACAACGCTTCTGGAGTATCTTAAAATTCACGAAGTTTTGCTTTGTCTAGCACACACGTTTTGTGCTGTTTACGAGACTTCCTGGTTTCTCTGTGGTCACCCATCTAAATACTGAAGAGGGTTACTGATGCTTAACATCAATGATCTACCTGGAATCGGTGCTTTCAAAGTCAAGTAATTGTAAATCAGGTGTCTGTAGACGAAAACAACCGCAGAACATGTAATACAACAATGAAGACTCATTTGAAGAAATATTATTTAATAACAATGTCTTTCGTCTTATTTTTTTCTTTCGTTTATTGTTTACTTTTTAATAGAACATCTAAGACATCAGGGGAATGCTCAGAGCAACACTTGATGCGGAGTCGAACAATAGGCAACACCTGTTCGATTTTTCGAAAATGCTGCTGCCATATTTGCTTGAAAAATTTCACAAAGGAATTTGGACAATGATTACAAATAATGCTGCTAGAAGAGTTCCGAAAGTATGGAGACGTTCCCTCAGGACCTTCTTTAATGAATACTACTTGACAATACTCTTTTCAGAGAATGCTGATATAGTCATGGAAATAACCGCAAATAGCTGGCATAAAAAGAAGTTTGCAATCACATAAATCTCATGACAGAAGAGTAAAATTAGGAATATATAAACTATATCCGCAAAGCTTTGACTTGAAAAATTTCCGGCTTTTTGAGATAAAAACGAATCAACGAATCCCTACCTGAAGACCATAAGAATAGAATTTGTCAACTAGTGGATTTTAACGTTCTAGTTGATCTCACAGTAAAATGAGAGAAAACGATAAACTGTATAAATACCTAGACATAGCCAGAAAACTGGAAAATACGAGGATCATTAAATAAGTTTCCAGACGTTTTTCGTATGGGCACTTTTATTGATAGTACACACTTGTGGTACCGTTCCAACAACTTATGGAAGGCTCCATGGAAGTTCACTTGTGTGAGCTTGTCAATGACCTTCGTCACAGCCTCTTTCATCTCCTCAATTGTCTCATAACGACAGCCTCTGAGCTTAAGGAATAACCAAATGTCAAAGGGAGCAAGGTCTGGAGTATAAGGATGGAGTGCAACTGACTTGATGCGCATCTTGCTCAAATAGTCTGTGACAAGGATGCAGTTGTGGACTGATGCTTCGTCTTGGTGGAAATACCACTGACCCGATTTCAAGAGTGCTGGCCTCTTCCCTAGGAATCTCTTGCTGAACTCCCTTAAAACCTCAACATAGTAACCCTAACCGTTTGGCCAATCAACTGTGGTGTATTGACTTCCTTACTCCTACCACACCTCTCATCATCCCTCACAGACTCCCTGGCTTCCTTGAATCTCTTATGCAATTCAAAAACTGATGTTAGATTCATGCAAGATGGTCGAAAAGCAGTCTGAAGCATTCCATACGTTTCTCTGGCCTTTTTTCAAGTTTAAAAGAGAATTTTATTGCATATCCTTCTTCTAAAGTGTCCTGACGTCTAGATTGCATTTTTGAAATTCACCAACTGTGACAATCAGGCTTTAGAAGGGTGTATTCCATATCCTGCTGTAGCTGTTCATTTGAATCTGGGATCATAAAAATTGGTCAGTCATCTCCTAAGATGTCTAGCAATAATGTACTGTGCTTGACAACAAGACTCATAAAATACTCTGAGACTTTGTGACACTAACGGAATCACCAAATCCAGATCATATGAACAGATCGGGTGTTAATTACCAGAAAAAGGAGAACTTGTCATCTAGTAGGTTTTGCCACTCTAGCGAACAATTCAGTGAAAGAAAAGAAAATCGAAAAAGTAGACAAATACTAAGATCTTGCTAGAAATTTGAAAAAAGCAGTAGAAAATAAAAGTGATGGTATCATCAATTATACTTGTGTCCTTAGAACCGCCTCTAAAAGGCCTGGAAAAAGACTGTAGGCCACAGGATAAATCATGGCCACAGCCAAAATCAGCAAGAATGAGTTTAATGAGTTCCGGAGATTTGAAGATACTTGTTATCAAACAGACCGCAGTAAAATACCTCCTGCTAAAACTCTTGTTAAAAACTCGTAAAGAGTAAAATAATTTTAAGTGTACTACAGTATTAAATAATTGAGAGAAATAATTTCAATGTAAAGATATACAACATTAAAGATATAATTAAATCTTATTCAATTCACAATTTTAATGAAATAGTCATGGAAGTCTTCTAACTAAATCAAATCTAACTTACCTGATTGATTTTTGTGACTGACCATAAAACCCCTAATGCTCATTATTTCTTGCTTTGGTTCTGTACAAAAAACAACAAGAAATATCCAATAATTGGATTGTCAAGTCAGCTGGGGCTGTAGAATACACAAACTGCTTCTCTACAGAGGGGTAAGATCTCCCAACGAGTGTCCTGATATGACACTAAACAAACTGATGGTGAGGTTCTAGTAATGCTGGAGCTTTGGGAAATACAGTGTACCCCTTCATTGTCATCGCTCCCAGGTCCACTTTGTGGTAGCACGTGATAAGGGTCCTATCTATGGGTTAAATAGAACTAAACCGTGGTTTGAGTTTACTGTTCTTTGCATTTAAATTGCGTATTTATGCTGAACTGAATTGTTTGAAATAGAACTGTTTTGACATTTAAACTGCGTACTTATGATAAACTGAATTACTCGAAATAGAACTGTTTTGACCACTAAACTGTGTACTTATGCTAAACTGAATTACACGAAATAGAACTGTTTTGACCACTAAACTGTGTACTTATGCTAAACTGAATTACTCGAAATAGAACTGTTTTGACCACTAAACTGTGTACTTATGCTAAACTGAATTATCTGAAATAAAACTCTTTTGACATTAACTCTATGTATTGCTCAGTCGGCTGAGGCTGTAGAATACACCGACTGCACCTCTGCAGAGGCGGTAAGACCCCTGCCCCACTAACGAGTGTCCTGGATATGACACTAAAGAATCTGATGGTGAGGTTCCAATGATGCTGGGGCTTTGGGGAACGCGGAGCTCCCTTTCATTACCATTGCTCCAGGTCCACTCCGGCTCGGAATGGTAGCACCTGATAGGGCCCTATCTATGAGTTGAATCGAACTAACGGCATACTTAAGGTAAACTGAATTGTTTGAATTAGAACTGTTTGACTAAACCGAGAGTTTTAAATAGAAATGCTTTTGACAAATAAACTGTGCTTATGCTAAATTGATTTGTTTGAAATTGAACTGTTTTGTCATTGAAACTGTACTTACACTAAACTGAACTGTTTAATATAGAATTGTTTTGATATTTAACTGTGTAACAAAATCTATACTTATACTAAACTGAATAAGCTGAATTAGAACTGTTTGACTAAACTGAATAGCTTGAAATAGAAATGTTTTTGGTAAACTGTGTACTCATGCTAAACTGAATTGTTTGAAACAGAACTATTTGTTTAAAAATGCATTTGGCATTAAATAACCTACAAAGGTTGATACGCCATGAAACCCAAACAACCCACCGACCAATAATTGGAATAATATAATCTAGCTCCAATTCATTAAATATATACAAAGAGTAATACATTTTTTACACCAAGAGTGCCCTTGCTATTGTCTTCCGTTGACTCGGATTTCCTTTAAATCTGTTTGTATTCAAATACAAAAAGAAAGAAAAAGTTTAAGCAAACACATTGTGGTTGTTGAGTAATTAAGATCATGTTTCTACAGAAAGAATAAAACCATGATCAGTTATAAAATACTTCATTTTTCAAACGATACAGCAATGAATAAATAAAAGAAAATCATTGCTTTTAGAAAGTATCAAGGAGGGAATATTAACATATTGTAAAAACTCAAATATTGTTGGTCTTAGTGAACCGCCTGTTGTTCAAAGTAGATTTGTGTATTACCAGTTCTTATTATAAAGTAAGATACTTATAAGCAGGTAAACACAAGGTGAGGGGCAATTTACAGCCAGAAAACAAAAAGAAACCAAAACAAAACAACTCTAATTTGTACAGTAGAAAGTGTCTGAAGCAATATTCTAAAAAAAAAAAAATCGACTCAGGAGCAAATTAAACTGATCCATAGGTTTTTGTGTAAATTTCTGAGAAGAAGCGTGATAACTCTTATTGGCTGTACAAGTAGCGGAACAGATATAAACTTTTGGCTAAAAAGCTTCAAAGTGAAATAATCTTGTGGTTGCAGGTTCAATCCTGACTACTAGAAAATAATAAGGAATAATAATTATAGCTTAACACTTGTAATTAGTTATCGTTAACGCAATTAGAACAATTTACTCCCGTGAATTGAATAAATGGAGGATCCCGAGTTAGTCAAGAAATACCTTAAAATGTGAATATGACAATAAAGGTCAAGACAATAGCCCGAATACGCTAAATATTAAAAACAATAGACTTTAAATTTCGACGATTAAAACAATGAGTTTCTAAGTGACCACTTGATTTCATTATGACAATGTCTTTGACATATTTCATTACTCACCTCTTCTTTTTAATACGATATTTCCGGGTGTTGACCGACCTTAGTTAAATACAATTCTCATGTTTGTTACTTTTCCACTTCATTCCAAAACATTATCTTCACCTTCGTATCAATCCTTTTCTTCAACGCAACACAGTCAGATTTCATGCGCTTTGAAGTCATGTTTACGAGGCTAAACACAGGAAGGTTTTAAGTCAAAACACAACGTACACAAGGTTAACGCAATCCGATAGTGTCACTGTTCTTCAGGCCAAGAAAACCATTTGAAATGTGCAGTGTTTTCGAGTATCGCACGAAGTATTCTATCTTCTCGCTTGCTCTAAATAATTTGATCACCCTTTGCTCTAAATAACTGTCTTCGCCAGGTCACGATCCTACGGCTTTCTTTAAATACAGTTAAGACCATAAATCATAAATACTGCACTGCAATTACTGAGTGTTATTTTATTGGGAGGGAGGTAGGGAGGCTGGAAGAGTGGGAAATCTAAGGATGAATTGCGACCATCCAAACTACAGCATTGTTGAGGTCGGCCAAAAAACTTAGGGTCTTGAGGAAATTAACTGTCACTCAGCTCACAGTGAAAGGCCATTAGCTAACACTGGTGTGAAGGACACTCAAGGTGTAAGAACCAATTATGTTAAAGTGAAAATAGATAAGTCATCAGAATAGCACGTGTAACTTATGTGGTTGGTTGGGTTTTATGGTATATAAACCTTTGTAGGTTATTTAACGCTAAATCCATTTTTACGTAAATAATCAGTTTTATTTAAAACAATTCAGTTTAGCATGAGTACACAGTTTGTCAAAAACATTTCTATTTCAAACTATTCAGTTTATTAAAACAGTTATACATAACAGTACGTACGGTTTCAATATCAAAAACAGTTCAATTTCAAACAATTCAGTTTAGCATAAGCACGCAGTTTAAATCTATGTACGGTTTAATCGTGAAAAACATTTCTATTTAAAGCTATTCAGCTTAATCAAACAATTCAGTTTAGCATAAGTATGCCGTTAGTTCTATTTAATCCATAAATAGGGCTCTATCAGGTACTACCACGCCGGGCCAGAGTGGATCTGGGAATAATGGCAATGAAGGGTTGCTCCGTATTCCCCAAAGCCCCAGCAAAGTTATGTGGGGAAAGATTCGAAATGGTAAATCATATAATAATCAAATGCAGCAAACACAAAAAGAATACAAGACTAGAAACGACTTGGTGAGGAAGGTGATCCACGGGAAATTGTGTAAGAAATTCAAATTTGACCTAACTACCAAATTGTATCTGTACAAAATAAAGTCCGTCCTAGAGAATGAGACACATACAATTCTCTAGGATTTTGATATACGAACAGATCACCTAATCCCGACCAAAAGACAAAACCTCGTAATAATTAACAAAAAAATTTTAAAAAGAGAACTTACCAAATGGTGGACTTTACCGTTCTCGCGGACCACTTAGTAGACCCCCCACCAAACAACAAAAAAAAATAGAGATAAGTTCTTAGACCTTGGCAGAGAACTAAAAAAACTTTGGCACATCAAAGTGACAGTGATATATTTGGTTCGCTTGGATCGGTCCCTCAAAGACTTAATAAGGAACATCTGGCTGTAAGAAATAGAATTCGGAGGAGGAACCATGACAACCCAAACTATAGCATTACTAAAATCGGCCGGAATATCGGGGAGACTTGCTGTCACTTGGACTCCTATGAAAGACACCTGCTAACGCTCGTGTACAGAACTCACAATAATAATAAAAATTGTAATAACTGTACTTGCAAGTTTTAAGAGGTGGAATTTCACTGGAATCCGATTGAAAGCAAGTTTACCCTGATACCCAGAACTCTACAAAGTATCCAATCTGTTTTTTGTGGTGTTGTGGTCTGAATGGTTTCTATAATCGCGGTTCTTCCTCTAATCTCCGGTTCTCTTCGTCTGTTTTCCAGATTCATGAAGGCTGTTCGAAGAGCGCTAAATACAATTACTATGACCTTAACGTTTCATAACGTTTTCAGCTCCCTAGAAAGATATTTATAGAATTTTTCGTTTTCTTTTAACTCTATGGTCCGGTGGAATGCAAATATTTACTAAATGACAATTTTAATTCTTCTTGTTAGTGCTAGCTAGGGTCTTCTAGCTGGGATTTGATTGTTCAGTTGTATCTCAAAATCTCAAATAATTTTAAACGTTATCTTAAAATTTGCTTAGGTGAAAATATAATTGTCATTATATTCCAACATGAGTCTCTTGAATAATTTCATTATTTTGAATAATTCCATTTTCTTGTATTTAAAACAGATTCTATTAGGTTCAAATACAATTTTCGGTATATTCCAACATTCTCTTTAATAATTCCTTATTTATAACTTTTCCCTTTTTGTCATGTCTGTTCTTTGATTTGTGTTGTGCCAATTTGCAACATTTTCCGAGTGATTAACTGTTTCATCGCAACATATCCACCAGTTCCTAGTCTTCTTGCGTATTAACATGTTTTATTTTATATAAACAGTGTCTATGACATTATTTTGCGCTGTTATTAAAAATATTTAGTTCCTTCCTTCAGTTTGTGCTCTTTTAGCCTTGTCCTATTCACCTTACACTCAGTTTAATTAATTTGTACCTTGAAGTATCATTTTTTTAGCCCAGTGGGCTAGAACTGTAAAATATACCAAATGCATTTCTATAGACGGGTAAGACCTACCCAATGAAGATCCTGAATACTAAACTAAATGATCTGATTGTGAGGATCCAGTAAATTTGGAGCTTTGGGGAATGCAGACTACCCCGTCATTGCCATTGCTCCTAGGTCCACTCTGGTCTGGAGTGGTACCACTGGATAGGGTCTTATCTATGGGTCTAATAGAACTGTTTGACATTTAAAATGTCTTATGCTAAATTAAATTGTTTGAAATAAAACTGTTTAATCATTTAACAGTATGTAAACAAATTACTGATGTTTAATTGAATAGAGAGAGAAACATAAAAAAACCTGGATTCATTTAACTGTGCGCAACAGGAATGAGTAATATTAAATAGAATTGTAGGTGTTAGATAGCTATAGTTAAAACCCTTTATCTGTGTAGAAACAATAGCAATACTAGTGTGCAAACAAATTAGTTTTAACTCATTTAAAAATGAAATGACCGATAAACCAATCTCTTACATATAATGTATATCTATTTTAATGTGAGAAAACAAATGATTGAGGAAAAATTATTACTGTTACATAGCAATACTTGAAACCGTTTTTATTGGGCCTCATTTAAGTATTTTATCAAAAATGCTTGTTTACAAATCATATTTTATATATGTTAACAAGATTAAATAACCTACAATGGTTTATATGCCATAAAACCAAATCAAAACAAACCAATCATCTTTTTTCTTCTTATTTTTGTTTTCTATATTTGAAAAAAATCCTCTTTGTTGTTCTCCGTTATTATTATTACTGGTCTCTGTAATCAACCTCTCTCAGCAATTTTTAGCATCTTTTGTCTCCTTGAATTGTAATATCAACGTAGTCCTCAATGCAGGTACGTGTTCTTCCTTTTCATATTACAGATTCTATACCATCACCCGGGTGTGATATATTGTGCATGATTTCAGTTTCCATTATCTATTGTTCATATGTCTATGTTCCTCCCTTATCCAGTTTAAGAAGGGCTCAGAGCACCTTCAAGGTGACTGCCCAGGTAGTAATACCTTTGATTAGATTTCTACGGTCGAGTTTGTTCTGAACTACACGTTTCTTTCTTTTTCTTTGTTCTCTATTTGCTTGATGGTACCCGCTTTTAATATGCCCAGATATTTGTTGCTCTTTACGAAATATTCTGATGTTTTCCTGATTGGGTTGTTCAATTCATTCTGTTTTATTCTTAAAAGCATTGTGCATTTTTCAATATCAAATTCCATTCTTTCATCTTGCCTGTAGATTCTAAACATTTGTCAGAACGTCTCTTATCAAGTTTTTTCATCAGATAAATTCTACCATCATCCATATAAACGAGGAGTTTTCTAATATCATCATCGTATTATACCGCCATCATAGAGTGGGTCAATCTTGAGTTGATGGAATGTACTTAGTATTTGCGTACATACAGATATTAAGTTATTCTTACATGCATTTTTTCGAATTAACCTTAGATGTAACATGTGTTGATAGAATGGGAAGAGGAATTATATATATATATATATATAGCTTCAAGAATTTGTTCAAAGAATGTAGCATTCTGGTGTAGTTTCCACCTAACTTATTCTCGATGCATTTTAATTACGTAAAAGTGGCGCATTCACAAAGCAATATAAACACAACCATAGCTTAGAAGAAATCCTGTTTACCCTACAAAACAAGCTGTACCACTAGCAACTTCCCATTTCACAAAACATTCGAGTAAGACGAACAGGACTTTAGGGGTCCTGCTTTAGAAGTAAGGATGGACTTATAAGACGTTATTCTTTTATGGACGACTTACTATACACGACCGTGTCAGTTTTGACTGACGAGCAAAGATTTACATACATCAGCTCAGTGCAGACACTGGATGCAATCTAGAAAAGTTAGACGAAGTGATGCATGATGAGGACAGATGGCAAGAGCGGGTCCTGAACGCCGAGTTGTCAGCCTAAATTGATTATATATATATATATATATATATATATTCACGCACACTGAATCGCCAAAATATATGTACAGACACTTGATGAAAAATCGTTTGTCGTACACAAATATCTGGAAGTTAATGGCCACCACATGGAACACTGATTGTAATTGTCGAGTCCAAACGTAATTTCTGTTAATCTTATGGTGTCTGAATGAATTTAGTAGTAAAATATTAACACATATTTATCTTTTTCTTAAATGTGTATATGTTTTTGGTGGATTCTCTCTGTCTCTCTCTCTCTCTAAACAAAGATAATTATTTTCCTAACATTCCCGGGTTCCATTTTTACTTATACTCTCCTGCGTTTAAAAAAAAAACATTGTAAAGTTCAATTATCTGACTAGAGATTTTAAGAAGAAATGAAATTTAAAAAGTTTTTATAAAAATCTCATGTATGATAATAGCACTTTAAAATAGATATAGAATTAAAAGTGGCAGCTAAGCAAACGAATGCGAGACAAATGATTATTTTATTTTTCACCCTAATTTACTTGCCAGCATCCGAGCACTTTTTCTATCACGTTTTTAAACGATTTAGCACATGTGTTCTTGTAACTATATATATATATATATATATATATGAATGAATTGTGTGTGTATGTGTTACATTTTCAGCTCTTCTGTCACATAAGGGGGTGTCCTCGTGGTGTAATGGTTAAAGCGATGGACTGCAGAATCGTAGTAAGCGAGTTCGTACTCCAGTCGCGCTATTACGTTCACTTTCGGACAAATACCCTTGGGAAAGGTATGAACCCCCTTATCCTCCCAGCTATGGGATAAATAGTACCATTAAGGTTCTTCTATGAGAATGGCTTTGGCATTAAATAACCTACAAAGGTTGATATGCCATTAAACAAAGAAATCAAATCAAATTATGTATTTTGGCGGCAGTCATTGTTCAAACAACCTTTGTTCAAGACCAGCGAATATGTTTTCTTTATGATCGTCAAGTCTAGACGTTCAAATCTTCTAACTGCTTTCCGGAAATCGAGTTCAAGGTGATAGAGACTGTGTCCCATATCTTTCACCCAAGTGCTATCACCCATGCACCGGTCGTCCTTAAGAGAACAATTGGTTTTGGTGGTTGGTTATTTGCTGTGAGTTTTATTTATTTAGAAGGTTTTTTTTATGGTTGGTCCATTCAGTTAGGAACCTAACCTGAGCAGCTCTTCTAACTGAATGAACCAACCATTAAAAATCTTCCTAATAAAACTCACCAAACAAACAATCCTCACAACTAATAGTTCTCCTGAGGACGAGCAGTGACATAGGTGAAAGCACTTTGTTAAAAAATATGATTCACTTTCTCTATCATTTTGATCCCAAAGTACGAAAAGCAGGAAGAAGACTTGAACGTCTACACCTGAAGATCATAAAGAATAAAAAAATATTCCGTGATTTGAATTATATATATATATATATATATATATATGTAAGCGAGAGAGAGAGAGAGAAATAACCAAAATCATTGTAAACAAGCAGCTTCCTTTAACATGAAGTATACTGAATAACTTGCAAAAAAAGTGCTTCATGCCGAAATGAAAGAACAGTTTTAAGAAAACTAGGTTGTAAGTAAAGCCTCGCACTTGTAACTCATCAGACGAGCAGATGTTGCAAGTAGCAACCACGATGAAAGCGGAGATAAAACTAACCGCTTCAGCAGAGCTTAATTACAAATGCAAGTATACAGAGAGAGAGAGGGTACAGCAAAATACCTCCCAAAATTTAAACTGTCACTTTATAAGTGTAAATCAACTTATGCAAGAGGTAATGTAAGTTCCATCTTGCAAATGCCTTACCATTTTTGTTAGCTGTACAAATAAGTTCAAATAAGTTTAGGACTTTTCTTGCTTTATTGCCATTCGTTAGTTGGAAGTCGTTTTATAGTATATCAACCCTTAAGGTTTATTAAATAACAAATCCTATGTTCTAGATATTATTATTCTTAAATGAGATTTTTAGCACATTCGTTTACACACAGTTAAATGGTCTCAAGTATTGCTATTTAATATGAGTAATTCTACTAATCAAGTATTCCTTTGTAATAGAAATAATTTGTACACAGCACAATGATTGCTAATAATTTTTAATAATAATTGGTAGTAAATGAAGGAATCGTTCTATTTGATCCATAGACGGTACCCTAACATGTACTACCACCCTGTGTCATGATGGACGTGAGAGATTTAATGATGAAGGTATACATTCTCCAAAGCTCCAGGATCATTACAATCAGATAGAGTTCAGTGTCATACTAAGGGTATTTGCTTGAGTGGGTCTTACCCCATCTACTGCTGTTGGCGTATTCTAGAGCCCTAGCTGATTAGGCTGCTATTGTAGTTTGTCCTCTTAACT
Organism: Sepioteuthis lessoniana; assembly: GCA_963585895.1. Classification (NCBI taxonomy): domain Eukaryota; kingdom Metazoa; phylum Mollusca; class Cephalopoda; order Myopsida; family Loliginidae; genus Sepioteuthis; species Sepioteuthis lessoniana. Next base: position 2,846,726 of record OY757938.1, read on the forward strand.
GGAGGAAACTTTACTCGCTGACACTCTTCTCTTATTCGGGATTCCAGCTTACATTTCAAGTCCCTCAAGGTCATCATATTGTCATGAATCTCTTAATTCGAATCTCACATCATTTAATGAACGTTTCATTCCTGGGGGGTCAGGAACTCTAAAGTTCGGAATAAAAGAATATATGATGACTTTAGATTTACAATGCGTATTCTCAAAAAGAGTTGGAAACAATTTTGTGATATGAAAAGCAAGTAAAGTTCATTTTTTTAAATCTTGTAGTTGTTTTAATTATAATTAGACACTTTCAATTATCACCAGTCATCACCTACTCCTCCAAAATTAAATAAATTATATTATAAACATGAATTGTGTGTGTATGTGTGACATTTTCAGCTCTTCTGTCCCATAAACATTACGCAAAGCGTGCATTCAAAAGTTCTGTATGTGCGTATAAGTTTATTTGTATGAATAGATAAAGAATGTTAAGGCAGACGTAGCGTAGGAAATGGAATGTTCAACCTGTGTTCAAATTTTGGACGAGGCTATTTGCATTCAACATAGTGCTAATATTCTTGAAAAAAGGTGTGAGTCCATCTCTTCACCCCCAACTATGGGGGAACATTTGGGCTTATTGGGTTTTTCGTTAAGCAACGAGTCTAAGAGAAGTAAAAGTGAATTTCAACCAGCTTTACACCGCTTATATTGTCCTTGTGTCATATCCAGCCCGTGGTTGAGGGGTCCGGTAAAATTATACTTATTAAAAGGTGATTGCCGACTTCCTTCCATTCCTTAAATGTAAAACGACATCCGGGAACAAGCTCCAGCAAGATGTCCGCAACAGCAGAATTAATAATGCCAAAATAAAAGAGTGCCTCTATACGCGTTTATTTGTGAAGGGCTTCAAAAAGAAGAATTACGATAAAACTATTTATTACTTCTACTTTTTAGAGCAAAGCTTTAATACAGGAAGATAATTCTACTGTAAAGAAACACAATATAATGAATTAACGAGGTAAAGATCAACGGAAAAAAAAGTAGAGAAATCGCCGCAAGTCCACAAAACAATGAAGAAAAATTTCTAGCCTATACAGAAGGCGGTCGGGTTTTTAATCATCAGATCACTGGTGATAGAGATTTGATCTTTTTACACTTTTGTCCCAAACGAAAAGGAACTTCAATCTCAAGTTAAGTAGACGTAGTAAAATGACCTTTTAGCTTTTTTTTTCTTTGCTTTTCCAACAATACAGATACTGATAATTTTCTCTAAAAGCCTAGAGTCACATTAAGTGTAAAAACTGACACTGTTTTTGATGAGCAAAATATTTAAAAGTGCCAGAATATAGATTAACTTCCTGACATTGGAGAAACTCTTCTAATTGTCTTGCTTCTGTTTCGTTGAGTTTCCTTTTGTGTGATGGGGCGATTGAAGTTAATGTAATGTTTTCTCTATTCAGAATTCAGTCTCCCAGGCACTTTCACTTGGCAAGTCGACAAAGCGAATGTCAAACAATATAAAGAGGGGATGAATGTGCCGAAGTAAAATAAGACAAAGAATAAAAGAAAAAAAAATTACAAGAAGTGCTGTAGACACTGCGATTAAAAGTTGTACCTTTATTTTTTATGGGATGTGTCCGTTTTATTTATACTGTCTCCATTTTCTTTTGATATATAAAACTATGCAAGCAAACATTTCAATTTAAGATTACATTAAAGATGAAAATAAAAGAACATCTTTCGCGTCTGAATCGATCATGACACAAAGACGAAAGATGAATTGTTCATTGGAAAGAAAAAGAATAGGAAACATATTGACACTTAAAATATTGATTAATTTTTTTTTTACAAAGGTATTCACAGGTTATATATATACATGGAAAAAGGTTTATTAAACATGTATACAGTTTCACTTTATTATAAATAACATATTTAAGATTTATAATCTAAGTTAAATAAAACTAGTATAGAATATTTGAACGTATCTTGAGTATTGAAACGGATTATCGTTCTGGTTCAGACACTGCTGATAAATTGATGTTAACGGCATGACAACCCATTGAGTGTTATTCAGAGTTTAGGGAATTGCGTTCATTATCCGTTTATTTTTTTAAAATTCTCTCAAAGTTGTTTCTTCAGTATTTTTGCTCATAGTTGTACGGTTTCAAGTATTCCTATGTAATTGTACTGATTATAATAATAATTTGTCCATACGTGGTATAAGCACAAACCAGAATCCATCCTGGATAATGAGATGCACAAACTTCGCCGGGATTTTGTAATACAAACAGATCACCCAATCTCGACCGGACGACCAGACCTAGTCATAGTCAACAGATAAAAAAAAGAGAACCCGCCGAATAATGTCCCGGCAGACAACAGAGGGAAAATAAATGAAAACGAAAAGAGAGATAATTATTTTGACCTTATTAGAGAACTAAAATATATGGAACAAAAAGGTGACGGTGATACCAGTTGTAATTGTTGCACTTGGAACAATCCTCAAAAGATCGATAAAGGGACGAGAAGGCTTAGAAATCAGAAAAGAAATGGAGATTATCCAGACTATTGCATTATTACGATCGGCCAGAATACTAAGAAGAGTCCTGGAGACCTGAGAAGGCTTGCTGTCACTCCAACTTCTGCGAGAAGCCATCAGCTAATGCTGACGTAAAAATTCTCAAAAGAGTACAATGATAATTTTAACAGCACAATTACTGATAAGTTCATTTCTAAGTCTATATTTATTAACAAATGTATTAGTATAAAGTTTGAGAACTATAATCCAAATTTAGATTTAGAATCCTATGGCCAAAAACTGAAAAAAAGAGGGAGAGAAAGTAAAAATGTGATAAAATATTTTGAATAGATCAGCAGCCAAAAACCAAAGTAAATGACTTATATCAAGCCAAAATATTTGAGAATAAAGGGTTATACAGACTTATATCAAATAAAAACTTTATTGTCTTAAAGGTGTAAATCTCAACTCTTTATTTTTGGTGTCCTGCTTAAGTATCTTCTTCCTATAAAGAACACTTAACACATCTGTGAGAGGAGCACTGATGATTATCAGCCCTTGGATATGGCACAGCCACATTATACAACCCATGAAAAATGACAAATCCAAATCAATTTGGGACTCAAATAACAGATCTGAGGGTTATAATCGAGAGATTCTCGCTTGATAACCAACATTAAGGACACTGGTCGGCATCTTGCGATTCTTGGCTCTTATTTCACCTACGTACACAATTCAGACTCACCAACAGAAAAGCAGAACTACATAATACAACAAAATATACTTTAATAATAAAAGCAACCCAACACAATGTGGGTGTAGGAAAAGAATGATGGGAATTTGGGTAGAATTTGCTTGATTTAATGCAACAAGTAAAAGTCTCGCTGGTCGTGCAAGAATTATATTAAAGAAACGTTGATTTTCTAACCTTGATATTCTATAAATATGAGGAAAAATAAACTGTTAAATAGTGAACAAGTTCCCTTAACTTGAAACAAAACACAAAATATTAAAAAGGAAGAGATCCCTAACAGAACTGAAACGCAAAATACTAAAAACTGAAACGTCACAGAACACAGCAACACAAAACAAACGTAAGTCAAAAAAAGATAAAATAAATGTATCATGATAAATTTAATCAAGAAAATCATTGGTGTAGACTACATTATCACCTTTCCGAAAGCACAATTGGAAAAATATTAAGGTAGAAACGGAAAAGGTAAACAAATTATCAAATATCCCAGCATGCAAAACCACTGAAGTAATTCAACTAATTTATGCAGGATCGATTCTTCTCTGTGATAAAATCGGTGTTCCCCTAAGAAACCCGAAAGGAATTCAAAACCTGGATTGAAAATTAGACGAGAACGACTGATAAAGAAACTGCAACACCAAACGAAAGTGCAAAAGTAGGACAAATATACTAGGATGTGTTGGTTGGTTGGGTTTTATGGCATATCATCATTTGTATGTTATTTAACGCCGAATCCATTTTTATGAAAATAGTTGTATTTCAAATAATAAGTACGCAGTTTAAATGTAAGTACAGTTTAATTGTGAAAAACATTTCTATTTCAATCTATTCAATTTAGTCAAGCAGTTCTAATTCAGCTAATTCAGTTTAGTCTAAGTACAGATTTTGTTTACACATAGTTAAATGTCAACACAGTTCTATATTAAACAATTCAGTTTAGTGTGAGAACAATTTCGATGTCAAAAAACAGTTCCATTTCAAATTATTCAATTTAGTATAAACACGCATTTTAAACATAATTACACTGTTTATTTTTTAGTTAAACAGTTCTAATTCAGATGATTCAGTTTAGTATAAGTACAGGTTTTGTTTTCACACAGTTAAATTTCGAAACAGTTCTATATTAAATCGGTTTAGTTTAAGTACATTTTCAATGTCAAAAACTATTCCATTTCAAACAATTCAGATTATCATAAGCAAACAGTTTAAATGTAAGTACAGTTTAATTGTCCAAAACACTTCTATTTCAAGCTATTCAGTTTAGTCAAACAGTTCTAATTCAAACAATTCAGTTTAACATAAGTATGTTAGTTCTATTTAACCCATAGATAGGGCTCTATAAGGTGCTACCATTCCGGGCCGGAGTGGACCTGGGAGCGATGGCAATAAAGGGGTACTCCGCATTCCCCAAAGCCCCAGTATTACTGGAGCCTCACCATCAGATTGTTTAGTGTTATATCCAGGACACTCGTTTGTGGGGGTCTTACCCCTCTGCAGAGAAGGAGTTGGTGTATTCTACAGCCCTAGCCAACTGGGCAAGAGGATGAGTTGGAATGAAAAGACTAACAAAAAACAAAACAAAAAAAAACTGCAGACAATTTTGAGAATTCAACTTGAAGTGATAAATTAAAAATGATGACGAAAGAAGTGAGACCCAAAAGATACAAAGACGAAGTGAAGCAAAACAAAATTGGACATTCAAAACAACAATGAGATGCCAAAAATAAAAAAAATATAAAAACAACAACAACAACAATTTTGACGGGGGCTGAAAAAACACGAGAGAAAAACCGAAATGATTAATAACATGAAAAAAGAATTACAATGAATGGAAGAAAGGCCTGCGTTTAAATTGCACTCTAAGTAAAACTCAAGAAAGTACCAAAGTTGAAAATACCAGGTCATGATGGAATATATTTGTATTCTGGTTCACATACATATATCATAGACTGGCTGTTCAAGTGAGTAAATGTCAAGAAGCAGCAAATATACCCAAATGAATTACTTTGGTCTTTTCATTCCAACATATGATCCATAAAGGCCCTTAAAAAGGAACGAACTTCAGCAATTATAAACCGATAACGCTTCTACCTTGTGATATGGCAAACTCTAACGGCTTAGATTAGGGAGGAGATACATTACTCGCTTGAATACAACGGATTGTTTCCACAAGAGGAAAAATGATGCCACCGGGAACAAGAAGAACAGCTTAATTACTATACATTGATCAGCGCATTCTCATTTAAGGCAAATGGAAGCGAAAAAATGTAGCTATGGAGTGGATCGACTACAAAATGGGCTTTGATATAGTCCCACAAATATGGATAATGGAATGTCAGAAAATGTATAAAATATCCGACAAAACTATAAACTTATCTTGGAAGTCATGAAAGATTGAAAAGGGGAATTGATAGCAAGAGAAAAACTTTAGCAGAAGTGAAAATCGAGAGAGACCTATTCCAAAGAGATGCTCTTTCGCAATTACTATTTGTAATAGCAATGATGCCACTCAGTTACTTAGGCATCCATTCGGGGCTACGGATTTTCAAAATCATTAGAAAATATCAATCCCCTTACGAACATGGAAGACATTAAGTTTTTTGCAAAAAAAAAAAAAAAAAAAAAGAAAGAAAAAACTGGAGACTCTTACACCAACAAGAAGAATTTACAGTCAGGATATAGGAATGACTTTCACTTAAAAATGTGCCATGTTTATAATAAAAAGTGAACAAAAACAAATAACTGATGGAACAAAATAGCCAAATCAAGAAAGAATCTGACTGCCAGATGATAGGGAAAATTACAATTAGCTGGGAATACTGGAAGCGGACAATATCAAACAAGTGGAGATGAAAAAAGAAATTATAAAGAGTACTTCAGATCAAAAAGACAGCTTCGGTAAACTAATTTTTGCAGCAGGAATCTCACCAAATGGATTAAAAACAGGAAAGCACCTTTTGTAAGATACTCGGCAACATTCTTAAAATGGACAATGGAGGAACCAAGATAAATGCACTTGATGACAAGAAAATAGATAACCATACTAAAGACTGATACGGACACAGACTGACTCTATGCGTCACGAAAAGGAGGAGGAAGTGGATTGGCCAGCAAGGAAGATTACGTACATGCATTAATATGAACTCGTGGGATACATTAAAAGAGCAAAGAAAGACTAATTACTGCGATCAGTAACACCTCTAACACAATAAAGGCAAATATAATAGCAACAAAGTCTAGTAAAAATAAAAATAGGAAGAAAAAAACAACTGTTTCGAGCGACCAACTGATGAAATCTCGTACGAGACACCTAGACATGCCCATAAAAGAAACGGAGTCTCTTCTGAAAGCAACTTTAACCAATATCATAAGGACAAATTATATCAAAGCGAAACTCAATAATGCACTCAAAATAGCAAATGTAAATTATGTGGTGACAAAGACAAAAACAGGTTAATCACATAATCAGCGAATGTAGCAAATTAGCTCAAAAGAAATATAAGTCTTGGCACGACTATAGGGAAGGCGATCAACTGAGAGTTGTGCAAAAAATTGAAATTTTAACATTCTACCTAATTGTGTTTGCACAAACCATGGTTTGTCCTAGTGACTGAGACACATAAGATTCTATGGTTGAAAACTGACCTTGAGTCCCATCCTGATCGTTCAAAAAGGTTTGATTCAAACCAACCTCTTTCAAATTCCGATGCTTGGAATTCATCCTGATGATCCGGCTAAGTAAAACCTAGGTAGATCACTTTTAGCTGTGTAGGTATATATAAAAAGATAAATTTAGTACTTGCATATTTTTATTACAGTGGCCATGCAATTTTATTGCTATCTTTTTCCATAATAGAATTTCAGAGAGACCCTCATGGCTTTCAAATTTTGGATTTTTAAGATGAGAAATTTTATTTTGAAATAATTTCATGGTGTAATTCAATACACAACGATCATAAAGAAAATATTAAACGCTATAAAAATACCAGACTGGTTAATTAGAAACTTAAGAAATGTTTCCAATTCTTAATGTATTTAATACAAAATAATTATATATAAATTAAAACACTATAAACATTTATGTTAGAAATTATGATCTTTGGTTTGTAGTAGTTGAAGGAATCGAAACAGATTTAGTTTCTTTCGGAAATTAAGAACGACGTCCTTTCGCTTTTATTTACGCGAATAATCTTTTTAAAATGCTAACAGGGCAAACATAATGTTTGTCTAAATAAAAATTTGACCTATGTACAATTTATATATCATTTTAAGCTATATATATATATATATATATATATATATATATATACACACACATTTACTCATTTATACGTGTTCCGATATTGTAGACACCGAGTTAGCGGCGGATGGTGATAGTTTCATGCCTATCCACTCATTAGACGAAGAGGCTTCAAGTTTGTGGGTGGGGTATGTTCCCTTTATATACTGTAGTGCGTTGAATGAGAAGTATGATCTTATTTGTGGGGTATCGCAGCATCCAAAGAAACCAAAAAAAAAAAAAAAGAATGTTGAAGTAGCCGGAGGTCCCTGTAAATTGAGAAGCCAGATACACAAAATAACAGTTAACAATACAAAATACGAATACAGCACAACACCCTTCTAGACATTCTTAAGGCCTAAAAAACTCAAACCAAAACACATGGTATTTAACATAGAAAAAACAAATGCACCAACACCTCAAAACTTTTTTTCTTGAAGCAAAACGATCCATCATCACCTTCCCAAAACAAAGCAAACTTAAATAAGTAATCAGAACTTATATTGAAATGTAGTCATTAAACATGGTTCTACCAAGCCACCTTAAAACTTTGATTCCAAAGAATTATGAAACTAAAAAACAAAGTAAATTAATTAATTGATTAATCATAAACTATGAAATATAAAGATGACGGTGATACCAGTTGTAATAAGGGCACTCGCGACAATCCCCTAAGGCTTGATAAACAGCCTGGAAGACTAAGAAAGTAAAGGATGAGAGTAGACAATCTAAACAACTGCATAAATAAGATCGACCAGAATACTGAGAAGAGTCCTAGAGACTTTAGCAGACTTGCCGTCTCTCAAACCATCAGCTAATGCTCACATGAAAAACATCTCTAAGAGTTATATAATAATATCAAGAAGTAAACAGTGATTTAATTATAAATTCAAAGAAAGCAAAATCTTATTATTTCTAATGGAATATTATATAATAAAAACGAATGAAGTAATATTTTCTTTTCCAAATTTGTAATAAAAAATAAAATAGCGGTATACTAAGCTTTGGATTATTACAAAGTCATATTTTCGATTATACAGTTTCAATGCAGTATTATATCAAAATCAGTTTTGAAAAATCTTTTTTTTTGTAGAATATTATATTCTACAAAAAAAAGGAGATTTTTGAATCCTTTGTTGAGATGAAAATCCGCTTTATTCTAAAACACAAGTAAGGGATGTACCTATTATGAGCGAAACTGATTTTAACGGCATTTCCATCCGTCTGGGGTTATTTTATGGTTAAAAGTTAGGGAATCGTGTACATTGTATTTTTATATGCATATTTCTGTGTAGGTTTTAAGTTGTTTTTTTGCGGCCAGTCTTATCGAATACATATAACTTTAAATCCATACTTTTGGCCCCATAGATTAGGACCTTAAAAAGTACAAGCACTCCATGTCAGAAAAGACCTGGAGTAATGACATTAAAAGGGAAGTCAACCTCACCATTAGAGGGAGTTTAATTTCATACTTAGAATACTCCTTTCGTGGGGGCTTAACTTTTATCAGAGGATACAGTCAGCGTATTTTAAGCTCCACTCTCCATGTGTATAAATCCCCCATCTCTCTCTCTCTCTCTCTCTCGATGCTAACAGATATATATATATATATATAAAGTAAAGCAATCTGTCCAAAAGTTACTAGTATCTTGCCTTTTAACGAAGCTCAGCCTTCACCACGATTCTTAAATCTCCTAGCTGATTTAACCAAATTATCCCATAAGAAAACATCTGTACAGGTACTATTTACCAACCCCTCCGCTCGGGCAGGATATGACACAAGGTCAATTTTTAAGCGGAGTTTAACAGGTTTGAATTCAGAGTTTTCCTTCTCCTAGACTAGTTGCCTAACCCAAGGCCGAATAACCTTGTCCGTCCTACTATTTACCCATAGCTGGAGGGAGAATAAGGGGGTTCATACCTTTCCCAAGGGTATTTGCCCGAAAGTGAACGTAATAGCGCGACTGGAGTACGAACACGCGTACTACGATTCCGCAGTTCATCGCTTTAACCATTACACCACGAGGACATCTGTACAGGTAACATTCCAAATACGAGACATGCTGCCTCAGAACGAGAAAAAAATCATGCCATTCGGTCACTTACTGCACCCTCAGTCTAATCCTCCTACTGGCCCCAGTTGCTGGAAAAACCGGCTACGCCAAAGAAATTGTCTGTTTGTTTTCTGTGTACAAACATTTTGGAGAGATTTTTATTTTTCAGTATAATTTTATATTTTCTCTTATTTCCTTATTAAATGGAAGAGAAATTTATTCTTTTGAACAAAAAATATAAATATAAATTCCATTTAAATATAAAGATAGTTTGAAGAACAGACATAAAAGAAATTTCAATTCTGAAGAAAAAAAATTCTTTTCATGGACAATCAACGTTCTTCTTACGTCATCTTTTATATTTCCGATACTTCTTTCTTCAAGCTATACACATTTCTGAAGGTGGGGTTGCTTTTTGATTACAGAAAAATCTGTTTGATGTGTTTTATTTCTTTCTTTAATGGCATATCAACTTTCATCAGTTATTTAATGCAAAGCTACCGTAGTAGAAGCAAAGTATTGTTCGAGTTAACCCATAGCCGGTGGAGGGTGTAAAGTAATTTATAACTTTCCAAAAGGTATCAGTTCAAAAGTAAACCTAAGAGCGTGACTGGAGTTCGAACTCACTCACTAAGATGTAGCAGTCCAGTACGTTAGCCACTAAACTACGGAGACTTCTCCACAGAAAATCGGAAGAGAATATTCCATTCCCGTAGCAAAATGTAGTTGGAATAGAAGGCTGCTAGTGAATATGAAAGTACGTATTTTAAGATAGAAACCACAATGAAATAATCTAAACATTCGGCGGAAAAATTACCATTTTTCTATCAAGAAGACAAAATCATTTCATTTTGGAAAATAAAAGCACATTGATTTTATTGCTGGGTTTGACTTCGGATTGTTTTGAATAGAGAACAATTTTTTGATAGAATTGATTATATCTTATTTCATATAAATTACTTTATTCTAAGATCTTGAAATGAATGGATATTAACAAAAACGAACGCAAAAAACAAGATAAAGTCCGAGAAAATAGAACTTTTCTTTATAGAAAACGATTTTTTGCACGAAGGAAATAAAAGAAATACCTGAAATAGTACATTTGAAAACTATGTATACAAAGTTTATTCAAAAGGCTTTAAGATGACCCTAGAAAGAAGAGACATGGCTGAATATTTTTAAGCGGGGTCATGGGGATGAGCAGCTTGTTTGATTGATAGGTCTCAAGAACGCTGACGCCAGAGCGCAAGCTGAAAAAGGTTGACATTCCTTTGACACATCTGATTATCCGACTTCTTCAGGATGAGGATTAGAACTTTTGAGCCATCCATTTGTGTATTTTGCCTATTCTTACAGTTTTCTTCCATTTTCGTGTGAAATAATTGAAGAAACATTACATGGACGTTTTATAGTTTTATCTTACTGTGTTTTGCATCTCAATTTATTCAACGAAAACTGAAGTTTATTTACGTTGGAAGAGTTTTGTATCCAGAATTTTAAAAAGGTACACGTGTCCAACGAATAAGTATATTTTTATCGATATAATTCAAATAAATTAATCTTTATAAATTTCTGATGAGTACCGCTTTGAGTTGACTATATATATATATATATAAGGTTTGAAACGTGTCGAGCAAAATTATAAAATCTTAAATAAAATTATTTTCGGATCCAGTCTTTCTATGATATTTAATTTCCTCTCTTTGGACCCAGAATATATATATATATATTTATATATATATATATATATATATATATATATACCGGTGAATAGTAATGGCTATGTGATGTTTTTCGTAAATACGTTCCAAATGTATTAACATAACAAAAGGATGCTGATTAAGACTTAACCAAAACGGAGGTCGGAAATGAAATGAAAATCTTTATACCATTAAACAAATACAATATTCGCCAAAAGCTTGAAGAAGGTATCCTCTGCTAGTGGTGACTACTTAGCAAAAATACCCACCCTCACAGTAGTGTACAACATATTTATGGGGAATGGGACATTTTCATTACTGTTCACCAGTAGGGTATATATATAAATATATATATAGTGTATCAGAAAAGTGAGTACACCCGTCACATTTTTGCTGATATTTAAGTATATCTCTTTATGGGACAACACTGACAAAAAGCCACTTTGACACAATGAAAAGTAGTCTGTACGCAGCTTATATAACAATGTTAAATTATTTTCCCCTCAAAATAACTCAAAATATAGCCATTAAAAGCTAAACCCCTGCCAACAAAAGTGAGTACACCCAAAGAAACTACACCCCTAAATGTCCAAATTGAGTACTGCTTGTCATTTTCCCTCCAAAATGTCATGTGACTCATTAGTGTTACTAGGCCCATGTGCATAGGGACCAGGTGTGTTCAAATTTGTAGTGCAGCTCTCAGACTCTCTCATACTGGTCACTGAAAGTTCCAACATGGCACAACATGGCAAAGAACTCTCTGGGGATCTTAAAAGACATTGTTGCGCTGTATGGCCAAGGCTACAAGAAGATTGCCAACACCCGGAAACTGAGCTGCAGCACAGTGGCTAAGATCATCCAGCGTTTTAAAAGTGTGGGGTCCACTCAGAACAGGCCTCGGGTAGGTCGTCCAAAGATGCTGAGCGCACGTGCTGAGCGTTACATCCAAATGCTTTCTTAAAAAGATCGGCGTAAGAGTGCTGTCAGAATAGCTGCAGAGATTGAAGGGGTGAGGGGTCAGCCTGTTAGTGCTCAGGCCATACGCTGCACTCTATATCAAATTGGTGTGCATGGCTGTCATCCCAGGAGGACGCCTCTTCGGAAGACGATACACAAAAAAGCCTCCAAACAGTTTTCTGAAGACATGTCAACAAAGCACATGGATTACTGGAACCATGTCCTATGGTCTGATGAGATGAAAATTAATATTTTTGGTTCTGATGGCTTCAAGCATGTGTGGCGGCGACCAGGAGATGAGTACAAAGATAAGTGTGTCATAACTACAGTCAAGCATGGTGGTGGGAACGTCATGGTCTGGGCTGCATGAGTGCTGCAGGTGTTGGAGAGTTATATTTCATTGAGGGAAACATGAACTCCAACATATACTGTGAAATACTGCAGCAGAGGATGATCCCCTCCATCCAGAAACTGGGGAGCAGGGCAGTGTTCCAGCATGACAATGACCCCAAACACACCTCCAAGACGACCATTGGCTTACTGAAGAGGCTGAGGATAAAGGTGATGGACTGACTTGAACCCAATAGAATATCTTTGGGGAACCCGCAAGCGGAAGGTGGAGGTGTGCAAAGACTCAAATATCTGCCAGCTCCGCGACGTCATCATAGAGGAGTGGAAGAGCATTCCAGTGGCTACCTGAGAAGCTCTGGTAAACTCCATGCCCAGGAAAGTAAAGATAGTTCTAGATAATGATGGTGGCCACATAAAATATTGACGGTTGACATGGTGTATGTTAATATTGATAACTTTCCTTAAGGGGTGTACTCACTTTTGTTGGCAGGGATTTAGCTTTTAATGGTTATATTTTGAGTTATTTTGAGGGGAAAATAAATCAACTCTGTTATATAAGCTGCATACAGACTACTTTTAATTGTGTCAAAGTGTCATTTTGTCAGTGTTGTCTCATGAAGAGATATACTTAAATATCTGCAGAAATGTGAGCGGTGTACTCACTTTTGTGATACGCTATATATATATATATATATATATATATATATAGTTCTGTGTGTCACGTTTAAAAAAAAACAGTGTAATATAATCGGACAAATTCGGTATGGACGCCGTATTATTCAAGTTCTTCCTTCGACACGAGGTCAGAAGAGTCTCTAATGATAGCCGCTTCGGACAGAAATATTAGGCAAGAGTTTTCCGCAAAGTGGCCTTCTACCTGATTTTTTTGTGAAGACTGGTCGAATTCTCTCCCGTCTTTTGGTTTTCCGACAAGCAAGCAAGTTCCTGACTTCTTTCGGGGAGCCAAATATTTCTTTGGTTACATTACGACTCACCAACACTAATGCAAGGAGATTGATTTTTGAAGCTAGTCGGAGAAAGAGATCCGCTGATTGGTTTTTCTCGTAACAGACTTCAGCGAAAAACAACTTATCTCTTCGATTTGGACGATGACTACATTCTTGAATGTTCGGGTTGGTAGTCTGACGCACTCACCTGGTCGTCTACCTTCTCGTTAATTCGAATACACGTTCAGCAGCCATCCAAGAGGTAACCCTTTTCTATGTGGTCCCTTCAATAAGTTTCCAGACTTTTTTCGTACGGGCATTTAACTGTGTCGTAGACTCTTGAGAATTCAGTATATTATTGCTATACATCTTATGAGATGACTGACCAATTTTTATGATTTCAGGTTCAAATGAACAGCTACAGCACGAATTGGAATGCACCCTCCAAAACCTGATTGTCACAGCTGGTGAATTTCAAAAATGCAATCTGACACTTTAGAAGAACGATATGCAATAAAATTCTGTTTTGAACATGGAAAAAATTCGACCATCTTGCATGAATCGAGCATCAGTTTTTGAGTTGCATAAGAGATTCAAGGAAGGCAGGGAGTCTGTGAGGGATGATGAGAGGTGTGGGAGGAGTTAGGTTTAGTTAGGGTTAGGGTTAGGGTTACTATGTTGAGGTTTTAAGGGAGTTCAGGAAGAGATTCCGTCGGAAGAGGCCAGCACTCTTCAAATCGGGTCAGTGGTATTTCCACCAGGACAATACACCAGTCCACAACTCCGTCCTTGTCACGGACTATTTGACCAAGATGGGCATCAAGACAGTTCGTCACCCTCCCTTGCTCGCTGTGACGTTTGCTTATTCCCCAAGCTCAGAGGCTGTCGTTATGAGAGAATTGAGGAGATGAAAGAGTCTGTGACGAAGGTCATAGACACGCTCACACAAGAGGAGTTCCATGGGGCCTTCCAGAAGTTGTTGAAACGATACAACAAATGCATTGCAGCCGGAGGATATTAGTTCGAAGGGGACTAGAGTTTCATGAGTGTGCTATCAATAAAAGTGCCCATATTAAAAAAGTCTGGAAACTTATTGAAAACACCTTGTATTTTTAAAAAAAGAAATCTTCATCCAAATTTTCAAACAATCCAGTATAAACTTCAAAGGATGGTCATGATACCCGAATTTGTTATTTCTTTCGTCTCTGTGTGGGCCGACCTGTGGTCTAGATTATTTATTCAAACCAAACGGCACTATCAAACCATTGATATGATGTGTGTGTGTGTGTGTGTAGCATTATTTATAATTAAAGTTACTTTTTAAATGGTCAAATTAAATAAAATATATGCCATACTCAAATTCAAATTTAAAATAGACTTCAGTCGTAAAGCTCTGAGTATTTACCTTGCATATTTCTTAAGTGAAATATATAAATTTCAAATCAAAAATAATGTTCTAAAATTTGATTTCTAAAGAGCGGTTTATATTTTACTTATTTCATCTGTTTTTATAGCGTTATATATATATATATATATATATATATATAGATAGATAGATAACTCAAATATAAACAGAAGAATAAACGTGAGTAAAAAATGTTCAAATAAATTTGTTGATCCTGATCGGTCTCCATCTTCGGCCATCATTAGTCCTTCTTTATTTCATAATTGCTTACATTTCGAAAGCGAAAAGTCTTCGGAGAGTAAGTAATTGGTTTTACATGTGAACCAAGCTTAAACCTTATTTTCAAGATTTCACTACTTAACTTGCAGGTGTTTATAAATAGTTTTAAATGTGCAAGTAAATTTACCTCATTTATCAAGACGATCTACTGTCGAGAAAAGTTAATGTATTTTGAAAGAATTAATTTTTAGACCAAAAAAATGTTTAATATGAAATTAATATACACCAGTAAGTGGTTGAGGGTTAAACAATAAGGTCTTTTTTTTTTTTTTTTTTTTTTTTTTTTTACACACTTCATTTTTTTGTTGAGTCCATTTGGTGTTAATGTCTCATGTCCTAATACAAGGTGCGATGGTAAATTGATGCTATTCTAAAATATTAATTTTGTACACGCGCTTCGTTTGTTACATGGTTTGTCTACTGTGCAGCAAACGAGTTAGCTGGGAACTGTCTGTGAGGAAAACAGCACCATTACCCATTTCACACCCCCCATACATTTGGAAATGATTACTTGTACTGCTTGGCATTCTTGACGGAAGCTCTAAAACGAAGATTTCAGGGTGTTTGGGTATCAATCTGATGACAGTGGAGAGGATAAGAAAAGAGTTGAATGAGTTCAATGGTGATTATGATGGTTGGGAACCTCGGAAGTCTCATTCTGTTCTGATAAAAAAACGAACTCAGAAATTGGGAGTGAGTTCCAGGACAGGATTGATAACGGTCACAGAAAATCAATCAGGTCCATTCCCAGGGATGGAGCAGCGTTTAAGTTCCCTATCAGGTGGAAACTGAATTAATATTTTCTGTATTTCTAATAAAAAATGAGAAAAGGTCAATTTTTTTTACATGCCATAAATGACAAAAGCAAAAACCAAGTTACTAACGACTTAATAAGCATCCCCTCCAAACGATCACACCAGAGGTTTTCTCAGATAAGAAAGATTGGTTTGGTTTGGTTTCTTTGTTTAATGGCATATCAACCTTTGTAGGTTATTGAATGCCAAAGGAATTCTCAGAGAAGAACAGTAGTGGTACTATTTATCCCATAGCTGGGAGGATAAGGGGATTCATACCTTTCCCGAGGGTATTTTCCCAAAAGTGAACGTAATAGCGCGACTGGAATACGAACTCGCTTACTACGATTCCGCAGTCCATCGCTTTAACCATTACACCACGAGGACACCCCCATAAGAAAGATTCCTGCTTGAGTAAAATGGTGAACTCACAGAACAACTGTTTTTTTGGCGGGAGGGGGTCACTAGTGATGGCAACTCCAGGCCTCTATTGATCTTCTCATATGACCTTAGACCTTACACGGAGGCGTACGTCAAGAGCCTAGAGGAAGTCGTTCTTACCCGTGTTTGCTGAAAGACACTGAAAGTCTTACAAGAGGAATGCACCATGCCACTCAAGCAGTAGATTCTTGTGATGGCTCTGGGAAAATATCTGTGAATACATCCCCCAACAGATGGCCGCTTAATTTCTTAGATAGCCCTTAATTATTATACATGAGTCTCGGTTGAATGAGAGACGAAAATACCTCCGTAAAACATCAAAGATAATGACAGAAATTATCAATTTAAACAAAGAGACAGTTGGAAAGGCTTGCAAGAGATTCTGAAAACGTCTGGAGCCGTGGTTGAAGCCAATGGTGATTTCTTTGAATGAATTTAATCTATAGAATTTCAAGATATATTCACCGAAATTACATGAAACTATCTGATGAAATAAGATGTCTATATTATTTTCATTTTCGCAGCATTTAGCTGCCCTTTATCCATTTAACTCGGTGTCTATTTTCATGGATTTCGAGAATTTATGTAGTTTTTCATTATCCTTTTCGATCCTAAGGTAAACCAGGCACGTCTGTTAAACTCTCTTTCTCTCTCTCTCTCTCTCTCTCTATATATATATATATATATATATATATGGTCTATTAAATGTAGTATAATGCATTCACGCTAATCGGAGATGTTTTGCCTTTGATGAACAGTAAAATGTTAAAATAAATTCGTTAATTTTTTTAAAAGAAAAAAGTTATAACATAAATAAAATGGAATAAATTCCAAGTGAAAATGAACAGATTAATTCAAATGATTGTTCTCATGAAAAACATTTCATTAGTTGGATAATTGTGGTCTCCATCAAGACGCAAAATATCTGCTTTCGTCTAATTCGATAATTTATACGGTGTTTGATGAATCTTTCCAATCTTTACTGTTATAGTCAATTTAGTGTCTGTGAATTCTTTAAGTTCTGTTAAAATTAACAAACCTCCCTTAACTAAGATCAGCTTCGTAAGTAGCAGCTACATTCTAAAATGCCTTCAACACTTTTCCTGTCAGTTCTTCCTCTTAACATGGTCAAGAAAAGCTAATACTATTGGATTTTATTCGAAATTGAAAACCCAAGTTATAGTAAGGTTAGAATAATTTTGGAAAATTTCGTGTTCATGACAAAATATTTAGAGAAAAAGAAAGAAAAGGGAAATGGAATAACTGAATGATCCTCCTCCAAGCGCTAAAAAAAAAACACGTGTATATCTATATAATCGAAGAGACATTTAGGAGCCTAAGCGAAATTTAGAATACACGGACTGTGTTAAACATTCTACCAAAATACTATGCGAATCCGCTCCACCCTTGGCAGAGTTTAAGTAACGGTCAGATATATATTGTCGTTTTAAAATGCATCAATGTTTTTATTTTTTTATTTGTAAAATCATTGTTGTATATTATCTGTGCTTTAAATGCAAAAAGACAAACACAGCAATTCCAAGTAACAGTTGAGTCAGGTCAAGAGAAGCTATTAGTATTGGACTTTATAACAAATTGAAACCTAAGTTAGCGTTAAATAGAATTCCTATAAGGATGTAAAGAAACATAAATGAGGACTCCGATGAAATTTTTAAAAAGTAATTGTGTACTTTTAGTAAGCTAAAAACTTAGTACAGGACGAAGGAGAAGACAAAAATAAATTTTCTAAAACCATGGGAAGCAGCATGGTGGACGTTAAGGCGAGCTGACAAAACCTCTGATAGTTCAACGCTATGCCTAACCGGGTGCCGGGCGTATAAATCCAACGGTTTTGCAGCCAGGATCAAATAATTCGTTCGAGGAACTGCTGCTGCTCATCTATAAAGGTGGCTTCTATGGATGAGAATAAAAGCAGTCATCAAAAGATTACCATGACCCACACTCAAACCACCTGTCCAAACTGCATCGCTCTTCGTACGGGTAAAAAAGGGGCGCGTCCTGCTGAGGTTGGAGCCCTAACATCAGCGTTCGAAAAATCAGCTACCAAGCTCAAACTAAAACAAAAATGACTAACATGCAAACGCACAATACAAATAGCGACATTCAACGTTAGAACTTTAAATTGAATTGGACAACTCCCGGAGTGAACAGCTTCGGCGATAGATCATATCATAGACATAATATGCATACAAAAACACATACATTCACAGCAAGGATATTAAATATCACGAAACTGGCAATGGATAGACGTTAGCCACTGCATCTGCACGGAAACAATCTGTTAACGTCACGATAGGAGGTGTAAGTATGCTTATAGAACCATGGGTTCTAAAGTCAATAAACAGCATTGAGAAAGTACAACCGATTATAATGGTAGTTACTTTTAATGGCAACCGCAGAGCAACAATCATCTCCTGCTACAGTCCTACCAATGTTAATGAAGAAATTTACCACATCGCCTTCTATAATGAGCTATCCTTCCTTCTTCGTAACATCCCGAAACACAAAATTCTCGTCATTGGTAAAGACGTGAATGCCCAAATTGGTAAAAACGTAAACCACAAATTCAGCTCACACAACTTGTCAAGCTGAAATGGGGAACATCTAAAAGATTTCACGCAAGAAAATAGATTAAAATGCCTCAATACTAAATTTCAGAAAAGAAAAGGAAAACTATGGATGTACACCTACGCAGATAATACTAAAGCACATACTACGTCTTTATAAATAAGGAAAGGAATTAAGAGGCATATTCTTCTTTCGAGTGTGTCCTCCGATCACCTAATTGTTAGGGCAAAGATACGACTGAGCCTACGAATAAATGCGGCCTGAACAACAAACACCGTACACTATGACTGGTCCATGCTTAGCAACAGGGATATTAGAGATAAATATACGTTAACACTAAGAAACAAATTCGATGCACTGCTGGAGAAGACAGAAACACATACTCCAAATGATGAATATGATAATTTCGTCTATGCCCACTTAGCAGTGGCAGCAGAAGGCATACCAACTAAACAAAGAGCTAAACCCAAAGTCCCATGGGAGACATTAGCGGTTAGAAAAAGCATGCAATCGTGAAAACCGATTCCAAGTACGATAGGACGAACAAAACCAATATCAATGCTGTGAAACTTAAGGTACAAAATGGATTAGCTAACATATACCTAAAAGAACAAACGGAATACACACAAAATCAGATCAATAAGATTAGAGACTCGTTTGAAGATATACAATTTAGGATAACATAGTAAACCATAAACGAAAAGAGCAGAAGGAAGATCACTGCGAATGATAAACTGAAAGCTACCAGCCAAGAAGAACAAATACAACTATGGAAACAACATTTCGAGAATTTAGTCGGAAACCCTCTGCAAGTTACACATGAACCAGCCACGAAAATTATTAGTAATCAATCAGACATCAAACTAAGGCAGCTTACGCAAGAAGAACTCGACTCAATGCTAAGAAATATTACAAATAGAAAAGTAGCATGGCTTGATGAAATACCCCAAGAAGTATGGAAGGCCAGGGAATTCGACAGCATACTGCTCCGACACTGTAATGCCGCATATAATCAAAATACAATAAACAGATGGGCAAAGGGATGTATCCTCCTCTTCTCTAAATAGGGTGACCTCAGATTAGTCTAGAACTACTGAGGTATAACCTTTTTATCCATAGCGACCAAGATTTACAATGCTCTTGTACGTAACCCCATAGAACCCAAATTTGTGAAGATAAAAAAAGGCTTTAGGAGAAATCGATCAACATCACAAAAATTCTAGAAGGTCTACGTGCAAAAAACCTTGAGGCAACAATATTATTTGTCGACTTTACCAAGGCCTTTGACTCCATACACAGAGGGATGATGGAGCAAATACTACTCACCCACGGCCTACCCAAAGAAACCGTCGCAACCATAATCATGCCATATAAAAACACGAACGTAAAAGACCGCTCCCCGTATTGAGACACAGACTACTTCGACATTGTAGCAGGTGTGCTAAAAGGAAACTCATTAGCCCAATACCTGTTTATCATCTGTCTTGACTACGAGCTTTGAACGTCTATTGATAAAATGAAAGACAACAGTTTTAAGCTGAGAAAGGAAAGAAGCAGAAGATACCCCGCACAAACAACTACGGACGCGGACAACTCCGATAATATAGCGATTTTGGCAAATGCACCCGTCCAAACCGAAACCCTGCTACACCCTCTGGAAAGAGCAGCTGGTGGCATAGGCCTAAATTTCAACGCATGCAAGACGGAATGCATGTGCTTTAATCAAAGAGGTGATATCTCCACACTAAATGGTAGTTCTCTGACAAATTCACCTACGCAGGAAGCAGTGGCTCATCAACCTAGACAGACATTAACACGCGACTAGCAAAGGTATGGATCGCTACCGATAGGCTATTAGTCATATGGAAGTCAGACCTGATCGGTAAAATAAAATGCAGTTTTTTCCAAGCAGCGGTCGTGTCGATACTGCGATATGGATGCACTACATGGACGCTAACAAGACGTATGGAGAAGAAGCTTGACGGTAATTACACAAGAATGCTGCGAGCAATATTGAACAAGTCCTAGAGGCAGCATTCGACAAAGCAGCACCTGTACAGCCATCTACGACCCATCACAAAAAACTATCCAAGTCTGAATTCATTCCAGCCACAAGTCACGCTACTCATACGAAAACTTAAACGGATCAAGAATATAACAGGCAAACACGTAATCAAACATGCTTAAATAGAATCTTCTGCATACACAAACACACACGCATATATATATATATATATATATATATATTTAAATAATGATTTTTGACAGTATGTAAAATATACAGACATTGGTTGTGCCTTGTGACCTTCTAATAAAATCACGTTTCTTCTCGGCCATGATGTTTTCGCGATATTCAATCTTTGGTCAGTGAGAGCACTAGATTAAAGTAAGCCTAAGTGACCCACACTACTATCTACTATCCACTTTTTCGTCATTATCTTTCCAACTATTGACCATGTCTTTATTGCTTTGCTTTAATGAGACAATCAGATTCGTATCTTAGTAAATAAATTTAAAGTGGAAAATAAACAGATCTTTGGGAAATTGCCAAAACTCAATGTCTGTTTCGTTGGGTTTTTGGGTTCCTTCCAGGATCATAAGACGCCTGATTTTTCCCAAATCTTGAAGTCTCTACGATCTTGACTACTTCCTCCCACCAATCGATTGATAGGTGTAGATGCCGAGAGAAATTCTCCCGCGTAGCCGAAATATTTCATCATGAAGCTTATAAAACTTTCTTAGTATCTATCTTCATGAAAAATGATTATTTTACACGTTTTTAAGACGTAATCAAAATAGGAAGACATATTTTCTTCCACTGTCAATAATTCTTGAATAAGCACACTAAGAGGATGATTTTTATGTTGTTGTAAATAAATTAGTTTCATATAAGATGCAAGACCTTTCTTTTATAATAGTTGAATATTCTGGCTTCATCAAGCTATATTGAAACCATTTTCCCAAGCCATGCAGAAGGAAATATAATGAAATTACCCTATTTTGAGGGGAAAATATGAAATGACCTTGTAATTTGTATTCCTAAAACAAATATCAATAGAAGTCTTTCTTTAAAAAAGGCACATAAAAATCTTCGATATGGCTTTTGAATAATTCAGATCTAAATCAAATTGAGCATTTATGGTAAACGTATTTAAAAAAAAAAAAAAGGTCACTGAGAAGGTTCCATATATTAAAGAAGATCTACTCAATGTTATTTTTAGAAAGAATCTGTAATGGACATGAACTATCGCATGAGAACACACTCCATTTTGTTTCGCTAAATGTTTTGGCGAGTTAAATCTACTAAGAACTTTTTATAACGGTTTGCTTAATGATATATCAACTCTTTATGGGTTATTTAATTCTAAATTTTCATTTATTTGGATTATTTTAAAAAAAAATTATAATCGTGAAAATATTTTCAGCGTTTCATCACAATCATTTTATCGCTCTATTTCGTCTTTAATCATTTGTTTAAGTGATCAAATATTCCAATTCCATAGGGATTTCGATTTGTTTGTTTGCTAGGGTTTTATGGCATATCAACCTTTGCAGGTTAATAAATGACCCTATTTACCACAAGGTCAATTTTTAAAGCGGAGTTTAGCAGGTTTGAATTCAGAGTTTTCCTTCTCCTAGACTAGTTGCCTCACCAAGGCTGAAGAGGCAACTAGTCTGCCCTACTATTTACCCATAGCTGGAGGGAGAATAATTGGATTCATACCTTTCCCAAGGGTATTAGTGCAATGTGAAATGCAATCAGTCGTGTCCAGGAATTGAACTCGTATCGCCGTGTCCATATCCTGTGACGATAACCATTACACTACGGGCACCTACGGTTAATAAATGACAAATACATTCTTATACATGAGTAAGTTCTATTTCAAACAACTGAGTTTAGCATAAGTACAGTTTAATAGTCAAAACATTTCTATTTCAAGCTATTCAGTTTAATCCAACAGTTTTATTCAAAACAATTCAGTTCAGTATAAGTATATTTTTTTTGTTTTGTTTACACACAGTTAAATGTTAAAACAGTTCTATTTAAACAATTCAGTTTATCGTAAGTACATAGTTTAGTTCTATTTGACCCATAGGTAGGCCCCTCTCGGGAGCTACCACTTCGGGTCAGAGTGGACCTGCGAACGATGGCCAGGATGGGATGCTTCGCATTCCCAAAAGCGCTAGCATTACTGGAACCTCCCCATCAGATTGTTTAGTGTCATATGCAGGACACTCGTTTGAGGGAGGGGGTACTACTCCACTGCAGAAAAGCAGTCCGTGTTGTCTTGAGCCGCAGCCGACTGGAAAAGGGATCACCGAGGCTAACGTACTAAACAGTAACAATTTAGTTAGTGAGTTCGCATTCCAGTCGTTCACCTTCAAACCAATACCTTTGGGAAAGGTATTAACGCCTTTATCTCCCATCGATAAGTTAAAACGTACAGTTACTGTTTTTCTACAACGTTGCCTTCGGCATTAAATAAACAAAAAAGGTTTATTTGTAATTGAATAAAAAAACCCAAACCAAATACTAAAAAAAAAATTTTCACACAGCTGTAAGGTGTCAAGCATTTCTATAGTTTCCTTTCTTTGTTTAATGACATGTCAATATTTGTGGATTATTTAATGTCAAGACAAGTTTTGTAGAACAGTAGTGATACTTTATATATTTTTATTTTTTAAGTGGAGGAATTAATTTTGTGAATTGAATTACCATGCCTAAAAAATCTACGCACAACATACGGGAACACTGGACAGCTGTTTCGACCTTATTAGATATCATCAGAAGTGTATGCCGTATTCTCCACCACTGGAGATCGAACCAGCGACCACAGATTACAGTGCCGAAACTCTACAACTGAGCCACCAGTTCATATCGCGTGCAAGTGATGCCAAATCAGTCGTGATACTAATTAAACCATAGCTTTCCCAAAAGTGTAAGCTCGAAATCGATTATAATAACGCGACTGGAGTTCTATTTCGCTTTCCACGACAACACAAACACATTACCCAGTTCGTCATATGTAAATGTTGTATTTTGCTTTTGATATTTGTTAATTTATTTATTATACAATATTAAAAAGGAAGTTCCAATCTTTCTCTATTGTATAATTCCGAAAATTAACATAATAGCGCGACTGGAATTCGAACTAAAATATTCTTAATTGAAATTATCTTGACAAAATTATATATATATATATATATATAAACACCTTTTTTGGTGGTGGTCTTTCCCAACCTCAGAGAATTCAGTCGACGTATTCCAAGCCTCAACGACAAGACTGGACAATTAAGAAATGTAAATATGGACAGCAACTTTAGACATTAGTCTCAGGAGGAGCAAAAGGCTTAGTAAATAAAAGCATAGATTCAACCCTCACCAACTCAAATATGTCGAATTTGTCGTTGGTGCGCACTTATGCTCGAACACCGTGCGAAATCTCACTCTTCACACAGCAGTCGGAAAATGTGAGACGTTTACAATTCGGACTGTCCCAAGGCACAGTTTCATTCGTCGATTTTTAAAAAGAGTTGTCTTTCGTACTGGTCAACGAAATGGCTATTTCTTAAACTGATTGGCCATAGTGATCAATTCTGGTGATGAATGTTCTAAAAAAGTTAAATTAATCTCTTCAATAATGCCAGTCGATTAAACATAAAATGTTTATCATGGTGTATGAAGTAAAATGCAATCTAATATCGTCTGATATTCATTGTTATACGAAATGGAATACTGCTTCTTGACTGGCTATATGTATGTCGGTCTTAAGTTAAGAAACTTAGTGAAATGTTGGAGTCATTCTCTGATGAGAGCGTAGGTATGAGTTTGTGTTTTCTCTCTGTTAACAACTATAATTGCGTGTGTGCTTTGCCTCTCTCAATACGAGTCGATTAGTACTTTCCAGTGTCTAAACGCCAAGAATAATAGAACGATAGTGTTTTAGTCCTTTACCTTTTGGTGGTGGATATGATTCAGAAAAATTTATGTAGAAAATATAACGTAATGATCAGCTAACAAGCGTAGCAAACACAGACTTCGATTTTCTCAGGTTGCCCCATTCTTCTGGTTTTGCACTAAACTAAACTTAGTAAATATCTAACTTTTAATCACAGTTACCAAAAACACTCTTAGTGCCGGACTAAGCAATGCTTAGGTAAGTATAAGACACTTATTTCAAACTGGCCTCTAAAAAGAAAGGATCAAAAGTATTTTTAGAAACAGTATTCTAATTACTTAGTGAATCCTTATAATTATCTTCTTAGGAGATTCATAAAAGAAAAAAAAAAACGATGGATCAAAATGAAAATCCCCAAAGAGGCTTAAAGTCAGGGTGATTTTATCACTGTAGCAATCTTAAACACCTGAGAAGTGATGAGATTTGTTAAATTCTCACAATATATTCCGCAAATACATTAAGTATTCATTCATCCACTCTGCTACGAGCAGAATGTGACTTAATGTCTATTATAGATTAAAGAGGTTTCCTTCTCCAAGACTGGTTGCATTAAATTAAAAGATCTAGTTTGTCCTACTATTTACCTTTAAGTAGAAGGAGAGGAGATGTGTCCATACCTTTCCAAAGGGCATTAGCGTGAAGTGAAACGCTGGCAGTCTCAATCCAGGATTTGAAGAAGTCGATATTATTTTATAGGACGATAACCATCACGCTAAAAATGAAATATATACTCGTGTATAGATCAAATTTTGGGGCAAAATTACTTTTGATTTTAATTTTGGAATTAAAACAATATATATATATATATGTACCGGCCTCTGAGGCGCGCTATCAGCGGTGACAGCTATCTGAGTCGTGTAGCGACTCATCTCTACAGGGAATGGGCAGTACGGTGATGATGATCGATCGACGCAGTGGTGGAAGTAAAACAAACACATGCACGGCCTTCCGATATTTGTTTTCTTTCTTTGTTCGATTCCTGACGCTGAGGAAATACGTGAAAATGGCGTCGGTCTCGAGCTATTCGGGTGGAGATTCATGTGTTATTTTTTTGCATTCAAGCAGGTCTTTCTTTGCGGACATGGAAGACATTAAATGAAATACAATAGAACAACTTTGTACCACAACAAAAGAAGACTTTCAAAGGTTTTTCGAATAATGGAAAAGTCAAAGCGTATTGAATACCGAATATCAAGACAATAAGAAAAAATGAAAGTTTCAGTCATTGTTTATTTTTGTTTTTGATAAATACGACTTCGATGTCGATACTTAAAAAAAAAAAACCCTACCTAGTATATCTATATACCAATAATAAACTTTTGAAATAATTTTAAGACAGGAGAAGACGACTCATGTCCCAGAGTTTCATGTAAACGATTTCCGTTAATTCTTCGTTACCACATCTGAATTTTTCACAATTCTCTTAAATACAGAGTTCGCCCAATGCTTGACGCCATATTTCAGTCACCTGAATATTTAAGCTACGTGACTATTTTTGTCATTTTAATTTTGTATGATTGCAATATTTGTGATCAACTATCATGTGTAGAACACTGACCTTTTATCTTGTGGTGAGTGTGTGTGTATATATATTTACACAGAGAGAGAGAGATGACCCCTCGATTAAAACACATGTACTTAGTTTTGTTTGCGTACACTAGAGGTCAATGTCTCCTGCTGCCTACTCCAGATAGCAGCAGGGATTCGACTTGGGTAGGGGTATTTGCCAGAAGTGGTATGTCATCTGCATAGTCAATGTATGGAATATATTCTGTGGGATACCGTTTGCTTTTTTAGTGTAAAGTCATTTTCTCAAATTAGATCTATCGACGTTTCATTTACGTTGTAAAGGTAGATTATAAACATATATAGTGATAATATATCCCCTCGCAGAACTCCAGCAACGATATCGAAGTCTGTGTCTCGTTCCAGTGAGCGAACCTTGACTTTCGTGTTTCTATAGAGCATTATTATGGCTGTAATAGTTTCTTTGGGGAAACAATAAGTTAAAACTATTTTCCCCGTCTTTCATACTGTATGGAATCAAATGCCTTGGAGAAATCTACTGATAATTGTGTTGCTTCGAGATTTTTTTTGCACAAACTCCTTCGATGATTTGACCTATTGTTAGAATTTGTGATGTTGTGGATCGTTTTCTCCGAAAACTTCTGATTTTTCTCGCAATTTTTTTGACAATTTCAGGTTCGATGAAATTGCTAAACAGAACATAATAAACCTGATTTGCTATAGAAGTAAAAGTCATGCATTTATATTTCTTAGTGTTTCCAAGATTACCTAACAAGGGAAAGAGGAGGATGCAGTTTTTTGTTTATCTCTCGTGTATTCTGTTTATATTCGGTAGGCCTTTGAAATTAATCGACAAGTTGACGTACCTCGCCAGCAGCGTCTCATCTATTGAAAGTGATGTCAATATTCGCTAAGCGAAGGCGTGAACTCTTATCAATAAGCTATCATTCATATGGAAGTCTGATCTATCTGATAAGTTAAAACGGGATATCTTCCAAGTAGGAGTTGTGTCAATACAACTATGTGCACACCACAAAGACGCTGACAAAACAGAGAGATAATACTTGACTGGAAATTGATAAGAATGCTTCGAGTTATATCAAACTTATCTTGGGAGCAACACCCGGCGAAGATGCAACTCTATGGCTACTTGCCTCCCATCTCTAGAACTATCCAAGTAAGGCGAAAAAAAAAAAAAAGATCTAAGATCCTGCTGGAGAAGCAAGGACGTACTCATAAATGACGTTCTCCTGTGAACCTTTACACATGCACGAGTCAGAGTTGGCCGACCAGCAAGAACTTTACAGCAGCTCTGCGCTGACACAGGATGCAGTTCAGAAGACCCGTCAGGAGCAATGGATAATGGGAATGGATGGAGAGAAAGAGAGAGTCAAGGAAATCCGTTTGGTTTGTTTGGATTTTATGGCATATCAACCTTTGTAGGTTATTAATGTCAAATCAATTTTATACAAATTAACAGTTCTATTTCAAACAATTCCATTTAGCATAAGTACACAGTTTAATTGTCAAAAACTTTTCTATTTCAAGCTATTCAGTTTAGTCCAACAATTATAAATCAAACAATTCACTTTAGCATAAGTACGAAGTTTAGTTCTATTTGACCCATAGATAGGACCTATCTGGTACCACAACATTGGGCCAGAGTTGAACAGGGAGCGATTGCAATGAAGGGGTTCTCCGCATTCCCCAAAGCACCAGCATTACTGAAACCACACCATTAGCTTCTTTAGTGCCATACCTAGGACACTCGTTGAGTGTGGGGTCTTACCCCACTTCAGAGACGCAATCCATGAATTCTGCAGCCCTAACAAATGGGCATAGGGAAATCCATGCTACCAGTGCTACTTGATGATATATATATATATATATATATAGAGAGAGAGAGAGAAATAGAATCGAAGTAAAATTGTTTTCGAAAAAAAATTTATGCCAAACAAAGACGCGATTTCTTTTCGATCATTCCAAAGTGACGTCATTTAAGTGATTAAAGCCGAAGAGCAACAATATGACTTGATGATGATCTAATAATGTGAAACATTTGCAATACTAAAATCTAGCGAATAGATCATTTGAATATTTGGTTTTTCATATTTTTATTTACACGTTCATTGTTTTTTAAATTATTTCGTATTGCGGAAAATCCTTGAAATTTACACTGAAACGTAATTTAGATTAACGACACTTATTTTAGGATGTTTACAAGTCCTGGCGGCAATACCCCACAAGACACTAACTGTACGGCCACCTACCCCCTATAACGAAAACCATTCAAGTTAGACGAACCAGACATGCAGGGCACTGCTGAAGAAGCAGGGACGAACTCATAAGTGATGTACTCTTATGGACCCCCACACATGGCCGTGCAAAAGCAGGACGACCAGCACGAACATACATCCAGCAGCTATGTGAGGATACGGGATGTTGTCTTGAAGACCTACCTAGGGCGATGAACGATAGGGAGGAGTGGCAAGAGAGGGTCAGGGATATCCGTGCTACCAGCGCGATATAATGATGATGATGAGTTTAGGATGTATTAAATATTATGATAATTGTTATAATGAGAGATGGGTGGATGAAGATACAAGACATTTTGTGATAAAAGGTGGATGGAAATGAATTATCATTTCGCCATACTCGTTGCTGTGTAGTCGCGACTTACACCAACTGCGCTCTTTGAAGAAACCAAACCTCTTTCATGTCTCTTCACTTGGAATTGTATTTTTGAATAAATTTCTATTATCGTTTCCATTGTTTCAACAGAGAGTTTCTTTTATTTGAGCCATGTTTCCTTAACTTGTGTGTTTTGCTAGAATTGCTTTTCAACTGTAAACAATTTTCATAGTTCGACTTCGATTGGACTTTATGTTAGTTATATAAGTTTCATGACCAGATTTTCCTTTAACATTGGATTATTCTTTAATACTCTCCTTTGCAAGGCTTGGAAAATATACCATTAATATAAATTTCGTTTGGTAAAGGTATATTTTATGAAGCCAATATGTTAATTAATTAGAAAATGTTTTGCATCTTATCTCAGATTAATTCATATATTGCTTAACAAAACACCAAATGAAAACATTTTATTCTGTGTATTTATATGAATCAAACAAATTAGAATAACCCTTAAAAATTTTTTTTATGAATTATCAAGAGCTCAAACGAAAGCCAGCAAAGGAATATTAACAGCAAATTATTTAAAATCTCACCATCTTTCTATCGTTTTCTTACCATGAGTTATATATATCATCTATAGATTAAAAGACACAATAATCAGATTAAACCTTATTTTAGGTATGCAAATAAAATTTAATCTAATGATACCTTCAATTCAATAGATGAGATATCAGACCCATCTTAATGACACGATAAGAATGCAGAATTTTAATTACTTTTAACTTTAGACATGATTTGAATTAAAATCTGCTACAAAGAAAATTGTTCCTGTATCATCATCATCATGACGTGCCGCAAGCACGGATATCCCTGACCCTCTTTCGCCACTTCTCCCTATCGTTCATCGCCTCTGGCAAGTCTTCAGGGCTACATCCCGTATCCTCACACAGCTGCTGTATGCATGTTCGAGCTGGTCGTCCTGCATTTGCCCGGCCATATGTAGGGTTCCATAGGAGTACGTCCCTTAGGAGCTCGTCCCTGCTTCTCCAGCAGTGTCCTGCATGTCTGGTTCGTTTAACTTGGATAGTTTTCGTGATGGGAGGCAGGTGGCCGTATAGTTGGTGCCTTGAGAGGTGCTGCCGCCAGGACTTGTTCAAGATTGCTCGCAACATTCTTGTGTAATTGCCGTCTAGCTTCATCTCAAGCCGTTTAGTTAGCGTCCATGTAGTGCATTCATACAGCAGTATCGATACGACCGCTGCCTGGAAGAAACTGTTTCATTTTACCGGTCAGGTCTGATTTCCATATGATCAATAGCCTATCGATAGCTGTCCATGGCTTCGTTAGCCGTGTGTCAATGTCTTTTTCGGTTGATGAGACACTGCTTCCTAAGTAGGTTGATTTGTCTACCAGTTTCAGAGAAGTTCCGTCTAGTATGGAGATGTTGCCTGTTTGATTATAACACATATATTCCGTTTTGTGTGCAGTGACATGGAGGCCAATGCCTGCGGCGGCTCGTTCCAAACTATGCAATAGTGTTTCGGCTTGGTTGGGTGTATTTGCCAGTATCGCTATGTTATCGGCATAGTGGGCGTCGGTAATTGTTTTTGCGTGGTACCTTCTGCTTCTTTTCTTTGTCAGCCCGAAACCGTTCTCTCTGATTTTATCAGTCGATGTTCTAAGCACGTAATCTAGATAGATGAGAACGAGGTATGAGGCTAGCGTGTCCTTGTAGCACTCCTGCTACAATGTCGAAGTATTCTGTGTCTCCATCTCGTGAACGTACTTTCACTTTAGTGTTTCTATAGAGAATTGTTATTGCTGTTACGGTTTCTTTTGGTAGGCTGTATGCTAGTAGGATTTGTTCAATTTTCCCTCTGTGAGTGCAATCGATGGCCTTGGTAAAGTCGACAAATAGTAATGTCGCCAGTAGGTTTTTTGCCCGTACGCCTTCAATGATTCTACAAATGGTTAATATTTGTTAGGTCACGGATCTATTTCTTCGGAAGCCATTTTTGTTTTTCCTAAGGATGTTGTCGATTTGGGGTACTATGCGGTTTCGTAGTAGGGCATGGTAGATTTTGGCTGCTATGGATTTTAGTGTTATACCTCGGTAGTTCTTGGCTAATCCGAGGTCACCCTTTTTAGGGAAGGGGAGGATGCATCCCTTCATCCATCTGTCTATCGGATATTGATTATATACTGCGTTGCAGTGTCGGAGCAGTATGTCGTCGAATTGTCTGGTCTTCTATACTTCTGGGGGAATCTCGTCCAGCCCTGAAGCTTTCCTATTTTTAATTTTTCTACGAACTGAGTCGAGTTTTTGAGTGAACTGTCCTAGTTTAATGTCCAATTGCTTACCAATAATTCTGGTGATTGGTTCATGTGTAACTTTCGGTGGGTTTCCAAGTAGATTTTCAAAATGCTGTTTCTACTGTTTTATTCTTTCCTGTTGGTTTGCAGCTGTCATTTTTGCTTTGGCTGTGCTCTTCCTTCTACTCACTTCGTTTATTGTTTGCCAGGCTATCCTAGATTGCCTATTTCTACTGAGTCTCTAATCTTATCAATCTGATTTTGTATGTATTCTGTCTGTTCCTTTAGATATATGCCTGCTAATTGATATTGTGCCTTTTTTTAGTTTTCGGGCATTTGTGTTTGTTGGGTTCTTCCGATAGCTTTTGGAAGCTGTTTCACGTGTGCACGTTTTTCTCTCACCGCTAACGATTCCCATGGGGCTTTCAATAACCCATAGTTTTATTTCCTATTTACAATCACATTAGTATGCATTCACGAAAAAAGTTCAAATAAAAGGTTTAAAATTCTTTCATTAATAATTCATCTATTTATGAAGGGGAGAAAACTAAAATAAAGAACCAAAATAAAGAAACAAAAAAAGCAACCTTACTTGAGTTGCTTCCTTGGAAATTTCTGATTAAGGACTTCATTTAGAACTTTCCATGCATTGATAAAAACTATATTTAAATGGGGGAGTTCAGTTGTCTATTTAACCTTAAAAAGATTTCCACAAAACAAATGGGTATGAAAATTCTACATGGCAGAGAAAGAAAAATTGATAGTATGCTCCCTGGAACTAAATGGTTTGGTTGGTTTGGTTTTATGGCATATCAACCTTTGTAGGTTATTTAACGCCAAATCCATTTTTTATGTAAATAATCTGTTCTATTGAAAACAATTCAGTTTAGCGTAAGTACAGTTTAATTGTCAAAAACATTTCCATTTCAAACTATTTAAGCAGTTATATGTAATAATTCAGTTAAGTGTATATACAGTTTTAATGTCGAAAAACAGTTCTATTTGAAATAATTCAGTTAAGCATAAGCACGCAGTTTAAGTGTAAGTACGATTTGTCAAAAACGTTTCTATTTCAAGCTATTCAGTTTACTCAATTCATTTAAGCATAAGTATGCTGTTAGTTCTATTTAACCCTTAGATAGGGCCCTATCAGGTGCTACCACTCCGAGCCAGAGTGGACCTGGGAGCGATGGCAATGAAGGGGTACTCCGCATTCCCCAAAGCTCCAGCATTGTAGGAACATCACCATCAGATTATTTAGTGTCATATCCAGGACACTCGTTGGTAGGGTCTTACCCCACTGCAGAGAAGCAGTCGGTGTATTCTACAGCCCCAGCTGACTGGGCAATGGAGCTAAATGGGTAAAAACTTCTTTAGGTAGGGATAAAGCTGATGGAGACGTTATACATCAGGTTGTCAGTTAAGTACACAACGTTTGGTTATTCATGATTTTAACAAAGTTCTTTTACTAAAAAATTCCATTTTAAAGACCTACATGTGTATTTTTTACAATGATCTGGATATTCCAATAGCAGTCAATTGAAGCTAGCATTCATGACATTAATTAATGTAATTGACATAGTAGAGATCGTCATTTTTGGTCGCTATCTTGCAGTGTTCATCTTTATAAACCATATTCTCTTTTTTTTTTTCACTGAATATACATCAGCCCATGTTGGTTGGTCATTTAGTTTAATGGCATATACATACTTGTGGGTTAATGCTAAATCCTGTCAGTCACATCAACTGGAGTTGTAGAATACGCCGACTGTATCTTTGCAGAGTGGGAGACCCACCAAACTAGTGTCCTGGCGATGACATTAAACCATTTGATGGTGAAACACCATTCCTGGAGCTCATGGCAATGTATAGTACCCTTTATTCTAATTACTCTCGGGTCAAATCTAACCAAGAGAGGTAGTACCTGTTTGGGTCACATCAATGGATCAAATAGAACTGTTAAATAATTCACTATACTAAAAATATTTTAATGCGAGCAAAATATCTGCTGAATAGAATTATAAATATTACATAGCAATACTTTGAACAATATAACTGTGTGCAAACAAATGATCCCTAGCTCCTTTAAAAACTATTACCTACAAACTATTCGCTTACAAACCATATATATTTAGTATATGTGTATAAAAAGGATTTGGCATTTTGAAAAATTACAAAGGTTGATATGCCCCAAAACACATCCAATCAACTAAGTCCTATATATATATATATATATAGTTTGCTAGCGAATAGTTTTTAGGTAGCTTTATTTTCAAACGATTTGGAACTCATTTTTTTTTTTTGCACACAGTTAAATGTATTCAAGTATTGATTACTTTCTAACACCAATACTCAAATGCTAGTCATCAGTTGTTTTCGCCATGTCGGCTGGGGCTGTAGAATTCACAAACTCCTTCTCTGCAGGGAGTTAAAAACCCCACCCAACGAGAGTCCTGCATATGACACTAAACAATCTGAGAGTGAGCTCCCGGTAATGCTGGAACTTTGCGGAGTACCCCCTTTATTAGCATCGCTCCTAGGTCCCCTCTGGCCCGGAGTGGTAGCACCTGATAGGTTTCTATCTATAGGTCAAATAGAAGTAAACTATTTATTAATGCTAAACTGAATTACTTGAAATAGAACTGTTTTCACATTAAAACTATAGTTGTGATAAACTGAACTGCTTGAATTAAAACTGTTTGATTAAACTGAATAGCTTGAAATAGAAATGCTTCTGACAATTAAACTTTGTACTTTTGCTAAACTGAATTGTTTGAAATAGAACTGTCCATTTGTATAAAAATGGATTTGTCATTATATAACCAATAAGTGTTGATATGCCATAAACCCAAACAAACATCATTTGTTTGCACACTGTTTAAATGGTTTCCAGAATTGTTATCACAGCACAAATTCTAGCATCTTTAAGAAAAATGTTGGGTACTTGTTTGCAACAAGAGCAATTTGAAGAATATGGTCGGAACAATCAGACAGGAGCTAGGGCATGACATGATTGATCGGATCAGGCCACTCCAACCGTCTGTTTAGCTAAATTATAAAGTCTAAAGTATATGGAGTGTTGCAATCACGTGATTGTTTCGGTTGCTGGTTTCACAGACATCTCAGTCACCATTATCCCGTCCTCAAACATTTCAAGTCTCCAGTCGCGGCCAACGGGTAGCCTCGTTTGGTGTGGAGGGGGTGTTACTCATCTGTAAAGGTGCAGTCGGTGTATTCAAAAGCTGCAACCGGACACAGCGATCGAAACATGGTGTTAACAAAAATACAAAGAACGGATTTAGTAGTCCAAACAATATTTCCAATATTAACTACTTTTCTGGACGCTATAGACAGCATAAATATAATTTATTTTCTTATCGTAAATTGGTTAATATTCAGTTTTGTAAAAGGTCAACTTTTTCATTCGATCTTCACGTTGAAGTTACTAAACTCTAGAAACGCCTATTATAGATGGAAAAAAATGGATAGAAGGTTTTGAAAAAAAAATGTTTAAAATCTAATGTCAATGTTAAAATATACTCTTCACATACGAACGAGAAATACTTCATTTTGTCTCCAGTTATTTTATTGAAATACTGTATTTATTTCTCTTACACCTTTCTCTTTTATATATCAAATTCAACAGAATGTCATTTTATCGTGGGGTTTATTTCCAGGTCGAATGTTATCCGTAGAAGTAATACCTTTTAAGTATCCAACATTTGATCAAATAAATCTGTATGAGATAAGGATTAAAATAATTGTGAATTTTATTCATGAACTGATTCTCAAAACATCAATATTGCAACTAAGTAAGAAACGTAACTTTATAACTGACTGCATATTTTTAGTTTTAACCAGAAAGAGATGAAACCATAAAAATGTACATTATTTGTATCATTGCTAGTTACTTGGAGCTCTGCTTGCAAATGACCATTTTCATATTAAGAGAGCAGTTACTTGAAATCATACTTGTTTAAAAAGGGACTGATTTAGTGATCAGAATAACTGAAAGTGTTGAGATCCCGTAACAACCAACCAACCACACAACCCTTTCAACATTGGGCATTGGCCTCATTATACTACCCAGCAGACAGCCACAATATTTTATTAATTATTGATCTAGACAAGACTGAACAGATTGCGCATCTTTTCCCTCTGTAAGTTAGTCGGAGCAATAGTGTATTTGCCAATTTAAAACTAATGTATTATCATTTGTCCATTCAAACACGTTTCTCCATATAAAGTTTGTCTACACAATGATTCGTGACAGTAGTGTCTCCATAAATAATTAGTTTAAGAGAGAGATTGTCTGAAGATTCCATCTAGTAAAAGAACACTGCACATGATAAAGTCGAATAGTATAGTGATTAAAGCCATTCATTATATTAATATCTTTCTAAAACTTATTAATGTCCATGGTTTTAATCAAAGAGACAATACAGCACATTAAACTGAAAACAACAAATGAAGTCGATGATTTTTTAGAGATATCGTCGTGATTATTCGATGAGAAAATTAATCAGTTGCCCTTGGAAACTTAGAAAAAATGACAAATAATGTCTGATGTGGAGAATAATAAACTCAAAGAATGGTAGCAATCGAGAAACCGTGTAGGTGTTAATGGATTACAAATATTTATTGAAAAAAAATCTATATCAATAATTGCAAAGAGTTTGTCTGCCCTCTATAAACAAAGTTGGGTATGGCGGACCATATATTGAAGGAAAAGGGAAATCATCTGCTCTTATGGGATAAAGTTTAAATAACTGATAGGACTGAACATTGGAGGATTAGACGCCTAAAGGAATCAGCGCATATGTTGAGCTACAATGACCTGCTGAGTAGACCAAGTATAGAGTTGAATACAATATGGGAACCGATAATTAAGAAGGCTAGATGAAAGAAAAAATCTGAATATGAGCACAGGTAAAAAATCATACATAATTGTAGTAATTCTATTCAAGTAAGAACATTAAGTTTATAAGTCCCAAAAAATTCACTCTGAATTGTCCAGCAGTTATAGGCGTTGGTCCCCTAAGTTTCTAAGGAGACAGTCATCTGGAGGTTGCAGGTTCAATCCTCACTACAGGCGAGTAACAATACAGGAATACTTAACACTTGTACCCGGTTATGGCTAACGGAATCAGAACAGGTGACCCCGTGAATTCAATAAAGGACGTAGTTCGAAGTTCTGTGAAGGTTCCCGAGTTCGACAAACACCTGAAGAAGGCCGGAGGACATATCGGCCGAAACATTGTGGAAATAACAATAAAGACGAAGACAATAGTCCGAAAACCCTTAATGATAAAAATCAACAAGCTTCACCTCAGAAATTTAGACAACTAATCAACCAATTCTATTTCTAACCATTCAATTTAGCATTAGTCATTTGTTTACACAGAGTTTAGTCATCCAACAGTTCTATTTGACCCATAAATAGGACCTTATCATGTGCTACTACCCCAGGGAGAGATGGGAATGAAAGAGTACTCCACATCCCCAAAGCTCCAGCATTATTAGATCGTCGCTATGAGATTGTTTAATGCCATATCCAGGATACTTCTTGGCGGGACCTTACCTCTACTGCAGAGTAACAGCCAGAGTATAATCTACAATCCTAACCGACTGGGCTGGTCTTGCTTAAATTCACATCCCGGTTGTTTATAAGCTATAATCATAAATCCTCTGCTGTTTCCATCTATAGGTAAAACAAATCTTTTTGAAATAGAGTTTAAAATGATTATGAACTTCCCGCTGCAAAGGTCCGATAGTTATTGAGACAATTGCCCTGAAAAAAAAATCTTGTTAAAACTGTTCCCACTCTAACTCTTAAATTTCACTTAGATAAAATATCATCAAGTCGTTCTGATAGCATGAAATTCCGTGACTCTCGCTTTCTCGTCATCTATAACAATCGTCCATCTCACCAGTCAGGTCCTCTATACAGCACCTATTGTCCCCACGGAGCTGATGTATGTAAGTTCTTGCTGGTGGGCCAACACTGGTGCGTCCATGTGTAGAAAAGTCCCGATGAGAATGTCACTTATGACTTCGTCCTTTGTATCCAACGTGCCTTGTTCGTCTTAGTTGAATGGCTTGTATGATGGGAGTTAAGAGGCCATACCCGCTGCTGTCTTGTGTCTTTAGAATTTGTTTCAAATAGCACGTAACATTCTTGAGTAGTCCCTATCGAGGCTTTTCGTTTGAATCTAAGCAATGAATCCATATACTGTAGAATCGACACAGCTTGTAAAATGCCCTGTTCATTTCATCAGAGAGATCGAATATCCATATGATCAACAAACTGTCGATAGCAGTCCACACATTCCCTAATCGTATATTGACATCGCTTTCACTTGGTGAAATATTCTTACTGCTAATTTCACAAGATTGCCACGTGAATTGGAAATGGCTCCTTCTTGTTTAAAACACATGAACTGTTTTATTTCAATTCACATAAAGACCAATTCCACCTGCTGTTTGCTCCAGGCTATGCCACAGGGATACGGCTCGGGCAAGTTTATTTGAGAAAAGAACTAGTTCATCTGTGTAGTCTGTGTCTGTTAAAGTTTCGTTTACACGGTTCATGCCTTTACCAAAGCAATTATTCCGAAAGTGAACCTAATAGCACGACAGGAGTTGTAACTTGTTTACTTCGAGACCACAGTGCCGCATGTTAGCCACAACTTCCTGGAGAATTCCCCACCTTTTTTGTTCAGTAGTCTCTCTTCTATTGTATTCGAAATAATCTATGTCTTATATTTCATTGTAGCTATGAAATCACCCGCCAAACAATATGGCAGTGGCTTTGAACAGATAATCCCAAATCCATCATTGTTTTGGTTTTATCTTAACATATCGGTAACTTTTTTATCAAGTGTCGGACGGACCTAGCGGTCGGATTGATTAAAGATTGCGTCCGACATGCTCAAAGAACTTTTATCTCTCTACGTCTTTCTGTTATCAGTTCGTTATTGCCGTAGACTAATATATCATCCGACGAGGCGCGAGAACAAGATAACAAATGCAAAATTTGTACGCGAAGGAATACGGGCATGACTGCTGGGTTAGATTTTTAAAGATATCGAACCAATAAATGATCGAAGCTATAAGCGATCGCCAGAGCATGAAAGTTAATTGGTTAGTTCTGTAAAAGGATGAAGAGAAAATACTGAATTCGAATACTGAGAAGGCAAGAAATCTTGGTGTTGTGAAAGAAAATTGAAAGAGACTGACTTGCTATGAAATAAGAAATATCTGATATGGTTTTATAAGAGATTTTAGAGAAATGTAATTGGTACCTTAAGTTATTAATACTTAGGCTTACTATATGAGGAGAGTTTTGTATAATGGTTTAGTTTGTAAGGAATGGAATCGGATAGCAGAGTTCAATTTCTTGATGAGATCGTTTGCATTTCACTTCACGCGGATTCTCTAGCAAAAGACATGAATCTACTTGTCCTCTACTATACAATGGGTAAATTGTAAGTCACATTAGGTTCTTTTGTCATGGTTAGGCAACCAGTATAAGAGAAAAAAAATTCTAAATTCAACCCAGCTGTATTCTGCGAACAAACTAGCTTTGTGTCTCATCCATCCAATAGCAGAGAGGTTGGGTAAATAAATTATTATTTTGTCAACGATCTCGCTAATTCAAAGCAATATCCTCTACCAAAGAGGTTTCGATTTTTTTAAATAGCAGTTAATAGAGCTTTGATGGATGGAGTCTTCTCATAAACAATTTTCTTTAAATTTCATCATAAATTTTCTTTGGATTTAGATCTAGACTGTTCACATTTGCTAGTTTTAGATGTACTGTGTCATAAAATTTGTTCAAAGTCCCCATTTGGAGATTATATATCTCAATCATTTACCGTTAAGTGTATGGACAGGTTTTTTCAACATTGCATAAATAGATACTAGGAGGTGCCCGTGGGGTAATGGTTATCGTCATTGGAAATGGACTCGGCGACTCGAGTTCAAATCCTGGACGAGACTGACTGCATTTCACATAGCACTAATACCCTTGGAAAAGGTATGAATCCAATTAATCTCCCTCCAGCTATGGGTAAATAGTAGGGCAGACTGGGTTCTTCAGCCTTGGTGAGGCAACTAGTCTAGGAGAAGGAAAACTGAATTCAAACCTGTTGAACTTCGCTTAAAATTGACCTTGTGTCATAACCTGCCCGAGCGGAGGGGTTGGTAAATATGATAAATACAAACTACATAAATGCACACATTTATATATATATAAGAAGTATCGTCTATGTTTGCCTTCTGCAGCATTTAAGACTTGTCTAAAGTATCTAAATCAAATAGTTGGCAGATATTCTTATTCAGAATTGTTCTCCTCGACAGATTGCCCCTGTAGGCCGAAAGGGACCAATATAACCTATAATTTTGGTCGAGAGATGAGGTAAATAGAAATAAATAACATTTTTTTCTTTTGCATCAAACACTCCAGTTTAGATCTTTCAGGTTTAAAAGACATAACAATAAAATAGTAAATTGAACCAGAAAATAGGTGCACTTAAGATGGTCGGCTTAGAATTTTTTTCGAATCCTTCAGCGTTACAAACTATGAAGACACTGCATCCACAATTTTAAAATTATTGGGAAAAATACATTTGTTTCAAGATGGGGGAAATGTACTCTGTAGCGTCAGATAAGAGATAATATTTTCTAAAGATCGGTCATAGCTGCTTCACAGAAAATAGATTTTCTTCTTTTCATGCAACTATCGTGTTGAATCCTTGAGTTAATGGCTTTCTTCGTTCTCCATATTGTATTTTCTTTTTCTTTCTAAAAGGAATGGAAATCAACTTTCAAATAACCGAAATAGTAAAGGTGGTCAGATCTTTTCCCAAGGTCAAAGTTGAGTACTCTATTTGACATTTCTTTCTTTCTTCGAAACCTTTGAACATTATGTAAATTTTACGTTTGAAGAGGTCGACTAGTTTCAGTGGTAGATTATCAAAATGAGATTCCCACAGTTCAGTCGAAAATAAATGAGTATTTTACTCTGTCTCGCCAGGGGTGTAATGGTTACCGTCGAAGAAAATAGTCATAGCGACCAAAGTTCAAATCCTAGACGAGGTTGTTTGCGTTTCAGAAAGCACTAATACCTTTTGGAAAGGTAGGAATCTAACTATTTTCCTTCCTATTATGGGTAAATAGTTGGGCAG
This sequence comes from Sepioteuthis lessoniana, assembly GCA_963585895.1. Lineage (NCBI taxonomy): Eukaryota > Metazoa > Mollusca > Cephalopoda > Myopsida > Loliginidae > Sepioteuthis > Sepioteuthis lessoniana. The sequence continues at coordinate 2,887,401 of OY757938.1, forward strand.
ACTAGGCTTTGTATAGTAACCAAAGGACAACTCTGAATTATAACCTGTTAAACTCCGCTAAAATTGACCTTTTGTTACATCCTGCTCGTGCATAGAGGTTGGTAATTATATACTTTGTCACTTTTCATTTTAGACGTTGCGATAATGTACAGCTTCCCTTTTTAGTAGAAAAAAATTCAGTTTTCTTTAAATTTTATCAACACAGTTTCAATTTTGAATCCTGAAGTTTTCATATTTAGAATATATGATTCATGTACAACAAGCAACAGAAACTGTACTAAACCCAGAAAGGCATTCAAAAAGAAACTTTTAAATGCTTCCGAAATATTTATCAGTTGCTTTTTGATGCAAAAAAAATCATCTGACAAACCACTTATAGTTACTCAACCGATGATTTAAAGGATTTTGTTTTTCTTTCAAACCAAGCAATAATTCAGTGTAATTATTTCATATGTGCAGTTTCAAGAAAGACCAATGAATCCAATGACAATCGTCCCTCGGAAAGTAATGGCATTTACGTTAATTTGTGGCGGATTTTGAAGGTAATTTTCTCTGAATAAAGATAGAAGCTGAGTAGCAGTTAGGTATAGTGGCCTTCGGCATGAAATTGAATTGTTTCACGCTGAAAAAAATATTGAGCTTAAAATGATTCAGAATTTAATTTATTGCCATATTAGAAGCATAGAAGTTATAAGTGAAACATATTTTAGATATCATCTATTTAAATGACGAAACCTGCTGGGGAAATATCCGGAAATGTCGGGTAAATTTGTTTTAGACACAGCGCATTGTATACACTTAAAACAGTAAATTTCGGGGCTCAATACACAAAACCCATAAAATAAACTAAAGTGTACACCAAATTTCTCAATATTAAAATAGAGAAAGATCTAAAATTCGGGACTGATTTTCATAAAATTTGCCGTCAGGTGAGCTTTTATCCTACATACATACATATAATTGTATTATTTTTAAATGGAGGAATTGATGCTATCTTAGAATTACCATGACAAGAAAATCCAACAAACACCTACATGCGGAGCACAGAACAGCTGTTTCGACCTAATTAGGTCTCATCAGCAGTACACACCGTAATCTCCACCACTGGAGATCGAACCAACAATCACATTATGCAGAAGCCGAAACTCTACCACTGGCCCACCGGTTCATGCCACATGTAAGCGATGCCGAATTAACGAGTCATGGTAAATTGAGCGACCACTTTGACCTAATGTTTCTTGAAGGTACGTATTTCTTTCAGAGGACACGGCCACCTCCGGGACTACGTCTTCCCAAGTCGGAGTTACGAGTCCTCATAACATAAGCCTCATGGGCAGGATATATAATTATATATTTTTGAAATGGAGGAAATAATGTTATTTTAAAATTACCATGACAAGAAAATCCGGCAAACACCTACATGTGACATACATCGCTTATATGTGGCATGAACCGGTGGGCCAGTGGTAAAGCTGCAGCTTCTGCATATTGTGGTTGTTGGTTCGATCTCCAGTGGTGTAGATTACGGTGTGTACTGCTGATGAGACCTCATAAGGTCGAAACAGCTGTTCAGTGCTCCGTATGTCGCATGTAGGTGTTTGCCGGGTTTTCTTGTCATGGTAATTCTAAGATATATATATATATATATATATATAAAATTAACTTAAATCGCGAGTCGAAAATCTTCTACTAAAGTTTCACCTAATCGGATCATCAGGAAGTCTAACTTCGACTAATTCTAAAGGAGAAATCGCCGTCTTTTATTCATCAAAAACCCACCTAGCTTAGAATTTGCATTAAAAAAAAATATCTGAAACCTATCCCTAATTATAGAGCAACCACACCCTTTTGTGTCTACAACTATTTAACACCTCCGATCTTTGGTTTAACATATTCCTACTTTTACAGGATGCTATTGCTAGTTTCTCCTCCATGCAAAGCCGACAAATCCTATCCACAGGCCAATATTTACGGCATTTCTTTATTACTTCCCATTTCATTATAGGATTTATCCCTTTGTTATCCTTGAGCTCCCACACATAACTAGATAACGTTGTACAATGCCTATACTTCTCGTGTGAGAAACTCGTTTTATGGTTAGAGTACCTAGTCTTAAAATCCCCTTGCGTCGACCCCAAATATATCTTTTTGTTTCTCTTATTATTCGGATCACTATATACTTCCACTTTATACACTACACATTCTTGCTTACATTTGCCTTCCAGCGGACATCTAACCTTATCCCTACAGTTACATTTAGTAATCACCTTATTTTTCTCCTTACTTAATTTAGCTATATTACTCCTGTTTATTATGCCATTGATGTTTGGCATGCAACTATAACATAATTTAACACAATTCTTATTAAATATCTTATGTAACGGGCTCCCACTAGGGAAATTTCTTTTTAATAACTTAAAGAATTCTTTCCCTAAGTTATTGACTACCTCCATGTTATAAGGGGGATTAAACCATAAAATTTTCCAAGGTCTATTTCTCCTTTTTTGCGTGCTACTTTCCTCCCTATCCCGATATTCTAAATTGATCCTATATCCGTCATTCTTTAAAGCCTCTTCATATTCCTGCTTGCTTCGTTCAAACATTTCCTTGTTGGAGGAGTTATTTGATAATCTATGCTCTATTCCCTTAGGTACAGGTTTAAACACCTGTATTGGGTGATTAGATCCCCTATTCACATAACGCAGATCCTGATTCCTTTTTCTAAACGGAGATACAGTTCCACTATATAAGTTTAAAGTAACATCAAGATAATCGGTAACGAGGTTGGCCTTTTCTTTCTTTTTGACCAATATTTTTTTCTTTTTCTCCCAGGCGGTGATTTGAGATACTTTTATCTCTTGTTCCTGGCGTTTTATTTATTTATTTTTTTCTGGTACCGTGAATGCTCGTAGATATTAGATTAGTAAATATAAATATATATATATATATATATATATATATATATATATATATATATATATATTATCACTTATCCCTAAGTACGCAATTAGCTCTTTTACATTACAAAAAAAATGTTAATGTGCTTCGTAAACGCAGATACCAGAAATGAATAATTTCGAGTGGATGTTGAACCCTCTAAACTTTTATTTTAAGGCATTGTATGATAGCAAAGTGTCCAGCACAAAATTCTGACAAACGTGACCTTTACAAAGACAAAATGGTGGTTAATTGATTGATTTTAACAGCACCTCAACCCGTCTAGGTATATTTTATGCCGAAAGGTTTGGAAATTGTTTATTAATATTTAAATTTTTTGTCCTGTTGTTTAAGTGTGTTTTTTACACACAGTCCTACTAAAGACGAATAATGTTTAAAGACATCAATTACATCTCTCTCTCTATATATATATATAACCCGTAACTATGTACATTCTTAACATTAGTTGTCTAAATTTCTGAGACAAAGCTTCTAAGGAGACAATCATCTGGAGGTTGCAGGTTCAATTCTCACTACAGGCGAGTAACAATACAGGAATACTTAACACTTGTACCCGTTTATGGCTAACGGAATCAGAACAGGCGACCCCCGTGGATTCAATAAAGGACGTAGTTCGAAGTTCCGTGAAGGTTCCCAAGTTCGACAAATACCTGAAGAAGGCCGGAGGACATATCAGACGAAACGTGGAAATAACAATAAAGATGAAGACAATAGTCAGAAAACCCTTAATTATAAAATTCTTAACATTTTCATGTAAAATGTTAATTTCCTTCTGCAACATCATTTTGATCAATTTATGGGAACTTAACAAGTTCTATCACACCTAGAAAGAGTGGAACTAGGGTAAATGACCGCGGAGTGGTACTCCACAGTCCCCAGATCTCCAGTACTGGAACCTCACCATCGGAGGAAGTTTACTATCCAACTTAGGACACCTCTCTTTTGGTCGGTAGGATGTTGCTTCTTTACAGAGATACAGCAAAAGGGTATATATATATATATATATATAACTAAGTACACACTTAATGTTCTTTATATAAAAAGTCAATTTGGTTCAACAAAAGAGATAACAGGATACTATTATTTCTCGAGTAATCTTTTAAGCTCAAAATTTATATTAGGTATTATTTACGAAACGTAATGCAATAATTCTGCTTGAAAAAAAAAGCAACAGAATTTTTTTATGAATGTGAACTCTGTATTGATTATAAATTGTTTATTGTAAAAAAAATCTATTTAAATGTCACCAAAATATTTGCTTTTAGGCAATTCAATATGGTGGCTAATCAAACAGTGCTCAAAGATTGAACAGAGACCTGTCAGCCAAATTTTACTTCTAAAGAGGGGCAACCGATATTAAATTTACATCATCATCATGTCGCGCTATCAGCACAGATATCCCTGACCCACTCTCATCACCCCTGCCTATCGTCTATTGCTTCCGGCAGGTCCCGCGGGTTATATCCCGTATCGGCACAGAGCTGCTGTATGTATGTTCGAGCAAGTCGTCCTGCCTTCTTCTCCAGCAGTGTCCTGCAGGTCTGGTTCGTCTCATTTTGATAGTTTTCGTCATGGGTTGTGGGTGGCCGTACAGCTTTTGTTTTGTGGGGTGCTGTTTCTAGGACTTGTTCAATATTGCTCGCAGCATTCTTGTGTAGTTGCCGTCAAACTTTTTTCCACAAGTTTAGTTAGCGTCCATGTAGTGCATATAGTAGTATCAACACGATTGCTTCTTGGAAGAAACTGCGTTTTATTTTATCGATCAGGTCTGACTTCCATATGACCGATAGCCAATCGATAGTTGTCCATGCCTTTGCTAGTCGTGTGTTGATGTCTGTCTCGGGGGATGAGACACTGCTTCCTAGGTAGGTGAACTTGTCAACTAGTTTCAGAGAGCTACCATTTAGTGCGGAGATCGCCTGTTTGATTAAAGCACATATATTCCATCTTGTGTGCGTTGACATGGAGACCGATGACTGCAGCGGCTTGTTCCAGACTACGTAGCAGAGTTTGGGCCTGAGCGCTATATTATCGGCGTAGTCGGCGTTGGGAATTGTTTTTGCGAGGTACTTTCTGCTTCTTTCTTTTGTTAGCTTGAAACTGTAAATGTATTGAGAAACATTTTCTAATGAAAAAAGGTTTACAAATGGGTTAAACATGTGTTTTCCCTTACGATTCTAAGTGGAGAAGAGAGTTCATGAAGTGGAAGCATTCTGGCTCTCCCGAGGAATAAAACGTTCCAGGCACAGGGGTCAGCAAGAAAGGTTATGCTTTGAATCTTTTTATCGAAGAAAGGAACCATCAATTCGATTTCTTTGAAAAAAACTATAAACCTTATTTATGAATCCCTCCGATCGGGCAGGATATAACACATGGTCAATTTTTAAGTGGAGTTTAACAGGTTTGAATTCAGAGTTTTCCTTCTCCTAGACTAGTTGCCTCACCAAGGCTGAAGAAATCAGTCTGCCCTACTATTTAATCATAGTTGGAGGGAGAATAATTGGATTCATGCCTTACCCGAGGGTATTAGGGCTATATGAAACGCAATCGGTCTCGTCTAGGATTTGAACTCGTGTTGTCGTGTCCATTTCCTACGACGATAACCATTACACCACGGGCAATAAACAATGCTTCCTATTACCAAATGCTGTGACTTTGTTTCACCTTAATTATTCAATGACCCTTGCATCACCTAAATGTCCAGTACAAACTGATTGTACTAACATTTATGGACATTTGTAAACTTTTAGAGAGACAAAACTGTGGATGTGGGCATAGTAAAATTTGGGGTAACATTTCTGTTGTCCTGGCAGTTGTAGTCGGAGTGGGAATGTATTTATTTTCCCAAACTGTTTTGATGTTTAGTTTAAAGGTTTAGTATTCCCCACAAGTTTTTTGTTTTCCCACAAGTTTTTTGTTTCCCCACAAGTTTTTTGTTTCCCCACAAGTTTTTTGTTTTCCCACAAGTTTTTTGTTTCCCCACAAGTTTTTTGTTTCCCCACAAGTTTTTTGTTTTCCCACAAGTTTAATGTTGAGGTTTGAATTAAGGTAGAATAATAGAGGCACATGGATAAAGATAGTGAATGAATAAATGAAGGAGTAAAGAATATATCCTATTTACCCAACCCCTCCGCTCGGGCAGGATATGACACAAGGTCAGTTTTTTAGCGGAGTTTAACAGGTTTGAATTCAGAGTTTTCCTTCTCCTAGACTAGTTGCCTAACCAAGGCTGAAGAACCTAGTCTGTCCTACTATTTACCCATAGCTGGAGGGAGAATAATTGGATTCATACCTTTCCCAAGGGTATTAGTGCTATGTGAAATACAATCAGTCTCGTCCAGGATTTGAACTCGTGTCGCCGTGTCCAATTCCTACGACGATAACGACTACACCACGGGCACCTCCGAAGGAGTAAAGAATATGCAACAAATGAGTAAAAGATATGAAACGAATGAAACGAGTAAAGGTTGTAAAACGGCGCGGACAAAATGAACATTCAAAACAAGGCGACGAACAAAAACAAATTTATATTCTACAACAATAAAAACTTACATTGATACATAAGAGAAATTACTAACTCTACTAACAAAATAATGGTGTGTGTATATGTGTGAGTGTGTGTGTGTGTGTGTAACACAACTAAGCTATAAAAGAATTACTAGTTTAAAATGTCCTTTTTTTATGATTAGAAACGGGCAGTTTCTCAGAGACTGGAAAGCGTCTCATAGTCATTGTATATGAATGTCTGCGAGGCCCATCCATGGTGTTGCTTTTCTCTCCTGTTGATTTACGCTGAAGGGAGTGCGTTGCTGCTGCTAAGAAAGTTGGTAAAAGAGAGCAAGGGTGTTTGAAGACGACGTATTTATAGAAAATACGCGTCTTGTAGGTGGCTCAAAAACGTAGGACTTGAATTTACGCGCGGACCTAGTTTTAAACATGTTACGTGGTCCTCCTGACCAATGGTTTCCCGAGACTGAATACTGAGGGTCCGCCATCTTTGTGGGAACAAGTGGCATACTGCCCAAAATAATTTATAGGAGTGTAAAGTCCTATGCAGTAATGTAATTGACAAATTCTCCAATAAATGGAATGTAACATAAATTTCGATTTTACAAATTTCAATTTTGACTGTCGACTTTACACCATAGAATATCACACAATATAAAGATTCGTCGAGCAACTGAACATTTTGTTTTTCAGACTTGTGAAAATTTGAAGTTCCAACAACAGCAGACCTTTTCTCAGCAAAATAGTTAAAAAACAAAAACAAAACAAAAAAACAAAATAGAAATGACAGTTCAAATTTTGAAATATTGCTATATTAGACGCATAGGAGTTATAAGTGAATTTTTTTTTCTTTTTTAGATTCCATTAAAATGATGAAACCTGCTTGAGAAGATATCCTGTAAAGTTGGGGATTTTTTAAACACACATTACGCATTCTATGCACTTAAATCACACAAGATCAGCAAAAGAAAGTGAAAAATCAAATTTTCTATTTTTATAATTCATAAGCAAGGAAACTATTTAAAGCTGGCACCCCCCCTCTATGTGTGTGTGTGTGTTTGTGTGATAGAGAGATCAGTACATTTATAAGTAAACATGAAAACTAGAATATATATTTAAAAAAAAATAATGAGCATACATAAATATACTTACAAACAATACATACATGAGAGAGAGATTGGTACGTTTATAAAAAGGAATAAATGAATATTACCTTGTAAAAATAGAAATATATGAATGTATGAAGACACACGCTCTATCAAGTAATGTATATATTATCTCTATATTTTTCTTTCCTTTTCGCTCTCCTCAGAGACAGTGAGAAATAGAGAGAAGCTGAAATTCACACATCTAGAAAAGGTAAAATAACATTATAATACATGTTTATAGAAATATATATGTATATATTAAGAGAATTTCGGTTAAAGAGCACAACACTTTCCTTAATGATCTTATTTTATTTTTCCTTTGCTTTCTTTCTAGTTTATGTGTCAGGGTCTAGTTGATAGAGGAGTTGGCCGAACGTTTCGCTCGAAAGCGCTGTCGATCATATCCATTGATCATCTTCGTGGAAGATTACTTTTCTTTGTCGGTATTGTTTGTTTTGTTTAGTTTAGTTTAGTTTAGTTTCGGTAAGAAATATGAATAGACGAGTTAATTATTAGTGGAGGGGTGATGTTTTGGTGTGCATGCTAGTTGTTGAAGATGCTGATTATCTAAGTGCCCAGGGTGAATACTATCTTGTTTCTTTTTAAACCGATGGCTCCAGGGATTTGTTGGCAGTTTTGTTGTTATTTTTATTAATGATTTTTGTGTTTCTGGTGAGGATTTTTTTCCGACTTCTGCTGAAATGATTTGACCTGAATTATTTCTAAACGTTGTTGTTATATCTTGTTTGATGGCACTTGTATCAGAAAGGTGGTTTACAAAGTGACCGGTTATCGTAAGACCAATGTAAGCAATTAAGAATTCTATTGATAAATACGTGTCTAAATTTCTTTGACGAGGCTTGATAATTGTTATTACTTTGAATATTCGGACGATTGATCTCATATTTATTGTTATACTCACGTTTCGGCCGATATGTCCTTCGGCTTTCTTCAGGTGTTTTAAGTTGAACTCGAAAGTCCACACCGAATCTCAGACTGAACCCTTTATTTGAAACTCTGGAGCAGACTGGTCTAATTCTGTTAACCATGACCGAGAATAAGTGTTGAGTTATAGTAAGTATTCTTTTTGTTATCCAACCAGTTGTTGGGGTTGAACCTGCAACCTCCTGATGATTTCACTCAGATGCACTTTCCATCCATTGCCCTTGCTGTTCATTAAGTTCAGAAGACACAACAGAAACGGACATATGAATTTGTATTCTATATTTGTTTGCATGTGTGGGGAATTAGGGGAGTTTGAATTAGTTTTTAACGATGATATTCGATGGCTGGTCGGTTGATTTGATGGCGTATCAACCCTTGTGGGTTATTTAATGCAAAATACTGTTAATAAATGTATGATTTGTGAACAAATAGTTTGTAGATATCATTATTTTTAAATGAACCAGAGTTCATTTGTTTGCTTAAATTTCAATGGTTTCCTGTATTACTATTTGACACTAATTCTACTTTTACGCTGTTAAATCGTTTCAATTATTTCTATGTAACATTAGTGATTTTATTTGCATAGACTTAAATGGTTTTAAGCATTGCTATAAACATAAGCAATTCTATTTATCAACTATTCCTATCTAATTTAACAATAATCAATTGTTTGCACTCAGTTAAATTAGTTCAAGTATGTCATTAAACAATAATAATTCTATTTGATATCAATATTAACCCTTTGTATTATATTGAATAATTCTATTTAAACAATAGATCGGTTCAGTGTCATATCGAAGACATTCGTGTGTGGGTTCTTATCGCAATGCAAAGATGCGATCAGCGTATTCTACAGCCCCAACCAACTGGACAAAAAAAGTTTGATGTTTAATTTTTTTGCTGTTGTTAATGAGTTTTATTTGTTTCAAATGTCTGATGATTTTAGTGCGTTTATGTATTATGTCGGTTATAACTAATTCATCCAGTGGACATTTTTTTTATTTAATTCCTGTTATATAGTGTTATTGTTGTGGTTATTTTGGAAGATTTTTTTTTTTACTTATTAGGCCAATTAGAATGGATTTCAGAAAGAGGGTGAGCAGCTGTGTTTTAAGATAAACAAAGGACTGCGGAAATGCCACGCGAATTGTATGGGAAGAAATTTGCGGGCGTTAGGAAAATATATAATGACTGATGTTTTCGACCCCAGAAGCCAGTCGGCGTCAGCAGCGTCCCGTGAAAGAATCACAAATAAGGTTCTGAATATATCTGCCTCAATGTGATGTAAACCCAAGCAGTTCCTGACCGTCTCTCTCTCTCTCTCTCATACTGCCATTTCGGCACGACTTTCTTTAATAAAAGAGAGTTTATATTTTTATAAGCAAGTGTTATTGCTTCTTTATTTTGGGTTTTTAATAATTTGTTGAGGGACATTTATTTTCTGTTTGATTAGTTTATTGGGCAATTTTCGTTTAACTAGGGTTTTTAATATATTTGTGTTTTTTTAATAAAACATTTTTGTTACCGGACGTAAAAAGTTCCGTGGTTTCATTTTTTAATCAGGGCTATTTTATATTTTTGAGACATTCGCTGTGATCGTTCACTAGACTGGAGAAGTGATCAATCGGTTTGTTTTGAATGAAGTGAGTGTTGCTAGAGTCGGTGAGTACATCTAGGAAAAGGATTTTTATATTAATGTTAAGATTCTTGTGAAAGTTAATACTGAATTTTATTCTATTGTTAGTTTAGGCTTCTTTATGTCATTGTGGGATTGTGTAGCAAAGAAGATATCATCAATATATCGAACATGTGGGCTTACTTAGATTCGTGTGGAATATTTGGTGTTCTCAAATTGTTGGGCCAAGGAGAGAATCAAATGGAAACAGTCAGTTTATAGATTTTACCAAAAAAGTCATAGAAAGTCAGAGAAGTTGACTTGTGAGTTACAATGCAAAATTGTTTTTCCAGAATGTTTGCCTTTCTGGCTGGAGGAAGTGTTGTAGAAGGACACTTGCAGAAATTTTCTACTGTTATCTAGATTATTTTACGTACCGGGACGTTCGTGAAAAGGTTTTCAACGCGAGGCGATGTCGTCATGCAGTTATTAGGTGAGAGAATTAAATTTAAAATTTGTAGGAACTCGTTTGTCGATTAAATGTTGAATTTTTTAAAATTATACTTTTAATAGTTTTAGCAAGTGTTACATAGGAGTAGGAATCTAAGAGATTATGGAACCAAGGGTGTTTCCTAGTTTGTTTTTTTTACCTTAAGTATAGCTAGTCTCTCTCTCTCTCTCTATATATATATATATATATATATATATATATATATGAGAGAGAGAGAAGAAAGGAAGGGGAAAGATAAAGAAGAGTGAGGGAGAGAAAGAGATACTCACCATTATAAAGAAATAAACATTTACATTATAATAAAGGCATTGAGAGATATGCGACCTTAAATGTACACACGCGCAAACAAGGATTGCTTGCTTGCCTTACTTGTTTAATGGCATATACACCTTCGTGGGTTATTTAATTCCAAGGGCATCCTTGTAAAATAACAGTTGTTGAACCATTTAACGCGTAGCTCGGAGAATGAAGTCATTCATACCATTCTCAATGGTATTAATCCGAAAGAAACCTAACAGCGTGTCTGGAGTTCGAACTCACTTACTACGATATCGTAGTCCAGCAAGTTAACCACAACACCGCAAGCCCCCCTCCCCGACACCCCGCGCAGACAAGTAAAATAACTACATCTATAGATTCCAAAATTTACATATTTTTACATACTTGCAACTATATGATTATTTCAGCATAGAGAAATCTATCAATTCATAGCAAAACTGTTTCATTCTTTTCTGTAAGCTTTCGCCAATGAAAACGGTTGATCATGAAAACATTCTTAGGGAAATACATTTAAAATTCTTAAAATAACTCATAGACAAGCAGTTTTCTGTTCAATTTCCAAATAAAGTATAACTTCGGGGGATTCTTTGGTCATACAGAACGTTTTTTAAATCATTAAAATCTCAAAAAATATGGAGATAATCACGGAATTTACCGGGGTTCAATCCCAGGGCGCGTCATTCCAAAGACATTAAAAATAGTACTTGATACCTCCTTGCTTAACACTCAGCAATATAAGGTACGTATCAAGGGTAAAGTGGAGCAATCCTGCGAAAGGAGTAACGCCCTCCCCTGCACCTCTGTGTTGTAGCTAGTGAAAAAGGAGCCTTCTGGTCGCCCTCGACTACAGTCGCCAACTGTCTCTCATTAAGAATATATTTTTTCTTTCTAAAAGAAAATCATCAGTATTACCATAGACAGCTGATAGAGTTACCCAATAGTCTGACGGATTGTCTCGTGGTTAATTAACTCGTCTGACACATATTTTACACACACACACACACACACACACACACACACACGCTTATATCAGTACCGACTCCATATCATCAATTTTACTCATGTGTATGTAGTTTACGGCTAATTTTTATGGCCATGAAATGACTAGCCACTGTATTTTTTTTTCTTCGAGTAACATTATTATGAAGACTGCCAGCAAAACTTTTCTTCAACATTACAGAGTATGAAAACAAAACAAAGCCAAGAAAGTGAGTTAAAAAAATTATTCATGGCCGGTCGAGCCAAGACGTTAAATTCAACCAAATTTAATGACAAATGACTTGATCTTGGAAAAAGTTTTATTGCTTTGAAATAGACTTGAGAAAATGGCTCTTGGGCAGTAATCGAAAAGCCCAAGAGATTTGGGTATATATAATGTGTACATTCAGCGTCAGATAAAGTCTTAAAAAATGAAGACCACGCAATCACTGTTGTATTCAATACAGAAACATAATGCAATAAATGAAGAAAATGAAGACCCCATATCACAGCGTTAAGATATAGTAAAACATAAAATTTGTGTCTATGAGTTTCAAGATTTAGATCACTAGTGTGTAACTTTCATCTACTATAATTTATATTATTGATATTACTGTTCATAAAAATTTGATGAAAGGCTACAGAACTTTCCTTTTACAATATTTCACTGAAACTAAACAAAATATCCCTTTGAAATGACCTATCATGATCACAAGGGTTTAGGAGCAGAAACTAAAATAACTTCTCTATCAACTGGAAACTGAGAAAGAGAGAGACGATTTAAAAAAAAAAGGAAAGTTCCGTGGTCTTTAACCAAACTTGTATAAAAAATAACTTACTGCTAATACACATACACAATGTGCGTGTGTGTATATATGATCCAAGCTATTGTTGGTCTTATGGTCACATAGGCGAAAACTGGTAGGTAGCAAGCGCCATTGACTGTGTCTACACTATCCCAACCTTAATATAAATATAGACTATCAGCGATATTTAGCTCGTATATTTAAAAAATTTGCCTAGAGACCAGAGATCTTCGTGGACCATAAACTCCAATTGGATTGTCAGAGACAAAAAATTTGAAATTACACGCACAACAAAAACCTTTCAAATCAATGTTTACTAAATCAAAGAATAAACCAAACTTAGCCATTTAAATCTCCTGAAGAAGACATCAAGTCTGAAACACGTGTAGAGCATAAGTTTATGAAATTATAAAAACCTGTATATGAACGTTAATAAATAAGTAAACCCTTATTTTCAAATATAAAAAGTTCGTTTGTCTTTTCTTAAAAATGATAACGCTATTCTCTAATTTCTACTGAAATGCTATACACTCATAGTTTCCATCATCAAGTGATAGGACAAATATACTTGTAAAATCCGTGATTTTTGAAGAGACTAAGTATAGTCATTACTAAAGATTCCACAACTTAAAAAGTACAAGAATAAAAGATAATTTTTAAAATTCTTAACTGTATCTTATTTTATGCTTTTAACATCGTCTGAAGATCGTTATCATTTGCATGAAACTTTTAGTCGCGACAGTTCATGTTTAGTATAGAAAAGAAATCACCGATTTTACTTGGATGTTTTTATGCTTTTCATCCCTGTTCTGATATATATATACTTTCTCATATGTATATTTTTAAAAAATTATAGGAAAAGTAGAAGAAATAAAACAAGTCAGATTATTTACACACACGTAAATTTGCTTCTGGTATTATTTTTATATTGATCAGCTAAAAATAAGAAAAAAAAACACACCGTTTGGAATGTATATTTTCTAGTAGACAGCTCTTTTCAATTTGTGATTAGTGCCTCAATTCACTTCCTTCAATGTTTCTTCTATAATTTCACAATCTCTACCATTTTATTCTCCGAGGCGATTTTTTTTCGGATATTGCAATTGTTACATGATCTGCTGAACTAAAAAAATGCCCAAATCTTATTAAAAAGAATAAAGAAAGAATTTCATGTGAGCTAAAATCTACAGAAATCACTCATATTATTCAATCTTCCGAAGGGAGACTTGACAAGTTTGGAGATTTACAAAAAAAAAAAAAAAAAGAAAAAAAGACGCTTGAAAATGTTTAGTATTCGCTCGAATGAACTGACAAACATTCAAACAATATGATGTTTTAAAATGTCCGAATAGAAAGCATCCGCTGTTTTCGTTCAGATTGAATGACAAGCAGCAAATTCATATACCAAGGCTGCAAAACAAGTAATGACATTGCCGAAGGTAGTGTTTCGCTTGATCTAAACTGGTCGAATCATTGATGCGTTTAAAAATGTCAACGTAGGATCAGAAAAGTTAAGAGAATCAATGCAATAGTATGAACCCATCTCCCATGTTACGGCATTTTCGTGCTTTCTGTTCTTCAAAGCCAAATATTTCAATCAAAACTTGCTTAATCTCTGCTATTTGAATCGGAAATTATTGAAGGTCTTTTATCAAAGCCCCAAATAGCAACAAGCACCATTTTGAACCCAAAATTGCGTTCGGTCTAAATACAAACAAATATTCATCTATTTCTGTCATTTAAACTCATACTCTCTGAATTCAGTCCATAATTACACAATGCCTTTAATTTTAACTAATATTTCTCTGTGTCTTTTATTTGAGTTCAAAATTACTCAAGTAATGACATTTAAACCCATAATAACTTAAAGATGTTACAGGAGTCCACTATTACTCAGAGAATATTATTCAAGCCCATAATTATCCAAGGAACGTAATTTTAGCCCACAATTACTCAGAGAACATTATTCAAGCCCATAATTATCCAAGGAATGTAATTTGAGTCCACAATTACTCAGAGAATATTATTCAAGCCCATAATTATCCAAGGAATATAATTTGAGTCCACAATTACCTAAGCAATGTGACTCGAGTTCATCCTTTTTCATGACTTGTTTTGTCAGCTTATAAATACCAAGGACCGCATATTTCAAATAAAGGTTTGGTTTGGTTTCTTTTTTAATGGCATATGGATCTTTGTGGGGTATTTTATGTCAAAATCATCCGTGTAGAAAAACAGCAGTGGTACTATTCAATCCATAGCCAGGCGCACAAGGCGGTTTATACTTTTCCCCAAGAAATGTAGTAGAGCGACTGGAGTTTGAAATAGTTTATTTTGAGGGTGCAATCCAGCATATTAATCATTGGGCCGTGGTGACTCTATTCCAAGTAAAAATCAAACAACTCAAGAAAAATTGGTGATGCCAGTTTCATTTGCATGATATAAATTTGGTTCTCTGGAAGATCTGTGAAGAGATTGAGGTAAAGAAATAAAAAATAAAAGAAAATGCATTGAATAAACTTAATTTATCTCTGTTAGTCTCTGTTTTCTGATTATTGAATGCATGAAATAATCCAGTGGTTGAGTTTATTTTTATTGTTGTTTGATTTACTGCAAGAATTGTTTCGTTAAAAAAGTTCTTCAGATTTCAAAATAAACCTCAAATATTGAATTTCTTTTTGCTGCAACCACCTCCCGAGAAAAAAGTTGTGAAAGAACTTAACACAAATCACTTCTTTAATAAATGCTAAGCAATGTCTTATACGATGATTGTTTTTTGTTTTTTTTCTAAATCGGAAAATACTTAATGAAAGACTTAAGATATCGTCCGTTACATCAGCAAATTACAGAACATTCCAGTTTATTAGAATAAAACACCTCATACTTCTCATAGACCAGCTGTTTTCAAAAAGTATCGAGATTGTAGCTGCATTTTCTAAGACAGTATTGAATAATGAATAAAACGATGACTTTCTTCGAAATAGACACATGACATCTAACACATTTTTATTCTAGAGAGTTTTCTATGCTTCTGAAATTTATTTCTGATTTGGTGTAAGCTTTATGATAAACTGGTGTAGTGAGACTAGTATCGCTATTTTGTTTTTTCATCATAATCGGTCATTAGAACGTCAGGTATCAATTGTAGTTGGTGACCATTGAAGAATTTTCAACTGAATTATTTGTTCAATATTTGATATACATATACAAAATATAAACTGTACCAACGGTTTGGTTTGGTTTATTAGATGGTATATTAATCTTTGTGGATTGTTTAATGTTAAAATCATCCTCGTAGGAGATCAGTAGTAGTCCTCTTTAATCTATTTCTGGAAGGATAAGAAACTTTTAACTTTTCTCAAGGGTATTAGTCCGAAAGGGAATGCAATAACGCCACTGGAGTTTGAACTCGCTCACTATGATGTCGTAATTCAGCACATTAGCCTCTACGTCATGAGGATTACCCCACATTAACGAGGATTTATAAGGTATTCTTCTTTCAACTCAATATTTATGCTTAAAATAGACCATGAAAAAATAACAAATGGCTACAACTAAACTTTAATAAATTAAGATAATCAACAATATACTACAAATAGTAATTTAGGTAAAAATAAAAAAAAACACAATAACACACACTCACACATGTATATATATATATATATATATATATATATATATATATATGTGTGTGTGTGTGTGCATACGTGCATATTAAACTTCATCATAAAGAAACAATAATACTAATAAAAAAATCTAATTCTAACTTTTTTGTTTTCTTTCAACTATGCCACAAAAAAAGAAGCGAATTCAACTAAGATAATGACCTTTGACCGAGTACTTCAGTACATAATTTCTCATGTAAGATAATTTCTCATCTAAGAAACTGACAAATACAGGGTGACTCAAAAGAAATGTTTACCCCTTATAGGAATGTCTTTATGATAAAATTTCAGTCTCCACAAGTTCACCATCCCTATTTTGGAATCTCCCTCAAGTCATTACAAAATGGTAAATTTTCTATATTGGTATCTTTATTAGAAAAGTAGAACTGATATTAGGTAAACCACCTAAATAGAATTCTAATATTGTATTTGACAGGTATTGTGAACAGAGACTTTAAAATACAAATATTATATAAGAACTACTGTAGAAATGTAAAATAAATAAATAAATACACAGTATTATTCTTAATTTGTAAGATATTAAAAAAATTCTGTCAAGTCTCTGTATTCACATTGCTAGAAGGCATTTCTCATTGTTATCCGATTCTATCACAAGAAAGCGAAGATAGTGTGGTTAGTGATGAGCGCGTCTCTGCCTTTAAATCTAACCACTTCTCAACGCAGTTGTTTAATTTTTTTGCATACTGTCATATAGAATATGAATGATTTTTAACAGCTAAATCTATTCCATGGATTTGATCCTACCAGTTACGACCACTTCGTGTCACAGTGGACCTGGGAGTCATAACAATGAAGAGGTAGTCTAAATAACCCACCATTCCAGACCTGGAGCCTCTCTATCAGATGCAGTTTCATGTCATACACAGGACACTGCTTTTCTTTTTCTTTGTGGGGGGGGTCTTACTCTTTTGCAGGGGGATATAGGCAGCATATTCTAAGCCACATCGACATGGTGATGTGCAAGTGTAAAATTAGTGACATCTTGGTATGCAACTAACAAAGAAATTTACTATGCTTAAAATAAATCAAATAGTTTATTCTTAAAATAACTAGGCAACTGGCATAGTTTAATGGTTTCTAATTTGATATAGCTGGATATTTTAGTGGGTTTGCATAACATAGGGTGCCCTGTAATTTTCGCCAAATTATGTAAGGCTTGATAAATGACAAATAGATTAACTCCTCTAAAATTATCGAAAGTAGTTTTAATTTACACAACTGCTCTGAAGAGGAAGTTAAACTGCATCTGAGGTTCCGGTTTTGAGGCTTTGTATTGTGTGGAATCACCAATTTATAGACATTAAACCTTAATGGCAAATATTTGAGTCTTGTCGAATTTCAACTACATTTATTAAACACAAACATCAATTTCTTTTTCATTATAGCAGAATAAAAATATAAAACAGAGAACATTTCAGGCTGGAAGATTTTGATATGTCAAAAGAAAGTCCTCCCGGCAGTGTTACTAACATACAGGACTGTGACATGATTGTAAGCGAGTTCGAACTCGCTTACAATCGGTTCTATGTTCGCTTTCGGACTAATATCCTTGCAAAAGTTATAAAATGCCTTTATATATACCATTTTTATGAATTAAATCGTACCATTTGTGTTCTTCAGCTAGGATAACTTTGGAATTTGGTGCCGAGACTGATTGCATTTCACATAGCACTAATACGCTTGGGAAAGGTATGAATCCAATTATTCTCCCTCCAGCTATGGGTAAATAGTAGGGAAGACTGGGTTCTTCAGCCTTAGTGAGGCAGCTAGTCTAGGAGAAGGAAAACTCTGAATTCAAACCTGTTAAACTCCGCTTAAAAATTGACCTTGTGTTATATCCTGCCCGAGCGGAGGGGTTGGTAAATATGATAACTTTGGAATTTAATAATCCACGTAGGTTGATAAGCCAAAGAAACCAAACCAAATGTCTCAACATAACAGAACTATGGAAAGATCTCTTTAAATGCAAAATAGTTTTCGTAAGATTCTTATTTTACAATGATGTGATATTTTAAGCGCTTTAAATTTTGGCTGACCCTAAAACACGGTAATCAAGTATTACATGATAGGTAGGTCTTGTTGGCTCTTGTTCCTGGATGTAACTCAGAAGCCATGTATTGTTATTTTCATGTGGGTCACAAAAGCGTTAAATGTTTTATTACTTCCCGTTTGATTTCTTGCTGTTTGCCATCAAAGACCAGCTTTTCTCGTAGGGCTTCCAACAATAATTAGAGAGAGAAGAAACGTTTTCCAGTTATCTTTAGCGCACTAGAAAAGGTTAAAGCTCCAAGCCTTTCATTTACATGTCTCGCTTGAAATTCACAAATTCAACTTAAACAAAACTAAAACCTCCAGCCTTTCTTTATTAGTTTAAACTCCCAATTGATGACCTTTATCACTAAATCCTAATAGTCTACTTCATTTATTTATCTAATTGTTTCATCAGTTGCCACGTAACCTACATTTGCCATTTCTTTCTGTATTACAATTTATAGACGAACATTATTATTATTATTATCATCATCATAGCACGCGAGTTATTAATACCAGCATTAGACGATGGTTTTTCACTGGAGGCTGAGTGTCATCAAGTCAACAGGACTCTTCTCAGTATTCTGGCTGATCTTAGTAATGCTGTAGTTTGGATGGTGCTCACTCGTCCTCCGATTTTGATGTCTTCCTGTTCCCTTGCCAATCCTTTGGGGACCGTTCCGAGCGTACCAATTATAAGAGATATCACCTTCATTTTCTTGTGCCATAACATTTTTAGTTGTCTGGCAAGGTCTACGTACTGCTCACTCTTTTCATTTGCTTTTATTTTCTTTTGTGGTCTGCCGGGAGGGCAAAATACTCTATTCGGTGGGTTCTCTTTTTTTGTTGTTAACCATTACGAGGTCTAAACTTCTGATCGGGATTAGGTGATCTATTTTTACCTAAAAATAAATCCACATCATAAGTCAATAATTTTTATTTAAAGTAAAGAAAACTACATATCTACATAAATATTTGTGTTGTGGAAAATCAAAACCTCATAAATGAATTGTTATATTGAATATTTCAATATTTAACCAGGGTGACTTATAACATGACATCAGATGGTATATTGTTAAAATATAAACTTTAAAAGATCAAAATCTTATTAGTTAGATTATTCGTTGACTTTTGCAACAGGAATTGTCGGTTTACCATTTGGCCATGGAGTAGTTTTGGCCAACGATTTATACAACGTTTTTATCTGGTATAAGATGTGAGTCGTTAATATTCAGCTAAAATTCTGGACTCAGAATGTTTCCCGGTTTATAAAAACATTTGGTAAATTATGGGTCCCATATTTTTTAATTCGATCAAAACTTTCAATCAGACCGATTAAAATGAAATGAATTTTGTTGGCCACAAATTTTGATAAACTCAGTAAAAATATTTAGAAAGATTTCAAATGCACGAGTCGATTTGTAAACAGTTTTTCTTATTAAAACATGCTTATCGGTACCCATCTGATATTATTCAGTAGATTTCACTTGGTTTGCACTTCTATGACATACCTCTGTTAACAACTGAAAAAAAAATTCTGATTTCCGCTATTTTGAATAGCCTCAAAATATTTTTGCAAGATCGAGGTAAATTTTGCTATAAACCAATTTCAAACAACTCGGAGTTTACATTTATAAAAGAAAAATCTATAAAAAACAATTTTTTTCGAAAAAGTAAAAAAAGATCTTTATTTATTGAATGAGCCTCATATTTGACCAAATTGTTTGCGATATGGACGGAACTAGATAACCAGTTAAAAGATAGAAGAGCTACGAGATGGTGGAAGTACTGTCGGTTTCGACTTTAATTTTCTTTAGAGCACTCAACTTTGAGATTTTTCATTTTGATTCTTTGATTGAATCCATTACATAGTAGTTGGAATCAATTCTTCAAGTCGATACCACCCCATTTCTACAAGTATGGAAAAACTGAAATTTGTTCTCTTAACATATCGACAATCTGTCAATTTAGTCCCATCGACATAAGCAAATTGCCAATATAACGATCAAGAACTGCAGCATACATCGTGATTTAATTTTTTTCCAGCTTGTTAATTTAAAATATACGTCTACTTTTCCGATATCAAACATCGTTTTATGAACTATATCCATTATAAGGAAAAGCTTGTTTGTCTGTCCTTCATACTGTTTTAATATAGTGCTATCAAATTTTATATGTAGATTTAATGGACCCAAACAAATGTTTTCCCGTAGATTTTTTTAAATTTTAAAGAAAATATGGGTCGTAATCTACAGTAAGTAAATTAAAGTTGGCGACCATAGTCGAGGGTGGCCAGAAGGCTCCCTTTTCGATAGATACTACACCAAGGTGTAAGGGAGGGTGCTACTCCTTTCCCTGGATTTCTCCACTTTACCCTTGATCCGTAACTTATAATGCTGAGTGTTAAGCAAGGAGGCATCAAGTACCATTTTTAAAGTCTTTGGTATGACTCGATTTGGGATTGAACCCAGGTCTCCTGGGCCATTGGCGAACACTCTACCCCATTAGGCTAATGTCCGGTAATCTACAGTAACAATTCTCTAACAATTCACAATAAACTAAGAGAGATGATATAAATGGATAGAAATTTGATTCTTTTATTTTAAATTTTACATTTAAATAAAGATACGTGCACATCTAAAACGTTCTTGATAAAGCAGTCATGTCTAGACAGCTGTCTTGACTATTGAGTGGCAATTTTCTATGCGTTTTTTCATCTATAATTATCTATTCACTTTGATCTGCAGTTTTCGGCGAAAATTTAGATATACGCATGTGCAGCATCTTTCGCACCTGCCACATCTAGCTCCGTTTGGTTTCTGTAAAAGTCTCTAAGATCCATCTATTTCATCTTATGTACAAATAGAATTAACCTGTCTTAGAGAAAGACTTTCAGTCTCTCCTCAATTTTCAGAAAAACATTTTCCTATTTTGCCGCCAAAATCTAATCGGTCAGGAACAGCTATTCCTCTTTTAGACCGGAGCTGAACACCAATTTTCAAAGAAAACAGACCAACTACATTTCCACTCTACTCCAACCTTTGAACCAAAACATGTCTTGAATTTCATGGCAATAACAAAATTTAATACTCAAATAAATTCAGGGCTGACGCAAGTAAGCAATTGAAAAAAAAAATAAAAGGAATAAATAAAACAATTTAATTACACTGTACACATAGATAATCAATACACACAAAAACAATTAAATTATTGATCATCATCAAAAATATGTAATTACCAAAAAATATATTTTGCAACTCCGCCTTCTGTTTTCTGTATGTTTTATTTATTATTCAATTCAGTATTATTCATTTATCAAAAATACAATAAAGGTTCAGCAATATTAAGCTATATTTTATTATCCCAGCTCATTACGTTTATTTGCTTAATACGCTATTCCAGCAACATTCTTAAACTGGAAATTGATATCAAATCTATGTTTTAAGGACTTCAAGGACAATCACTGGATTATTTATCTTACTAAAATAATAATTTAGGTTTAATCAAATATCATCAATATAATTCATAGCTACTTTTTTTTAAGATGGCGATATAAATTACATAGCATCTTATTATAATGGAGATTATGTATGCGTGTGTCTGTAACCGCACCGACATCACAATTCTCAAAATTATTTATTTCTGATTCTCTAGATGTTATTTAATTTCAATTATCATGAAAATGTTATATTATTAATTCAGTGGATGGGAAACCCGGATTAGCCAAAAACTACCGAGGCATAACACTTACATCCATAGCATCCAAAATCTACAATGCCCTACTACGAAAGCGCATAGAACCCAAAATTGACAACATCCTTAGGAAAAACCAAAATGGCTTCCGAAGAAATAGAGCCATGACCTCACAAATATTGACCATCCGTAGAATCCTGAAGGTGTACGGGCAAAAAACCTACAGGCGTCATTACTATTTGTCGACTTTACCAAGGCCTTCGATTCCATTCACAGAGGGAAGATGGAACAAATCCTACAAGCATACGGTCTACCAAAAGTAACCGTAGCAGCGATAATGGTTCTCTACAAAAAACACCAAAGTGAAAGTACGTTCACCGGATGGAGACACAAAATACTTCGACATTGTAGCAGGAGTACTACAAGGGGACACGCTAGCCCCATACCTCATTATCATCTGTCTAGACTACGTGCTTAGAACATCGATTGATAAAATCAGAGAAAACGACTTCGAGCTGACAAAGAAAAGAAGCAGAAGGTACCCCACAAAAACAATTACCGACGCTGACTATGCCGATGACATAGCGATACTGGCGAATACACCCAACCAGTCCGAAACCCTACTACATAGTTTGGAACGAGCCGCCGCAGGCATTGGCCTCCATGTCAATGCACATAAAACTAAATATATGTGCTATAATCAAGCAGGTGACATTTCCACACTAGGAAACACCTGTCTGAAACTGGTAGACAAGCTCACCTACCTAGGTAGCAGTGTCTCATCAAACAAAAAAGAGATCGACACGCGGCTAACGAAGGCATGGACAGCTATCAATAGGCTATCGATCATATGGATATCTGACCTGACCGATAAAAGGAAACGCAGTTTCTTCCAGGCAGCGGTCGTATCGATACTGCTGAATGGATGCACTACTTGGACGCTAACTTAACGAATAGAGAAGAAGCCGGGCGGCAATTACACAAGAATGTTGCGAGTAATATTGAACAAGTCCTGGTGGCAACATCCCACAAGTCACCAACTATACGGCCACCTGCCTCCTATCACGAAAACTATCCAAGTTAGACGACCCCAGACATGTAGGACACTGCTGGAGAAGCAGGGACGAGCTCATAAATGATGTACTCCTATGGACTCCCACATATGGCCGAGCAAAAGCGCGAACATACATACATCAGCTATGTGAGGATACAGGATGTAGCCCGGAAGACCTGCCGGAGGCGATGAACGATTGGGAGAAGTAGCGAGAGAGGGTCAGGGATATCCGTGCCTGCGGCACGACATGATGATGATGGATCTTATCTACATACTAATAACATGCAACTATATATATATATATATATATATATATATATATATATATATATACAAATAGCGGTTTACATTGTCAACAGAAGGCTAATTGATATATTCATCATGAAAATGTTATTTTCAATATTTGTTTGAATTTATTGGTTTCTTATTGTTTAATTCAATTTTAATAAATAAGAACGAAAATCGTAAATAAATGTTTTAAAAAACCCATAAAAAAAAGAAATAAGTAATTTCATACTTTACGAAATCCTTTAAAAAAGTAAATTTTAGCAATGAAAGCCGGAAGTAATGGGAAAATCTAGCACGTTAAATGTTTTATTCTTCGATTATACCCCTCTTTTTAAAAAAGATTTTAACGAAATGATGAATAACATTAACTTCTATTTAATTTCTTTTTATATTTAGACACATACGATGTTAGTGATTTCTAATATCATTAATTCTCAAACTTATTAAAATCAATCCCATGTATAATCTTACTTAGGAATCCATTAGAGAAAAATTCTTCTAATCTTATTTGCATTCTTATTTAGCTTCATTTTTTTTTTCGAATTTTGTATCTTTTCTTACTATAAAACTTCAATAATTGCGCCCGGCGAACATATTTGGTTGTAATTGTTTTACTAGCATTTTTGATATACACATAATAATATTGTTCTAACTTGTTAGAATTATCAATTATAATGCAATTCCCTATCGGTCTTAGTAACCAATGTATGAGCATTTGGTCAAGAGGGAGGAGTATCAAGTTTGAGTGCTCAATGGCAGCGACAATCGACGTATAATTAATTTGGGATTAAGAATACATCAAAACTCAACGTGCAGAGTAAAAAAATCTCATATAAAAATAAAATATTTGCTTTTTTGTGTCAGTATAAATTTATTTCTGGTCATGATGACCATCATCAAATGTTAAGAGAAAAAAATGATTTCGGAGTTATTATATTGCTTCTGGCAAGAATAGGATTAAAAAAAAAAATTTTAATTAAAATGTTTTTAAGTATATTTTATATATTTTTGTAATCAAGAAATTTTTTTTACGATGGAGATATATCTTATATATATATATATATATATATATATATATATATATATATATATATATATATAGCGAGAGAGAGAGAGAGAGAGAGAAAAGTGGTTAATTTTAACGGCAGATCAACTCATCTGGGATCATTTTATATCTAAATGTTAAAGAATCACCTTTATTTTACAGTCTTATGACTGTAAAATATATTTACTGTGTAATTTTCTAATGATTTTTTGCGCCTGATTATGATAATGAGTAATCCGATCTTATACAAATAAATAGATGGGACCCTAACAGGTACAATGACTTCGGACCAGAGTGAACTTTGGAATAATGGCAATGAAAGGGTTCTCCACAATTCCCTGATCTCCCGAAGTGGAGCTTTCCCATCAGATGTAGTTTAGTGTCTTATCTACATAAACCCATGGAAAATTTTTCGATGAAATGAAAAAAATAACAACACGTTTATTCTAAAAATGGTTTGCCCTCCAAGAGCATACGAATTTATACATTCCGAATCTCTTTTTACAAAAGACGAATTTTTGAATACAGACTAAAATAACAGATTTGATAAAAAGTTAACTTTTAAATAGGTTATCGGCAACTTCACATCATGAATAAATATACTTGAATATTTGATAACTTCATAAAAAGTATTGAAAAATATGATTAAATAAATACAAATAAAAATAGTAGATATTATTTACTTTGTCGATTCCACTGTATATGAGCGATAAAATATTCATTAGCTTTTTTTTTAATCTTTATTTTACTTCATCTTAGAAGAGCAGGACGGTATTGCTAAAAAAAAAAAAACACACACCAAGGAAAACAGAACGACACAAACACGAATAGATATACACATACGAAAATGGATAGAAAGACACATTCATAGATACATACTCACATATAAATAAACACACAAAGACACCCTATTTACATGCACAACAAAACACAAGAATACACACAAATAAGAGTGGGTAATTTGTTTGTCTCTGTAAATGTTTCTATAACGAACGTTCTTTGTACTGAAGTAGATTCTTGGATATAAAATTTATAACAGATACTTGCTATACATACAAGTGAATTGAATTCTGCACAAGTTATAATCCTTCATTGACTAAGAAACATTGCGTGTGTGTTCAAGGAGGCTTAATGTACTTTTTTTCTGAACAAAGCAGATCTTCAGTTTCATTTAGTAAAGAAGTTACTGTCTACAAAACATATGTTTCTTCAGACTACCAAGAGTGATTATAGAAAAGATAAAGGAGAAGCATATAAATGACTGATTTTTGACCAAAAAGGAAGCAGCCAAATTACCTGATATATAAATTTAAAAATAATGTTATTTTATTTTTCATCCTCAAATTAGTAGAACCCATTAATTTTTGTCGTGGTCAGTGGGTTTTAAAAAACTTTTATGACCAACAAAAATCAGTGAAATTAAAATTTTTCAAGCTAAATCTAAGATTTGAGGGGTCATGGGTTGTTGACCAATGCCATTGCAACGTGTTTACTTTTTGTTTTGTTTGGAACATTGGTAAGACGGGATAAATTTAACCGGGATAAATCAGTCACAAAACTTGTGTTATTAGAGCATCGTTTCGCCCACCGCCATACAGGAATATTAGACATAAATTTCTGACCGCTGTCCTTATTTACCTTGATAAGCTGCCAAATTGGCAAAATCTAGTTTCTGTTCGTCTTGTAAATTCACAGCGATTAAAGAAAATCCCTACTTGCAAAAGAAATCTTTGATATCCTTAACGCCCGCATTATTCAACAAGTTATGTTCGTTGCCCACTAGTGTCACTTACCGACCGATAAAAGAGATCGAATAATGATTAAAGTCAGACAGAAAATGTTAAACTCCGTAAATGCGATCAAATAGAAATAAAGAATGGCTGTGTTCCTTTGCTTAATGACTAATACTGCAGACTAACTCGTTAGCCATTCCTCAGGGATTCTTCAAGAATGAAAAATTTTGTTAAAAATTTCATATTCGAAATTTAATTGAAGACGTGCGCACATCTGAAAGTGATGATTTTTAGACCTCCAGATTACTGCCTAAATATGTGCACAGTTGAGCAATGATGATGCCGACAGGTCTAGAATTCTGTCAAGGCAGAGCAACTTATATAGTAAAGTGATGATATCTACACGTTAGATTACCGACTAGACTTGTACACAGCTAATTTACTTATATCATAAAGGGATGATGTCTAGACGAATAAGAATTAATTTAAAAAATTTTCTAAAGGTAGTTTTTGACAAAACACGAAATTCTGCCAGCATAGCGCCATCTATAATGATCAGATCGGGGATCGTCCACCGTTTTTTTTAATTACGTATGAGCTTTTAGGTCGTGGAGGACACCAAATGAAAATTGCATATCAACTCGTCTAGGGTTATTTTATACCAACAGATTCGGTAATTGGAGTTTTGTATTCGTTGTAAAAATTAAAATTTGTTCAAGTATTCCGATTTAATATGTATATGATTCATAAACAATTATATCGTTTAAACTAATCAAATCTCTTTAACAATATTCATTGATTCGCACCTCCTAATATGGTTATTTGTTTTCTAATCGAATACAAATAATTTTAACTAGATCAATTTAACTATAGATGTGACCCTAACAGGTACTACCATACCAGATCAGAGTGGACCTGGGAGTAATGGTTATGAAGAGGTGCTCCTCACTCACCAGACATCCCTTTTTTTTACCTAATTTCTCTGCCAAAAAAGAGTCCCCGTGGCGTAATGGATAACGTGCAACACCTAAGTAGCGAGTTTGAACTCCAGTCGCGCTAACTTTCACTTTCGGTCTCATAGCCTTGCTAAAGGAATGATCCCGTTTATCCCACCAGCTTTAGGTGAATTAGTACAACTACAATTTTTCTACGAGGATCGATTTGATATTAAATGAATCACTGGGATTGATTTGACATTAAACAACGAAAGCAAAGCTCAGCTGACAAGGCGTTATAACGGTGCAGCTTGACATTATCTTGAAAGATTTGGTTATTTGAAGGTGGTTGGTACATAGGTTGTAACTAATTTTGCATGTTTGAGAAAATTTCATGGATTTTATAATTGGCTTCTTATGCATTACTTATTTATTTAGGATGTTGTTGCCTCCAATCATTTCTCAGAGTTTATTTGATTGACGATAGGCAAGTATGCTTTGCAACTAGAGAGAGAGAGAATGAGAATGAAGGTGACCCTTAGTGAAACCGTACTCTTCTGTGTTCATAGATGTCAGAAATTTCATTACTTCTCTGACAAATGATGATGGCATTTGTGAGCGCATCCATGCTTTCTCTATAGAATATGAAGTAAAATCAAATTTAGAATTCTCGGAACCATTTCAGCAAGTATATCAATCGAGCAGCCTAACGCATGCTGTCTTTTGAAAACGAATTTCTAAGCCTGTACAAAGCATTTAGATTGCTTGCATTAAATACAAAGGGCACCAGCCAGAAAATATTAGAATATATTCTCTGATCCCTGATATCTTTATTTACACATAGTTATATCATCGAGGACTATTTTTTTTCTTTTATTCATATAACATTGATTTTTGTTTTCAATTACGAAATTCATCCATCAAAAAAAAAAAAAAAAAAAGTTTGTATTTCCTGTCGAAAAATGCATTCTCAAAAAATACATGACATAAATTTTCTAGTTGTTTTAAACAAATTGAACGCAACCAGTGAACGGTTTCCGACATAAAAAAAGAAATATACAAAGTAATAAGATAACTTTATTATGGTTTCATGTTAGAGGATTAAAAAATTCTTGGTGTTTTATTTTTGTGGCCATAAATCCCTGTATTTTAATTTACTGGATATCAACGACTACTAAATGTATCTAGTGTTTGTGATCAATTAATTTACCAAATTTCACAAAGCCTTATTTCTAAAGTACAGTTCGAAAAGTGCACAGAAATTATATCAAAGCAATGTCTGGTAGTACAACATTATTTATTTCGATACAAATAAAATATGGTGAAGTGTTTGCTAATGGCCCGGGACACCGGGAGTTCAATCCCAGATCGAGTCATACCAAAGACTCAAAAAATGGTAGTTGATGCTGCCTAATAAGGTAAGGATCCAGGGAATGGAGTAAGGAGCTGCCCTAGACCTCTATGTAGTAGCTATTGAAAAGGGAGCCTTCGAGTCACCCTCGACTAAAGGGAGACAACTTTACTTATATTACTTGTTCTACAATGCTGATTTTCTATATGACCAGCGTAGATATCAATTCATTCTCTAATCAACTTTGGTAATTTATTTTAATGGCACATCAATCTTTGATAATCTGATGCTAAATCCCGCTTCAACATTTCATCTATTTATCAAACAATCCAATTTAATTTAATACTTATTATTTGTTGGCATATGGTTAAACTGTTTCATGTATTGTTGTTTAACATAAGTAATTCAGTCTATCTAGGATTACTGTCATATTTAATACAAATCCTTTCTTTTCAAACTGTTAAGTGGTTTCAAATATTTCCCTGGTCTTTTGGCTGGGCTGTCTGGTATTCGTGTCGAATGGGGTATGGAAACCAATGGCAGATTCGAGGCCGAAAGGCCCCCAACTTCGGTTAGTCCACCCCCGGGTGGGCGAGCTGCTTTTTGCCCCCCTTCACCCCTTGTATAGCACTAGACCTCACGGTGCCCGGATCTAGATTTAGGTCCGTGATACTGCTTGACTCATAAGACCCACATTACACTTCGTGGGTCAATGATAGCAGGGTTAGAGCCTCGGCTCGTTCTCTACCTTCCTCTCTCCTTTAACCCTACTTTAGTCGGCCTTCAGGATTTTGAGCTTGTGTCAAGTCCTGTCTGGTGGGAGGCAGCGACAAATACATTCAAATATTAGTGGTCTGAACTTTTGTGACGAAGCTTGATGATTTTTATCATTAAGGGTTTTTGGACTATTGTCTTCCTCTTCATTGTTATTTCCACAACGTTTCGGCCGATACTGCAGGACACATTGCGTAAAGCTAATAGGCATTGGTTTCCTAAGCTTCTAAGAAGACAATCATCAGGTTGTAGGTTCAATCCTGACGGCAGGCGAGTAACAATACAGGAATATTTAACACTTGTACCCGGTTATGGCTAACGGAATCAGAACAGGCGACTCCCCTAGGATTCAAAAAAGGACGTAGTTCGAAGTTCTGTTAAGGTTCCCGAGTTCGAAAAACACCTGAAAAAGGCTGAAACGTGAAAATAGCAATAAAGATGAAGACAATAGTCTGAAAACCCTTTATGATAAAAAAAAAGTTTCAAATATTGTTGGTAAATATTAATTATTCAACTTTATTCATTCATTTGTACACTGTTAAATTACAAAGGAATATTTAATTTTTCAATTGAATATGAGTCATTTTTTCCCACATCTAACTGGTTTCAAGCATAGCAAATGATGGAATAATTTGACGCATTGTTGGGACCCGAACCTATACTACCTCTCCGAGTCAGAGTGGTCCTGAGTGTAATGGTAAAGAGAGGGAACTTTCTCCAAACTCCAAAACTAAAGCCTCACAATTAGGTATTGTTTAATGTCATACCCAACACTCTAAATGATTTCAAACATTGCTATATAACACTTATAATTCTATTTAACATTATTCATTTGTTTTCACACTGTTGATTGGTTTCAAGCATTGCCAAGTAATACTAATAGTTCACTTTAACAGAAATCAGTTTTTGCATAGATGGTTTTGTGTAATATTACCAGGACACTCGTTTTGGGAGTCTTACCCCTCTGCAAAAAAATATAATAGCTTAGTCCGGTTACCAGTACCAAACACCACCTTGCTTAACACTCAGCATTATAAGGTACGGTTCAAGGGTAAAGTGGAGCAATCCAGGGAATGGAGTAGCGCCCTCCCCTACACCTTGGTGTAGTAGCTATCGAAAAGGGAGCCTTCGGGTCACCCTCGACTATGGTCGCTAACTTTACTTACTTACTTATCCTGTTAACGGTGCCAAATGCGGTACTATAGTTGTGACAGTACTTTTACTTTGGTCTTATCATAGTAACGGCGCCAAATACATTTCCAGATAGTTTGTTTATAAATCTTCTCTGTGCCCGTGTTGTGTTTGTAAGATCCACAGATAAGGAATGACACAATCCATCCGGAACTTCTGACGGTCAGGGTGATCCGTTAGAACAAAGTTGTCTGGGTTAAGGCAACTTAAAAACAAGAAGAACTCTCCGTCAACAATTAATCATTTTATGTTTGATGTTCAGACTGCATACGGTAGAGAGAGAGAGAGAGAGAGAGAGAGAGAGAGAATTTTTAAGCATCTATGAACAGACGCAAAGATACCTCTCACCCGACCGAACTCTCTAAATGCCAACTTCTTACTGAGAAGTTCTGACAACTTTTTCCAAATTCGCTACATTCAGGATATCGCTAAGTTATTGCGTCATCTCACATGTGTCCCCAAATCTTTACCGTGTTTTTCCTTTCCCCAATCAAATATGTGTCAAGACATTTTATTTACATTTGGTCTTCCAGTGTTGGTCGTTGGTGCACTCGCTTGAACTTTCTAATTTGACTTACGTTTCCGCTCAAAGATTTTTACTTACAGAAAAACTCGTGTTTCAACCAAAACAGATAATAAAAATATCAAGCATCACGGCAACTGGGTCATGTATACAATCAGTGCATTCTACAGCCCCAGCTAAAAGAGCTGGTCTAATCAGTTGACGAGCGTTTCGATATCCGAAAGAACGTGGTGTTGAATCAGTTCCTCAATTAATTCATTCAGGACTTAAAAATACGACTCTTTTCAGCATCCCAAATCCATGCAAGAAATTTCATCGTCTACTGAGTTTGGAAGCTCAGGTTCCATGGAATATATGGTGATTTTCTATCTTATCCATCTTCCCAGAGTGTATATACAAGCCTTTTTAAATGCTAACTGAAAATTTCTATTATTTCAACGTCTAATTACGCAAAAATGGGAAATTTTTGTTATAACACGACATGTTTTATACTCCATCGAATTCCCTATAACGACAGAATTTCCATTTACCTCACTAGGTATTGGGATCAATATATTTACATATATTAAAAAACATTTTAGTCAGTCATTCTACGAGTTTTTTTTTTGTTTTTTTTTTCATTACAGTGTCTGTGTGAGATCCAAAAAGCAACGATTAATATATATTCATATAGACTTATATGAGGGACATCTTTCTTAAATTTACATTCTTCGGCTCGTGGTCGAAACTTGTTGGTTACGAACATAACTAGTTGAAAGAGGCTTAAGTAGGGATCTCAAGGATTACTTTCCCAGGATTACATTGGATTTCAATGGATTCACAAAGTGGACAGCTGGATTTTGGCAGTTTTGTAGTTTTTAAATGATTCATGTTTTTAATTCATTTTAAACAAGTTTTCAAAGCTTCTTTGAAATTTAACCCTCTTTCCGCGCACCTAATGCAAATGGTGACTGTCGCAGGAATCTTGCAAAGAAAGACATTAGCATCATTTCTATTTATGATTATTATAGATTACAAACTACGAAAGTCAATAGATCTAATAAGATAAAATACTTTTATAGTGAAAAAAAAACAAGTTTAGTTTGTTTTCTTTAGTTTAATGGAAAATCGACCTTCATGTATTATTTAATGCCAAAGCCATTCTTGTGAAAGAACGGTAGTGGAATTATTCATCTCATAAATGGGGGATGAGAAGATTCATGCCTTTCGGGAATGTATTGATCCAAGAATAAACCTAACAATATTTACCAACCCCTCCGCACAAGGTCAATTTCTAAGCGGAGTTTAACATGTTTAAATTCAGAGTTTTCCTTCTCCTAGACTAGTTGCCTCACCAAGGCTGAAGAACCTAGTCTGCCCTACTATTTACCCATAGCTGGAGGGAGAATAATTGGATTCATACCTATGTGAAACGCAATCAGTCTCGTCCAGGATTTGAACTCGTGTTGCCGTGTCCATTTACTACGACGATAACGATCACACCACGGGCACCTAACAGAATAAACCTAACTGTGCGACTGGAGTTTGAACTTGCTTACTATGCTATCGCTGTCTAGCACATACGCGATTATACCAAAGAGACTCACCTAACGGAATCAACTTAATGACCATATGGAAATCTGAACTCTCTGATCAAATAAAACAGGGAACTATTCCAAGCAGTAGCTGTGTCAGCGCTTCTGTATAGATGCACCACAAATTTTAACGACGCTCGGAGAAAAATGCTTGATTGGTACACAAGGATTCTGCTGCAAAGTGTTTTTAGCAAATATTAAAACTTCAGCCCTTCTACCACTTACCATCTCACAAAGCATCCAAATAAGACGTGAACAATATGCCTGTTACGGCTGGAGAAGCAGAGAGGAAATTATTAGCAACATTTACTTATGGACTCCAACATATGGATACACATACCGACCAACTAGAAATAAATTACATTGATCAATTCTTCGTGGACACTATATGTTTCCTAGAGAACATACTGAGTGCAATAACTGATGGGGAGAACCGAGGCTGAGAGATAGAGGGTCAAGGTTATTTAAAGTATCAAATACTGCACAAATAAAAATTTACATAAAGTAATTATCTTGATTTTACAAGCATTTAAAAACATTGCATTCAGACTAATTATATTAGTTTAACAGTACACCTATAATGTTTATGAAATTGCTCATTACGTTTTTAAGGCATTCTACTGAATAAATATATTTTCAGACGCTGGTGTTTATTGTATCTCTTGTAAGAATTGTAAACCTAAATATATTGGTGAAACATCACGGAACCTTCCCCGCCGCTTGAAAGAACACAAAAGAGACATAAGAATTGGTAACTTAAACGATGCATTATTTCTACACATTTCTCAATGTAATCTCAACTTCGATTTCAATTTTGCAAAGATGCTCATTTACATCCATAATAAAAGTCTAATACGAATTTTCGAAGCCGTTGCTATTTCAAGCTTTTATTCCCTAAATACTCGTCCTGGCTTTTATTATATTTCTCCTTACTTGAGCTAATCCATTTTAAATAGACACAATATATTCCATATTTAGTTAATATATGCCACATATATCATAATTTCATACTTTCTCTTTTTCTTCCTCCTTTTGATTCGAAATCTTTCTCGATAAACAAACGGAACATAAATTCTATACAATATTCCTAATAAGTCAAATGACGAAATTTAACACAACAAACGCTGATTCACTGAACGGACATCTTTTTCTTGTTATGCATAATTTCCCGAATTATTTTGTATTTTTAAACACCCATCGTTGATTTAACATCACTAATATCATCCCTCATAGACCTGATGATGGTTTACTTGAACCGAAACGCTTTAGTGTCGACTTTGCTTTTCAATGAATCTGTCTTTTTACTTAGACTACCTTCTTATCAATTTTTCTTCACATTAAGTTTTGTATGGTTTCATTTCTTTGATGAACTTTCGAAATTCCCTGTTTAAAGTTTATACAGTCAAATCCATGTCGTTAGGATAGCTTTGATATTTACATAATCGGTCTATGGCCTCACCTGATCACGACACGGTACTTTTACCCAATTATGAATGTGTGGATGAACGGCGTAATTATAAAAGATGAAGAGACCTAACACCGGTCTGAAATTTGGTCGGTACACATTCTTCTTTGAGTATCAATGATGTTAAATTTGTTTAAAGCTTTTGGTAAAAATACCTTCCATTCAGTTAGGCAATGATAGGTCAGACATTGTGCTGAAAATCACACACTCCACAGATTTTGTCTGTATACTGGCATTTCGTCCATAATCCCAAGACAATTCAATAGATGGAACAAGTTGTTGAATATTCAGTCGTGCTATTTTAAGAAGTGCGTAAAATCTTGAGAAACGGTCTTATCGACTGTCTGTAGTTCAAGGCGTATTACCACCTGGAAATTGTAGTCAATTCTTTGATAAAGAAAATGATGAGACCCGCTGTCATTTTGGTTGAAAATCTTTAGCAAGAAATTTCATTAAATTCTTGTTGACTGTTTACTGCTGGAGTTATGAATTTTTTTCATAAAGATCCCTGGGGGAGAATGAAATAAATCAGGGTGATTAAAAGCAGAGCTCTTCACAGAGTAAATTTAGTAGTTTGCCTTGATAAATAACTTGTTTATCCACATTAAATATTTGCAAGAAAATTTCAAAGTTTGTTTCAAAAATCATCTAAACATGAAAATTCCAGAATATATTATTTCTCTATTTGCTGTTAAAAAGGAAATTGCAAATTAGGAAAATCTTTCTTAAAAAAGGATTAAAATGACTTTCAATTTTGAAGTGAATTCTACGTACGACTTTAAAGAATTCGATAAACTGGATGATTGATAAAACCCTTGCGAAATATTCCATAGATTTGTCCAACCGATGATCTTATTTTACAATTTTTTTAAAGTTCGCACATGGTGAAATCTGAATTTTGTTATCTGCTATATTTACGAAGCCAACAGAAAAAAATGAACATATAACGTCGTTATTTGTAGTTCAAACTCTTAAAACTACTAACTAAAATTCGTGATCTCATCACCCGGCAAACAAATCCTTTTCATTAAAAACAATTCAAGAATCAAGTCGTGTTTGTCTTCATTTGCTGAAAACCCAGACATTTAGGTCATTACTCGTTTTGTTAGTAACTATATGACCCCAAAATCAAAATGTTTTGAAATAAATATATACATTGAATAATAAAGTTTGAACAAAGAGACTTGCTGTCACTTGTTCTCTAAAAAGCCTCTAATTTTTAACAGCATTAAATATACGATAGTGAATTTAACAAAATTAGCACCAGTAAGTCCAAAGAACACCCTTAGTACTTGACAAATTGTCTGGTAGAAATTTGATTTATGATCCCTTGTCACTTCCTCTTTCTAGCTTTGATATTTCCCTTTCCTAAAAGAAAACTTGGTTGAACTTAGGACATGTAAATTGGGAAGAAACTATAAGTAAACAACGAAGGACCTTTGAAGGAAAATAGCCTTGAATGATTGAAATATAAATCCACAAGATTATAAACCACTACAGAACTTCCTGAGTAAAAATACTTATTAAAGCAAACACATTTAAAAATTTTCTAAATATAAATTTCTTATAAAAAGGAGACCAAAAAGAAAAATCATATACTTCTGTCTCTAAAATATTTCATTATAAACTTGCTATTCATAATCCATTGTTTCACATAAAACTTGTGTGTGTGTGTGTGTGTGTGTGTGTGTGTATATATATATATATATATATATATATATATATATATATATATATAGAGAGAGAGAGAGAGAGAGAGATCTGCAAATTCTGTTATTGTTTTTTTTTTGTGTGTGTGTGTTTAATTTTATTGTTTTGTATATCTGTCAAAAACCTAATAATTTGTATTATTCTAGTCTGTGTTCTTTTTCTACTTTTATAAGTACTTATTTTATTGTATTAGGACAACTGTTAGTTGCGACTATATTTCTAACTCAGTTTAATATAAAAGTAATTCTAGTTTTGAGATATCCCAAAAGTAAATCCCGATAGCCAAATATCTCTACCTCATCTGCTACATAACTAACTGACCCTCTTCAAAAATCCCTGTGTCTAACGCATGACCACTTCCCGCACCCACAACGAAAGTAATTTTTTTGTGATTTCTGATTGTTGTCGATCACACAGCCGGGAATCAGGCTCACTGGTAGTGGGAGGCAGCAACTCTCTTTCCGTTCAGAAATCGCTTCCTAGTCTAAAACTTTCAAAAGAAATAATTGATTGTGTTTTAAATGCTTGCTTCACAAGTATCTCTACCGGTGAATATTTAGCACCGTTGCTGAGCTACGCATGGAAGTTATGTCAGTTGTATTGAAAAATTATTGAGTCTGAAGGTGTATGTAGGAAGATAAATGAACAATAAATTAGACATTAAAGTTCTTGAAAATAATATTATTGCCATCCCGACTGTTAATTTCATCTTGGATGATGTACATTTCAAATATTTTTGGGGGATATAAAATAAAGGTGTATTGTTTTATTTCTTAAAATGTCTTTTACTTCCTCATCATAATCCTTCAGATTTACTCAGCAAGAAAAGTTGTTTATTGTTATGTCGGTTAAGGACAGAGATTGATAAGTTCATGCAAAACCATTTTATTCTTAAAAGTTATCGTGACTGGTTCCACTATTTGTAATTGGAAATGACTTGTCTAGGTTTATGAACGATTTTTCCCAGCTGTATACATGTTTGCATTTAAGATTTAAATAATTAAAACGTCAATATCTATACTGTTTAAACAAACTCTAACCTTTTACAATATATGCTGGAGTAGTCATTATGTATATGTTGGCATTCATGTGTATATGAATTAAAAAAAAAATACCGTGTAAGCCTTTTTAAAGGAAACTTAGGAGGTTCAGTTAACCGAATGTTAACTAAATAAGCCTTCGTACCACAATTTGAGCATCAGACTAATCGATTTTCTTACAAGCAAAACTTACTTTTAAGCAAAAATTATAATTTCAGAAATTTTTATTTCCCGTCTAAAATTAATGTCGAGTGATTTTCCGTTTAAAGACTTTTGAATATTCTATGAAGAAAATTTTGGAACTCTAGAGAATAATAACTAAATTTTATTGAAATTCAAGAAAAAAATTAGTTTAACATTTATGTAAATATTTTTACTCAAAAAATTTACTGGACAATAATGTTTAACGCTAAAAATGCACTGGAAATGATTTTTACAATAAAAATGCATTGCGAATGATTTTTAATATAAAAATCCATTGGAAATGAATTTTAAAATCAAATACATTGCAAATGATTTTAACTATAAAAATCCATTGGAAATAATTTTTACAATAAAATGAATAGGAAAGTATTTCTTCCATGAAAATGCATTGCAAATGAATTTTTATTATAAAAATGCATTGGAAACGATTTCTACATTAAAATGTATAGGAAATGATTTTTACTATAAAAAGATATTGGCAATAATTTTTACAATAAAATGTATAGGAAATGATTTTTACTATAAAAATGCATTGGAAATGATTTTTCCTAAAAAAATACGCTGGAAAAGATTTTTTTTTCAGTAAAACTATGATCAATTGTTGGAACTGTTTATTTCTGTTTGTAGACACTTTCAGTCGGTTGGTTACTTTATTTTACAATATGACAACCCAGTCATTATTATTCTGCAAAAAATTATTTGGATTTTAAATAAGATATGATAATCATTTACAAAACAATTGTAGCTTCAAAGACTCCAGTCTGAGACTAATTAATTAAACACAGTCATATTGGTTCAGACTGTTATACACTTTTGTATTTTATGAAAATATGTTGCACACCATTATATGATTTCTAATACGAGGTGCTTACGATAAGTTTCCAGACTTTTTCGTATAGGCACTTTTATTGATAGTACACACATGAAACTAGTCCCCTTCGAAGTAATCTCCTCCGGCTGCAATGTTGTACCGTTCCAACAACTTCTTGAAGGCCCCATGGAAGTACTCTTGTGTGAGCGTGTCAATGACCTTCGTCACAGCCTCTTTCATCTCAATTGTCTCATGACGACAGCCTCTGAGCTTAGGGAATAACCAAAAGTCACAGGGAGCAAGGTCTGGACTATAAGGAGAGTGAGGAACTGTCTCGATGCCCATCTCTGTCAAATAGTCTGTGACAAGGATGGAGTTGTGGAGTGGTGTATTGTCATGGTTGAAATGCCACTGACCCGATTTCAAGAGTGCTGACCACTTCCGACGGAATCTCTCGCTGAATTCCCTTAAAACCTCAACATAGTAACCCTAACCCTTTGGCCAATCAATTGTGGTGTATTGACTTCCTTACTTCTCCCACACCTCTCATCATCCCCCACAGACTCCCTGCCTTCCTTGAATCTCTTATGCCACTCAAAAGCTAATGCTCGATTCATGCAAGATGTCCCAAAAGCAGTCTGAAGTATTCCATACGTTTCTGTGGCATTTTTTCCAAGTTTAAAACACAATTTTATTGCATATCGTTCTTCTAAAGTGTCAGATTGAATTTTTGACATTCACCAGCTGTGACAATCAGGTTTTAGTAGGGTGTATTCGAATTGCCGTTAGAGCAGTTCATTTGAACCTGAAATCATAAAAATTGGTTAGTCATCTCATAAGATGTATAGCAATAATATACTGAACTTTCAAGAGTCTCCAACAATTTTAAATTACCATACGAAAAAGTATGGAAACTTATCGTATGCTCCTCGTATTTCAATGTGGTCATATTTAGTGCTACAAATCCTTTGAAAATAATTATATCAAGTAACTATCCTTAATGTAGATAGTTTACACAATTGTATAGTTGCTAGTATTTCTATCTAATAGTAATTATTCTCTTACAGGTTCTACCATCCGAGTCAGAGTGGATTAAGGCGTAATAGTTTTTGTTTGCTTTGGTTTTATGGCACATCAACCATTGTTGGTTATTCATGCCAAATCCATTTTTATTCATATCATCATCGTGTCATGCCGCTAGCACGGATATCCATGACCCTCTCTCGCAACTTCTCCCTATCGTTCATCGCCTCTGGCAGGTCTTCAGGGCTACATCCCATATCCTCACAAAGCTGCTGTATGTATGTTCGAGCTGGTCGTCCTGCTTTTGGTAGGCCATATGTGGGGGTACATTGGAGTTCATCACTTATGAGCTCGTCCCTGCTTCTCCAGCAGTGTCCTGCATGTCTGGTTCGTCTCACTTATTTCGAACAATTCAGTTTCAACTAAGTACACAGTTTCGTTCTATTAAAGCCATAAGATAGGACCCTATCAAGTGTTACCACACCGGGCCAAAGTGAACCTGGAAGCGATGGTAGTGAAGAGGTATTCCGCATTTCCCAAAGCTCTAGCATAACTGAATTTTCACCATCAAATTGTTTATTGTCATAAAAATAGGAAACTCATTGTGGAAATGTCTTATCCCCCCCACTGCAGAGAAGCTCTGTGTATTCTACAACCCCAGCTGACTGGGGAAATGGGTAATGGTAAAAAAAAAGTGACTCAACACTCACTAAAACCCCAGAACTCTAACCACACCACGTGAGGCAATGGATACACTTTCAAAGTGGAGATGCAATCGGCGCACTCCTATCCCCATTGAGAGATGGGACTCTCTCTCTCTCTCTCTCTCTCTATATATATATATATATATAGAGAGAGAGAGAGAGAGAGAGAATTAAATTAAATCGCAAGTCGATTTTTTTACCCCCCAAATTTTTTTTCTTTTTCCCCTGGGCGGTGATTCGAGATACTTTATCTCTTGTTCCTGGCCAGGTTTTTTTTGTTTTTTTCTGGTACCGTGAATACTGGTAGATATTAGATTAGTATATATATATATATATATATATATATATATATACACTAGTTTCAGATTTTGCACGCGTGTGTTTGTGTTCTTATTTTGTTTTCCTTATAATATGTGTGCGTGTGTGTATTTTTAACAAAGTGATATGTAAAAGTTTGTATATTCATAACTAAGAATAACTGTATATGTTTAAGAAAATATCTTCACATACAAACTTTATTTTTTGGCGAATTACTAATTTGATTCCCTCTGCAAACAAAATCTTAATAAATTAGCTGTCAATAAGGTTCAAACTTAAGGCCAAACACATCATTTTCTTCTATGATAAATGAGATGCAATTTTTTTTTCTTAAAATATTAATATTCTAGGATGCTAATAACATGAACTGAATTTTTTGAACATTTTTATTTTGAGCAGTCACTGATTCTAACGAAGAAGTCAATATTTCTTTTTAAAGATCTGAAAAAAGAATATCTATTCTTATTAATCAGTATTTACGCATTTTATTCTGATGTCTATCAACAATGATCATTTTATGTTTGCATGAAAACTTAAGAGAATAAAAGCACTTTAAATGATGTCTTGCTTAACAAGCTGCGCTATTAATCTATTACTCGTGAGTTCGATTCTCACTGAGTGTCCCTATTTTGGCTTTATGTCAGAACAAAACGTAACTGGGTACCTCACCTACTTCGTACTTGGATGATCACAAAGTAAAAACATGTTCTGAAAGTAACCTAAGACCCGGATGGCAGAAAAATCAAAACTTAGGTAATAATACACTCTGGTCTATAAAGTTAAGCAGCAAAGAGCCTATTCCATATTTAGGTTTGGTTTGGTTTCTTTGTTTAATGGCATATCAACTTTTGTAGGTTATTTAATGCCAAAGCCATTCTCCTAGAAGAACAGTAGTGGTACTATTTAACCCAGCGCTGAGAGGATAAGGGGGTTCATACCTTTCCCAAGGGTATTTGCCCGAAAGTGAACGTAATAGCGCGACTGGCGTACGAACTCGCATACTACGATTCCGCAGTCCATCGCACGAGGACACCGCCTATTCCGTATTTAGATAAGAAATCAATTAGTAAGAGCAGCTATTGTTAACACCCTAACACTTGTTTTGGATTAAGTAAATCTAAGTTAATAATAGAATCTAATCACTCAGGAGGCGTTCTTGGAGTAATGGTAATCCACATACCCTATGAAAAGGAATGAATCCAATTATTTTCCATCCAGCTACGGTTAAATAGAGCAGACTAGCCGCTTTAAACTTGGAGAGAGAAAACTCTAAGTTCAAACCTGTTAAAATCCGCTGAAAACCCTGCTTGACATTGTATCACATCTTGTGGAGGGTTCGGATGATCATTTAATTACATCAGGTACTGTAAGTAATACGACACAAGAATCACTTGCTGAAAAATGTTCTGGAAACTCACTAGGTTTCGTCAAATTATGATAGCGGGAAACATTGTGGATGGAAATGATAATCTTTCTAATGTTGGGAGAGTCCAGTTAAACCCTTCAGCTGCTCTACCAACTGAGCTACGATGAAACAAAATCAAACTAGTAAACTTGTTCCATATTCATTGATAAAGTGGACATTAGTTCAAATCTCTCCCAAACTTTGCACTGTTTCTTCATTGTCGTAGACTAACGGCCCGAGGTATTAGCTATGAAGAGAAACTACAAGTTGAAGATGAAAGACTGGTGAAAATTTTAAAAAAATGGTTTTCAATGCTTCATGTAAAAAATGAATAGATAAAATAATAATAACGTGTACTTTTCGTTAGAAAAGGAAGTCTCTCACAATTATCTCCTTGAAATTATATTCAACAAAAGATGTTGTGTTCTCTACATTCGATTTTTGTTTGATCTGTATCCATCAAGGGAACATTATTGACCGATTTTCCTTTTCGAGAAGAAGATCTCTAATTATCTTCATTGATCCTCGGGGAAAATAATGTCCACAAATGCAATAATATTTTATGGATTCTAGCAGAAACTTTTTTTTTTGCTTTTTTCTTTCTCCAGTTTCTGTGAATTGTGTGTGAAACTTTAATGATAACTGTATAAACGGAGCACATTTACTACTGCCTTGCATTCGAAATGATAAAGAAAGAGATACAAAATAATTTTAGCGTTTCTTTTCTTTGCCAAGTATCTTTTATTCATTGACGTGCGCCTATATTAAGGATTCTACAGCATACTTTCATTCAGCCACAAAAAGATCTTCAAAAGTTAGCTTAAAACGGAAAAAGCTTAACTGTTATTCTTTGTTAATCATCTTTTCAAGTCATTTTCCCTTGAAAGACAATTTCGATTGGGTGAAGGTAAATGAGAATTTCTCAAAGCATCTGCTTCACTGTAAAGTAAAATATTCTCAGTTTATTTAAAAGCTGCACTGAGTTGGCCAGTCATTAGAGTTGGAATAACATTGTTTTTTTATATTATCCCATTTTTTGTCATTCTCTCGCAGAAGGTCACCGAAGATCATAAATTATGTTTCAGTATCTTTTATCCTTACAAAAATTCCAGTTTTTTATTAAACAGCCTTGATAACAAGTAGAGAAAACCATACTATACGCGCATATATATATATATATATATATATATATATATATATATATATATATACACACGTTTATATGAAGTTTTTGTATTAAGATAAAAGTACTGATCAAATATTTACCATTTTTTCCTTGAAAATATATTAGATATTCTATTTGCAAAAAATAAAAAGAATAAAAAAAATGAAATAAAATCATGAATGTTGCTTTACCACCTACAAATGAGGACACTCCTACCAATATTTTAGGATTGTAGAATTTTCTAGAAGAAATAATTCTTTTTCATTTCGATATAAAGTATCATTTTACAAAAACAATTGAACAAAAAAAGAAGGCATGAACCTTACTATTTGCATTTATTTAACTTCATTGAAGGAATGTGTACACAACAGGATTTATCTACGTCCATAAAGACATCATTCAAAATCTGCAGTTCAATTTATTTCCAAAGTGATCTGTTGATTTGACATGGGTTCAAATAGAGCAACGATTCCTTCTAGAATATCAAAGTTAAGAATCTATAAGTGTTTTAATTGCATAAATAGGTGATCGAAACAAATTGGGGTATGTGTATATAAATTTAAAAAAAAAACACCTTAAAAACTTGAGCGCCAGCATAGCATAATTCTGAGTTTGATTCTCGCCGCATACTTTTGATTTTGTGTTATGACTTACGATCAAATCACGATTAAAACCCAGTTCATGCTTGAGCACCGATAAACTGTTATTATGTAACTATCTGGGGTCTTCGTGTGTGAATAAGAAAAACATAATACACGGTGCATTCAATAGGTTTCCAGACATTTTGTACAGGCATTTAAAATTGTCGTTGACTCTTGAAAATTCACTATGTTATTGAAATACATCTTAGGAGATGACTGACCGATTTTTATGGTTCAAATGAACAGCTACAGCAGCAATTGGAATACACCCTACTAAAGCCTGATTGTCACAGCTGGTGAATTTCAAAAATGCAATCTGGACGTGAGGACACTTTAGAGGAACGATATGCAATAAAATTATGTTTTAAACTTGGAAAAATGCCACAGAAACGTATGGAATGCTTTTAGAGCATCTTGCATGAATCGAGCATAAGTTTTTGAGTGGTATAAGAGATTCAAGGAAGACAGAGAGTCTGTGAGGGATGATGAGAGGTGTGGGAGGAGTAGACTATTTGACAAAGATGGGCATCAAGACAGTTCCTCACCGTCCCTCTAGTCCAGACATTGCTCCCTGTGACTTTTGTTTATTCCCTTAGCTCAAAGGCTGTCGTTATGAGACCATTGAAGAGATGAAAGAGGCTGTGACGAAGGTCATTGACACGCTCACACAAGAGGACTTCTATGGGGTTTTTCAGAAGATTTTGGAACGGTACAACAAGTGCATTGCAACCGGAGGAGCTTACTTCGAAGGAGACTCGAGTTTCATGTGTATACTATCAATAAAAGTGTCCATATGAAAAATGTCCGGAAACTTATCTAATGATCCCTGAATCTGCGCTTTAGTTGTATAATGTCTAATAAAATAGAATAGCAAACCATTATGACTTCGATTCTTATTTGGTGCAATGTATTTATGTCTTTATTTTAAGCTTTGTAAATGATCACGGATTTCTTGAAGATTATTAATTTATTTCCTTCTCCTTTCTTCTTTATAAAAAGTTAATCTCCATTCACTTTTGAGTGAAGACTTTAAAATATTGGTCAAGAAACCAACATGATAGAACTTGGTTTTTTAGTTTGGCAACTCGGGCCGAAAATTTATTGGTCAGTTTTGACCTTAAATCTATGTTTGCTTTTTTTAATTTCACGTTCAGCTTCGTGCGATTAGATATGTGTGTCGCAAAAATAGAAGATAAGTTCCTTAAACATTTCATAACAGACTTAGAAAAAATCAGACT
Source organism: Sepioteuthis lessoniana (assembly GCA_963585895.1). Taxonomy (NCBI): domain Eukaryota; kingdom Metazoa; phylum Mollusca; class Cephalopoda; order Myopsida; family Loliginidae; genus Sepioteuthis; species Sepioteuthis lessoniana. Next base: position 2,931,750 of record OY757938.1, read on the forward strand.
CTTTTTCAAGTACAGGTATTTCTTTACCACAAGGTATTGTGCAGAAGTAAATAACAAATAATATCATTTTTAAATGTATCCTATTTCTCAAGAAATACTAAAATCTTCTTATGTTAGAAGAAAATTAACTTAAACAAAAAGTTAGTTTATTTTTTATTCTTGGTATTTTCGTATTCATATTTCATGTGATCTTTTTAATAAAACTTTTACAATGATAAAAGTCACAAAATGCAACTATTCAAGTAGATTGAGCAAATATATCTGTAAACGCTTTAAAATAAATGTAATAATCCAGGTTAAAGCGCGGTAAGGATAATCCAAAGCCAAACTATTTTTAGACTGTATTTTTACCACATTTTTCACCAGGACACTTGTGAAAATTGTTCTTTTTCTTTAAAAAAACCCCCAAAAAACATTCAAATTTGTACATCTATTTATTTTTTAATTCTTATTTTCAAGAACTATTTAACATTTAACAATTAAGTTATTTATTTATGAATTTGAGTGACTTTATATTTACTTCACTGAAAATAACGATTTATATAAAATGACGATAAAAGTAAAAGTGAGGATTGTGGAAATAACGGCGCTTACTAACTGGGTGTTTACCATCAATTCATTTATGTGAGAAACAGACCGTTACCAAGCACATTAAGGGATATATATGCTATCCTAACAAATATAAACGCTCTATCAATGATACTGACCACTACATATAAATTCAGAATACCACACACACACACACACACACACACAGGAATATATATTAGAACATCAAAATAATAAAAAAAAACTACAGATCTTTAGCTACTGACACTAATTATAGAATTACATTTAAATAATCTTCAACGGCAAAGAGGCCCTTACACCGTAGTAATATGCTAAAACAAAAGTTACATATCTTTTGTAATAGATCCTCCCCTGATGATGGCCCAAAGTCGTGCAGAAAGTACTCGGGATACATACAACTATGGACAATACATAAATCAATTTCCCCCGAATACGATAAAAGTAATACGGGAATTCGAACGGACCCAGAAGAAAATATGTAGACATAAAAAGTCTATGTTTAATGAAATTTGTATCAACGAAAAAATGCTGCCAATATATATGTGTATATATATATATATATATATATATATATATATATACACACAAAGACAAAGATTCTGATCACGTATATTTTTTTCAAATTCGAAATAACTTAAAAATGGAATTTCATAGAAAAATGCATGATACGTTATCACGCATAAATAAGTACACTCACATCAATCCTTTTGGATTGCAGAGTATTCTACCAAAAATTAAAAAATGCAATCTTTCATTAGAATGTAATTCAACATTTTTTGAATGGAAACATCGAAAAAGAAATCGCAGTTGGCAACAAACATCAAGTACAAAAATTAATCAGTTATTTAAATTATTTTGTTTAAATGAACCTAACAAAAATACCTAAAACAAATACAAATTTACTGAGTGTTTTAATTTATGGGAGATAGTCTAAACGATATTTCGTTCAGCACAAGGTCACTCTTTTTTGATCGATAATCTCGGTAGTTAAAATGCTAATTATATATATATATATATATATATATATATATATATATATATATAAACTGCTTATAAAAATATGCTGATTTTCTGGCAACAAATCGGACATTTCCATTGTACTCTCCAGAGAGATATCCAATCAGAATGCATTCAAAACACAATAGAAATCTTTTTCTAACAAGTGTCTCTACCGTTTTTTCGAAAGCTAGAAACATTTTCATGGGATTCTTGTCAGTTGATCAATATTGCCGTGTATATCGATTAATAATTTTGTGGACCTGTCATTTCTTACCGTTTTGTATGGCATCAAGTGCTAGCTTGTATGAAACGGATGCTCTTTTTATTCACATAGCTGAAATAAATGTTGAGATATTTTTTTCGATTGAAAGGTAATATCTGTTTTAATATTTCTCATCCAAGTGTGTTAATCGATTTGTTCTAGAAAGTGTCCGTTAAAACACAGCCAAACGTTCCATTATATATGAAAGTGTGTTGCTGGAGTTGAATCACAATTCTTGTTGAGGCTTTCCTAGCTTTGCAATATTCAAATATTAAATAAATGAAGAAAATATTGGCGATAATGACAATGTGTCAAAACTCCAGCGGTTATTGTGTCGATTTCACATTGCATTATCCGCTGAATGTTCCTTGGTTTAAATAATGGCATTCTTCTTCTGTCATTTTAACAATACAATGAATATGCCGTGTTTCAGATTATGGTAAACAGTACTCAATTTGCCAGATTCTTTCTATTAAAACCTTTTTTTTTTTTTTGCTGTTTTGCAACCATTTTTTCAACAGTTTCTTACCTCATGAAATGAAGATTATCTTCTAATGATTGAGAGTTGACTCGAACGAGATTAAGGTTTCCTTCACTTCATTAGCAAGTTTTACTAGTTCTTAATTGTACTAGGCTGCTTGTTATTGAGAAATAATGCCTTCATTTACTATGTTTTTTTTATAGTTATATAACTGCCACTGCCATTTCAATATTAGAGTCTATTTAATCATGTATCTGAATATATCTATATAAGCTCATGCAGCGGTTAATGTATATATTACATCTGAAAAAAAAAAAAATTAAATTAACTCACTTAAAAGATGTTCACGTAAATTTGGTAATTCAGCAATAAATAATCTGATAGATAAGAGGTAAAACATGATATTTAATGGCTGAACATAATGGCTTCATAGAATATTCTTGAAACAAACTAGATTAAATTATCGGAGTATTTTCCAACATATAAAGAGGAAAAAAATATGGAATATAAAAATATTAAGGTGAAAATTATGGTATCTCTTAACAAATTCCAAATTAGCTCGTAGTTGTCAATCCACGAGCGCGTCTAAAAGCATAAGTTCTTCTAGGCATAGATTTCATGAATTTTAGAAGCGAGAATTTTTATGAAAGTCATTACAAGATCCTCTAAATAAGCTTATTCTATATTTTCCAACGGGTAGTATATTATATAATACATACCATATACGAACACAAGTATACATAAGCATAAAATATTCTATATATATAACAAATCTGCACATAAAATATATATATATATATATATATAAATAAAATGTAAATAATATACAGATATATAATATAAATTTAACATATACACATATAATATGTTTTATATATAAAGACTAATAGGGGAAATAAAAATGAACTCACAAGGGAGACCAGGAAGCACCAAAAAAAAAAAAAGAGAAAGAGGAGGAAGAAGAGAAATCTTACACAAAACACTGACCTCTATAAAAACCGATATGAAATCTAAAAAAAGAATTCGATTAACAAACCTACACGAGTGAATTTAAGTCTCATTGGGTACCCCATTAATATGGTCTTGTGCCACATCCAAGCAAAAAACCTAGTAAATTACTAAATGTTCTCCGAGGAAAGCCCCAAACTGGAAACATACACGTATGTAAGAACGAAATAGATAATTATTTAAAAATATAAATCTTTTAGAAGGCCTATTTATTTCGTAATATTTAAATTTTTTTTTCTCTCTTGGGACCAACAAAAAAAGAAAAATATTATTGTACATTGCTCGACCCTTTTTCCTCATCCATTCTTATCGTCAATCACTCCTGGCGGCTCTTCTACAATGCATCTTATATCCGCACAGAGCTGAGGTATGATACTATTTGCTAGTCAGCCAAAACTGGCATGTGAATATGCGAGATTCCATAAGAAAACGTCACTTATAAGTTTGTCCAACCTTATCCGCTTGTGAACAACGTCTTGTTCGTCTTAGTTGAATGGTTTGCGAGATGGGAGGAAGGAAGCCGTACAGCTGCTTTTTCGTGAGATGCCGCTTCCAGGATTTGTCCAAATCAGATCTCAGTATTCTTGTGTAGTTCCCATATAGCTTTTTCAATGCGTTTTATTGACGTCCATGAGGTGCATCCATCCAGTAGTACGGACACAGTGAAAGCTTGGGAAAAAAAATCACAGTGGCTTCAGTTCCCACAACTTTTCATCATTGTGCGTATTCTTCTAACGAACTTTTCTCTTCAATTCTGTCCGCACTTGGTCGATGCTATTTTTGTCAGTTAGTGAGTTAGCCAATCATTTAATATGAGAACACATTCATTGGCCAAATTCTGCTTTGCTGCACGAGATCTGTGCCATGAAGCTCCGTTATGATGAAAAGTCTCACGTAAATCCAAGCCTGGTATCATACCGTCCTTCAGTAACTGGACACTATTTTATTAACTGTAAATTTTAATTACCTTTCTTGAACCATTCTTTTTTTTATGAATTCTTAAAGCATCTGATTCTTACCTTCGGACTTCAATGTCTTTAATGTGTAATGTGAATCGTTGCGCTTTCTTGGAGATCTGAGAAATTCTCGCTCATAAGGATGCGGCTTCAACTTGATTTCATTTGTAAATATGATCATATTCCAAGCATCTGCATCCCATAGTTCATGCCTCTTTGACCAACTTCATCTTTCTTTCAAATTTGTTTTGTTTAATATCAGTTCTTTAATGCAAAATACTCCCTTCAGTTCATATTCTCGAAGGATGCCCTTAGTGGTACCTACTGACACCAAATTGAGCAACTCACACTCATCCATCACTTGTCTTGTAGTTTGCTTTAGCTAGTCTTTGGGAGTCTTGGTCAGTTTCCCAAATATCCTGTGCTACGGTTTTCGATAGCAACCACATCTTGGTCAATCCGAAACACTTCCAGTGGCTTAAAACATTCAAAGGTTTTTGAGATATCACTTTATAAATTCCGAGTTTTTTAGCTATTACTCTCTGGTTCATATTCTTGGCCATCTTTATGATCTTCTTCCTCATTCTTTGGGAAATTTGGCCATGATCTTAGATAAGAATTTTCACGATTTTTAAGAAAAAGTCGAATCTCTTGTAGAAAAAATATTCAGTGAATGTATTTTTAGTTTAAAACACTTTATCTTGATTGGTTTATGTGAGGTGACCAAAAATTTTTTCATGGCCATTTTTGGGGTGGTCTTGCATCTTACCCCCTTTTCAGAACCCCTACTATAAGATATAATGATGAGGTATGAAAACAAACCCAGCAGGGCCATTTATAAGTTGGCAAATAGCATAAATTGACAATTGCTTCAAATGGCTGAAAACTTATGCACAGTAATATATCTATGTGTGCGGGTGTGTTGAAAATTGATTAATCTCAGTTTTTAGTTGGTCAATGAAATTTATTAATGATTGGTTGGTTGTGTTTTATAGCATATCAACCTGTGTAGGTTATCTAACGGCAGATCCATCTCTATGAAAATAATTAGTTCCATTTTAAACAATTAAGTTTAGCATGAGTACTCAGTTTGTGAAAAACATTTCTATTTCTAGCTATTCAGTTTATTCAAACAGTTCTAATTCAGCTAATTCAGTTTAGTATAAGTATAGATTTCGTTTACACACATTTAAATGTCAAAACAGTTCTATGATAAACAATTCAGTTTTGTGTAAATACAGTTTCAATGTCCAAAAACAGTTCTATTTCAAATAATTCAGTTTAACATAAGTACGCAGTTTAAATCTAAGTACGGTTTCAGTTTTGCATAAGTATTCCGTTAGTTTTATTGAACCCATAGCTAGGATCAGGTGCTACCACACCGGGGCCAGAGTGGACCTGGGAGTGATGGTAATGAAGAGGTACGCCACATTCCCCAAAAGCTCCAGCATTACTGGAACCTCACCGTCAGATTGTTTAGTGTAATATCCAGGACACTCGTTGGTGGGGGTCTTACCCCTCATAAGAAGTGCAGTCGGTGTATTCTACAGCCTTCCCAGCCGACTGGGCAAAAATTGTTATTAAAGCAATAAATATGTAAATTGTAAAGAATTACTTCCTTCAAATGAAAGCATAAAATATTCATATGAATAATTGGGAAGAAAATCTTTGCCTATTCTCCATACACGTTCATTTAGTATTCCCAAATATGCTATACATTATCTTTAAACTCAAGGAAAAGTTTTTAATTATGTAAAAAAAAACCCTGTGCTCTTTTTTAGGGAAATTGATGCTCTCAACAAGTAGTGGGGTAGCAATAAAATTAGCAATAAAGTAAACATTTTAACTTGTCAATTCACTGCAAAGACAGCCTTTATATATATATATATATATAGCCATTGACCTTAATGAGTAGAGTGTTCGGCAATTGTCCGGTAGACCGGGATTCAATCCCAGGTCGAGTCATACCAAAGATTCAAAAATGGTACTTGATGCCGCCTGGCTTAGCACTCAGCATTATAATATAAGGATCAAGGGTAAAGTGAAGTAATCCAGGGAATGGAGTAGTACTGTCCACTACACCTCGGTGTGGTAGCTATTGAAAAGGGAGCCTTCGGGTCACCCTCGACTCCGAAATATACATAATTGAGAGAGAGAGTGACATACAGACAGACAGACAGACACACATTATATAAACTATAATCCCACAATCTTATGTCCACAACTTCAGTGATTAAATTGATTAACAGTGTGCCATGTCAAAAATGTGAAACGAATATACTCATTCATGAAACTACTGCTGTTGTATAGCCGTGATACAACTATACGTATATATATATAGATGCGGAAACATAATCAACAATAATGACGAACGAACACACTTCTTTAGAAAAAGATACCTCTCACACTTTATTCTCGAAAGGGTTATGTGTGAGAGGTGAGTTCGAAACGGAACAGACTGCAACATATTGACCCCAAGTTCCACTGACTATTGCAGCACTTCTTTCTCATTCTGCTGGGCTGCTCAGCCGGGGGTCCTGAGGGCCCAAGCACTCTGATGGGAGCTGGTTCTCACTGCCTCGAACTGCAACTAACTGACTCCAACTAACTTAAGCCGTCTGTGGCACCCGGTTATATAATTGTTTGACATTCACCTGCTTCTTGTGGGCACCGCAATTGCACCGAATTCAACCCGTCAAGGTGATACCCAGATATCTTCGACCTGATGTACCTGTTTCTTGATTGACGGCTGGGTCGAAGGTCAATATGTTACACTGCCACAAATTTCCCGTTAAGCTTAATATATCCAGTCCTCACCAAATAAGTCCGTGGGGTGGTGTAGAGGTTAACATGCTAGACTGTGACCGTGTAGTAAGCAAGTTCGAACTTCACTCGTGCTTTCATGTTCACTTTTGGACAATACCCTTGATATATATATGTACACACACAATGTTATATATATATATGTGTGTGTGTGTGTGGGGGGGTGATGTGGCAGTAACATGTCTCACGTTTTTAAACTGTTGCTAGTGTGATTCAGCTCGGACAAATGATATTGGTAGCTCCATGTAACAATTATCTTCTTTTTTGTTGGTTTCAATCATGACTTAGACACAATCTGTGTTTGTTGTTGATACTTTTCTGTTTTGCATTTTTTAAGACAGGTGAATTTTAATCTACTTTAGGTTTTATTCTGCTCTCCTGACTAGCAGGTGATCATTTTTTGTGCTTATTTAATTTTATATCAGAATGGTGCTGTTCCGGATAGAACATGTACACTGGTATAGTTTGGAAATTCTACCCGGAAGAAGTTACCATTACCGTTTGTGCAAGTTCACTTATACTACACAGATAATAATTTAAGATGTGAGAGGCATTTCTGTCGCTATATATATATATATATATATATATATATATATATATGCATATAAATACTAATATTATATATATATATATATATATATATATATATATGTATCGCTTCTAAAAATTTCACGACAGAGATTGTTAGTCGAGGAATGAAATAGTATGTATAACATTTTAATGAGTACCGCGGTGTAATGTTTATAGTCGTAGAAAATAGATAAGGCGACATGAGTTTAACTTCAAGTCGAGGCTTATTGCATTTTACATAGCACTGATACCATTGGGAAAAGTATGACTTGAATTCTACTTCTAGTAATAGATAAATAGTTGAGCAGACTAGATTCTTTAGCCTAGTTTTGGCAACCATTCTAAGAGAAGGAAACCCCTGAATTCCTGTTAAACTCTGCCTTAAAAACATTGACCTTGTGTCACATCCTGCCCAATCGGAGTGACTGGTAATTATATACATTTTAATATGGCATTGATTTTCTAATGTTTTCAACTCTTATAGTTTTTAAACTAACTGTAGAGTTTTAGTATAAACAATTTTGGCTATTTGAGTAAGATATGATGTAATGATATCCTATTATGACAATCAGCTATACAAGTACAACGATGAGAAATTGTTAAAATCTTCTAGATAGGGAAACGGATGATAATAAGAACAAATGTTAAAACCACTGTGAATTTCTCTTTATTCTGACTTCACTTTTTTTTGTTGTTTTTTTAGAAAGCTAAATATCTATTCTAAGATATATTAGTTTTTTATAAAAAAAATTATTTCGAAAATTTTGCACCAGGAGACTTCCAGATAATGACGTATTTTGAAGCAAGCATCTGATGATGTAAAGGTTATTTTTGTAGAAAAAATTAGAAACATTTTTTGGCTGCAGAGGATTTTTCAGAATCTTTTTTTAAGCCAGTACAGTTAATGTCACAAAAAGTATGAATGGTTATAATGAAGGAGAAAACCCCTTTTTCATTTATATAACAGCTAATAATAAAATGAATAAAGGAATGATGAATTTAACACTTTAAAAAAGAGTTGTTAGAAGTTATGTCTCAGTTAAAGCTCTTTGTATGATAAATACTAAAATAAGTGTAACAACTATTCATGAAATACATCCTTTCTGAATATTGATTTATTTGTAAATTCAAAACCTGTTCTGGGATTCTTTAAACAACTTTTAAGCATTCTAAATTATTGCAAAGATTTATCATAAGTTATTATATACATAGAGAACCACTGATCATTTAAAATGCTTGATAAATTCAAAAGTACTCAATTGCTCGTCAGGATAGCAGGATAAAACCTAAAATTGATAAAGTTCTCATCTCTTTTTAAAAGTTTAATGCATCCGCTCGTATAAAATAATCAGAGCAAGCTGATGTTAATTATAAATACTAAGTACCAGATCAAGTTAAAATTCATTTTGAATACTAAATATTCATGGTACAATGAAATGAATAAGGGGATTTTGCCTCTGCGGAACTAAGAAGAAGGGAGAGTCGAAAACTTCCATCATCTTGTTCGTTTTATCACTATTACAGTCACTGTATAATATTACACTTAGTAAATAATTGGTCCAAAGAAAAGAATTGGACTAAACTATATATATATATATATATATGATAAATAAGGATTGTGAGTATCCAAAAGAATGAGTGCTCAATTCACAGCTTTTTAATACAAAATATAACTGCAGAGCGAAATATATATATATATATATATATATATATATTTTGTTTTCAAAACAAGAAACTTAGATTTATTATGGAAATGGAATACTCTGTTTCGCTCATTAAAAGCTCGTCATTTGAATTCCATTTGACAAACTTTTATAAGTGAAACACATTTATTATGGAAATAGAATACTATTTCAAAATTTCTTGTTTTTTAAACTTTATATATATATATTTTTTTTTTTGTTTAAATAAAAGGTGACACTTTGTTTATATCCGTTTTATGTTTGATCTGTGCAAATCTTGATAAGCGTCGTTTCACTTTTGGAGAGAGTTAATAATTGTGAAATAACAATGACGTGTCATGAATTGGCTCCACTCGAAAATGAAAATACTTAAGAAAAATAAGACGCGTTCGTGAATTCATTTCATCCAGAAATCAAACGATTCATATAAAGACTTGAGCAAATCAAGATAAAATCTGTAGAAAGTACCCGTTCCATTTTATCTAATATGTCTAAAAGCTGTTCTGGGATCAGCTCAAATAAATTTTTTGGAAAAATCAGTAAAGGGACAAAATTAATTATAATACCAAAAGGAATCGTACTAAATAAAAATTACACCAAATGCAAATTTTTATACAGAAAATAATTTTGTGCCAAAGAGAATTCTCGTTTATCTTAATTTTTGTTGGTTGTGAATTAAGACGGGACACAACATTTAGTAAACAATTAATACACAAGTAGGTACGAGAAAAATGACACATAAACCATATTTTCCGTTAATTTCGGTTGTAATAAAATATAATTTATTGATAAATAATTTAACATTGAAGTAATTTCAATCAATAATATATTCACCGTTCTTTTGAATCACCTGTTGCCATTTCTCAGGTTTTGCTTGTGATTCCTCTCAAGTTTAGTTCAGTTAGTTTTACGCTCAAAAATGTGTTTACAAACATTTTCACCTAATCTTCTTGAAATATACATATTTGTCATTAAGAACATTTCAAAAAGAAAGAAAAATATAGACATTTCTTGATACAAAGCCTGGTGAATATGGTGGTTGGAATAGAATACACTAGGCTAAATCCAATATTTTTCCTGCATGAACCTAGCTCAAGTTTTCCTTGCGTTATCGGAGAAAGGAACAACGTTTCTCCTATTGATGAGTGCACGGAGTTTACATTGGAAATTATCATACACGCATTGCAACTGTTGAGCTTTTAAATCTGCATTGAGTGTCTGAATTCAATTTAAATATTCTCCAGAAATAATATCACGATGGTTTCACCATACACACAGCCTTCTACAAAGCTTTACTTTGGAGGTAGGCTGCAGAGATTAATCCTTGTCAATCTACTGCTTTGGCCGTTGAACCTTGTCATCAAAGACACATTTGTCATTATTTCTAATAATATTTTTGTAAAACAAGCCACTAACGAGCCCTCAAAGAAAGCTTGTCACTCTTGATATACTATATTCTTTTCACTAAGTCTGTGGAAGCCTGACGCACAGCTTGCTCACTTGGCCTATTTTTTCAAATGACAACAGATTGTGGATTGGAATGTGTTGATGTTAAGTGTTAATTCTTGAGTAATTTTGCGCGGATAGCAATCCATTAATTCTTTTAAAGATCCTGATTGAGGCCTGATGTTTAGTCTGGTCTAGGTTTATCTCCCAATGTATCGACAGAACGAAAATTGGTAAACAAGTTGTAGATTTGACCCTCAGTAATGATACCTTGACCATCAACATACATTTTCGGAGCTATTTCTTTAGAATTGTTGCTATTAATAAAATTCCACTACACTATATATCAAAAATGCACTTTCAGTTCCTCAATTTTAGGGACAGAAGATCATAGATATAGTTATGATGCACTCTCTTCCACTACTGAAATAAAAATAAGGACCACTTTAATCAGAAAATTTACTGTTGCGTTTAGAACATCAGAATTTCTAAATGTCTATTTCCAACACTGTATTGAGTCATAAATAAAAGGAAACAATGAAATTGTCGTAATTTGCAATAGACTTAATATAAACATACTAATTTAATAACAGACACGAATATAATTAAAATTATGAAAGTCAATATTTTAATAAATGAAAATTCAACTCTTGCTTAGTTGTATATCCCAGCTATTGATTACAAAAATGTTTAAACCGAAAATAAAGTTTCACTTACCTTTGATTTGAAGAAAATGAAATCAGGACAGGATTTGAAAGAAAAAAAGAAACGATACATGTCAGTAATAATGTATCAATAAGATTTCAAGACACAATTATACAAAATAGTAATCAATAAATTGATAGATCATTATCAATAAATATTTGGATCTTTAACATGAAATTGTGGAGTTGGTTAAATAATATAAACTCTAAATAATCATTCACTGAAAATATTCCATATTGGCCATGGGTTTTCATTTAACTTCTGAAAATGTCCTCGTTCGTTCAATAACTAAATTGAAGGCTTCTTTAATTTGTTTATGGTTGAAGTAAGACATTTTAAAAATACATCAAGATCAATTGAAGATTTTGTTTTGGCTATCCTATCAATTGCTTAACAATTTGAGGAAGTGTTACTAAATTGTCCATGCAAGCTTACTAAACACAAGAAAGAAAAAAACAGCACACTTTAAAAACTTTATATTCTTCTAAACTTATGATAAATTTGCAACATTTCTGTAAGCAAAAATTTAATTGAATTAATATGAGATGTACTTATTTTTAGAATACGATATATTCATCTTTAAGGGTTTTCGGACTCTTATCTTCATCTTTATTGTTATTTCCACAGCGTTTCGTATCATATGTCCTCCGGCCTTCTTCAGGTGTTTGTCGAACTCGGGAACCATCACGGAACTTCGAACTACGTCCTTTATTGAATCCACGGGGGTCACCTGTTCTGATTCCGTAAGCCATAACCAGGTACAAGAGTTAAGTATTCCTGTATTGTTTCTCGCCTGATGAAGACGATAGTTCGAAAACCCTTAATGATAAAAATCACTAAGCTTCGTCTCAGAAATTTAGACGACCGATATATTCATGTTTTTGCTGTCGCTATACAAGTTTCAGTATTGTAGGATTTAGTAATAAACAGTACCTAATATCCCTTTTTATTGTTTAATGAAATTCGAAAAATAAAATCCTGGTGTCTTTGGTTAAGAAAAGTTACATTTTGTAAGAAATATTAAAAGTATACTTATCTAAAACGATAACATACGTGGTTCTTTTTTTTAAAAATCTGTACGTCTCGCTAAAATGATACATTTGTTATTTACTTTCGCCTTTGTATGGGGCCCACTTGAGTAAAAAATTTTTTTTTTTTCTCTATAAAAGTGATGATGTGTTGCAATGATAAATTCTTTAGCTATAGCTCTTATTCCTGGCAAGGCTAATAACTTTTTGAAATAATCTCGTGCATGTGCGTGTGTGTATGTAAAAATATGAACGAAATTTATTAGAAAAATATGAATATTTCTTTGTAATTATTTTTTTTTTTTTAGTCGTTTTCAACTAGTTTTGACCTTTCGTCATTTTCAGAACAGTTGTTTTTCATTTAAGTCATAAAATAGTTTTTACAAGAGATAATATTGTATAAAGGAGAAGATATAAAGAAGAGGTAATGTAGTTTATTCACTCGTATATATATATATATATTCCACTTTGTATCAATTTATCCATTATTTTATAAACAATATTTTAATCCTTCAAGCAGATTTAAAACAAATCAATCGTTGGAAATAACACTGAATATGCATTTAAGTAATGAAATCGATGCTATTGCGTTGAAAGGAAAATTCAGTTTGGACTTGCAATATTTATTCTTATCAAACAAATAGACTGAATTTTGATATTTACAAAATACCGTATCGTACTGGCATGAAATCTCAAAATAATAATTTTAACCCATGACCTTTCCAGAGTAAGATAAAGATGAATTTCAAGTCCAAAATCTGAAAGAACATTTTCAGAAAGCGCCTTGAGTCCTTCCTTGTTTATGTATTTCATCATTTTTTTGGTGTGTGTTGACTCTAGCACCATCTACGAACAGAGAAGGTGAAACTTTAAAAAAAAATATTTTGTTTTTAAATGTCTCCTTAACGTGTACTGTTCAGTCTGTGAAACGAGCTGTTTTAGAGACACAAATTAACAACCGTGAATAAAAAAAAACAAAAAAACACGAGGTGCTATTCAGTGAAATATTTATTTTCATATCATACACACGTTGATACTGTCGAAAAAACAAATAGTAGAAGGGTGATACTTGAAGTGCAGGCAGCAATCGGGGTTGCAAAAAAGAATTGCTCTTTAAGCGACTCGCCCGACAAGGTCTGGTAACAGAACTATCTAAAATTCTGGAGTAGAAAAAATAATGGTCTGGTTTCCTTGATAACACAATTTAAAACTGAACCTGAATATATAGGTTGTAATCCCCTCTCACCCCTCCTACTCTTAATTCTGACCATAAATATCAGAAGCTGATAGACATTCATGTTGGCCACAATATCCCCCGAAACTGAGCCCGCAAGACGTAAGTAACACTCTCTAACTCATTTCTTTTTCCACAATACTTATATAAAAGGAGTTAAACAATATAATGTCTTCAACATAAGCGACTTTGATATGAACTGGAAAGTCCAAAATATTAGTCTTTGTAAATAAGAGCATAACGGCTTCACTCCACATTACCCAATCAATCATTTATTCTTTTTTTTTTAAATTTTATATTTCAGTCGGTTCCCTTTCATAAGGTGAAAATCAAGAACACCGAACATTTGCCAGGATATTTCCGGAAGGCATTTTTACGGTCGATTTGTAACATTTACTCGTATGTTACAAGAATAAGGAAAAATAAAAATAAAAAGAGAGAAAAATAAAATTGGTGATGTGATTTTTTTTTTCGTGATCATAAATCCTATTTTTTTACATTTGAGAATTCAAAGCAGAAACCAATGTTTAAGATCTTTTAAAATTCTCATTGCACGGTGATAAAAAAGACAAGTCAGGCTTTTTTTAAAAAAAAATCATCTTTATGCTGAGAATAATTCTGACTGTGAGTTAACCCCTTATGAATAAGTGATAGCAATTGCTTAACTTTAGATTTAAAACAATTTTTTCGACATTGATGTTCAATTATTTATTATTGAAGAAAGTTTATTTAGACCGACACTCCGGCCTCCATCTGATGACAGTAACTGCATTGCCCAGTTGGCTGGGGCTGTAGAATACACCGACTGCATCTCTGTAGAGGGGTAAGACCCCCCCAATAAGCATCCTGGATATGACACTAAACAATCTGATGGTGAGGTTCCAGTGATGCTGGGGATTCGGGGAATGCGGAGCACCCCTTCATTGCCATTGCTCCCAGATCCACTCTGGCCCGGAGCGATTGCACCTGATAGTTCTATTTAACCTATACACAGGGCCCTAAAGGCATACTTATGCTAAACTGCATCGTTTGTCTAAACTGAATAGCTTGAAATAGAAGTGTTTTTGACAATTAAACTGTACTTACATTTAAACTGCGTGCTTGTGCTGAATTGAATTGTTTGAAATAGACCTATTTTCATAGAAATGGATTTGGCGTTAAATAACCTACAAAGGTTGATATGCCATAAAACCCAACCAACTGGCCGACAGTAACCGCTGTTACGAGATAGAAGCCCATTTAAGTTTTGGTTTAATGACATATCAACCTTTAATGGCTATTTAATGCAAAAACCTGTTAATACATATTTTAAGTGAATAGTTTGTGGGTAACAATATTTTTTGACGAATCAGAGCTCATTTGTTTACACACAGATAAATGATAACAAGTATTGCAGTTTATGGTTTGCGCATAACTAAATAATTTCAAGTATTATCTAACGCTAACAGTTCTTTCAATATGGTATCAAGCATCGCACTCTTATTGCAATTCAAGTAAATATTAATCAGTTGTTTGCACACAGTTAAATAGTTTCAATAATAGAAAATGATTAAACTGTTCTATTTCCCCCTGTAGATGAGACCCTAACAGGTACTACCAATGTGGATCAGAGTGGATATGGAAGTAATAGTAATGAAGGGGTACTCTACATTATTCCTGGATTGGAACCTCCTGATCAGATAGTTTAGTGTCAATCAGGACATTCATTTGGGGATTCTTACTCCTTTGCAAGGGTTACTTTTAATAACCCTAGCAAAATGGTCAAGTTCATTTACCTAGGAAGCTGTGTCTCATCGACCGAGACATACATCGACAGGTGACTAACAAAGGTATGGCTATCGGTCATATGGAAGTTAGACCTGACCGATAAAATGAAACGCAGTTTCTTCCCAGCAGTGATCGTGTCAATACTGCTATATGGATGCACTACATGGACGCTAACTAAACGGATGAAGAAAAAGCTCGATGGTAACTACACAAGAATGCTGCGAACAATGTTAAACAAGTCCTGGAGGCAACACCCACAAACACCCACACGGCCACCTACCCCACCCTCATCACGAAAACTACCCAAGTCAGACGAACCAGACATGTAGGACACTGCTGGAGAAGTATGGACGAGCTCATAAATGATGTACTCTTATGGACCCCTTCACATGGCCGTGCAAAAGCAGGGCGGCCAGCTCGAACCTACATATAGCAGCTCCGTGAGGATACGGGGTGTAGCCCCGGGGACTTGCCGGAAGCAATGAATGATTGGGAGTGGTGGCGAGAGAGGGTCAGGGATATCCGTACTGATGGTACGACAAGATGATGATGAGACTCTTTTACAGACGTGCAATCCACGTATGTAGAGGCCCAATCGACTGGACTGACCGTCGTTTATTAGCTGTAATTGATAATTTGCTATTCTAAAGTAGCTGTATTCTCTTTATGAGCAACCTCAGACGTCGTGTAAGAAATCCAGCCCTTAATTATATTGGAGAAAATGGAAGTCAATTTACTTCTATGCCTCTCGACCAGACATATGTCAACGATCGAATCCACTGCACAACCGGATTTTTCTCTTCAAAAATCAAAACCTATTATTACGCTTGATCTCATTGGATACCGGTGAAAAGTCGACACTGTACGTACAAGAAGACATATTCATCGAACTATTTAATAGTTGTCGACGTGGGAAATGAATCCAAGTTAAATGTAAATGCTAATAGCCTTTGGAAAAGGGATAAATTTCACTCTTCTCCCTTCCAGTCAAGTCGGCTGGCCCGGTAGAATACACCGACTGTATCTCTGTAGTGGGGTAAGACAATCTGATGGTGCGGCTCCCATAATTTTTGAGCTTTGGGCAATACAGAGTACCTTTTTATTGCCATCACTCCCAGATCCGGAGTGGTTGCAGAGTAAAATTTAACTGAGTGCAAACAAATGACTTACGCAAAATTGAATTATTTGAAATTGACCTGTTTGATCCTTTTACTGTGGGTAAACGAATAATGGATATTTAATTGAATTGATACTAATACATGGCAATACTTTGACTTATGTTAAATTATATATATATATATATATATAAACCAGATTTGGAATTAAATAACCTACAATGGTTAATATGCAATAAAACTAAACCAAATAGGACATATCTTCTCCCTCAAGCAACGGTTTTTTTAAAACTTTATGAAGTGTTTCTCATCTTCTAAATCAAAGATATACTGATTCTTTTTCAAGTAGAATATTACACAGTTAACAGAGATATCAATCATCAATAACAAAGACTATAGCATTGAAATTCTAAAGCGCAAACATAACTATCTGACATTTCAAACTAAGAACCGTTCTTATATATCTATACAATTTTATTTTGAATTAGTAAGGTGCTACAGTTTTGTCTTAAGTGTCTTACTGCAGCTAAAAAGCAGTCTACCCTACTATTTTGTCATAGTTGAGAGTAGAACAACAGGAATCATACTTTTCGCAAGGATATCAAAATAAATTGAAATACATACAACATCATACAGGTTTTGAACTTGACAAGTCGAATCCATTTTCTACAAAGATTAGCGCTACACCGGCACCTTCCTGTCCCACCTCGACAAAAAGTACGATCCAGAGCTACCCGATTTTAATATGCATATTTATTGGAGATAAGTGCGTCAATAAATTATTTCAAATTTGGGGATGAAGGATTGCACGGAATGAATCTCAAAATAAATATGAAGGAAGCCAAATTAGCTAATACTGAAACTGAATTTTTACAATTCAGAAAGAACCGAATAAACAAATTTTTTATATTGCTAAAATTTTTCATAATTAAGTGAATATTACTAATTAGAATTATAAGTTGTTCATCGATTCGAATATGTAAAATAGTTTCAAAATGAATCCTCCATTGAATCCTCAGCAACATTTTGCTCGTTGTTTTCTGCAATACATTAACAAATATCTCATATCAATTTTTTGGAGCTAATTTGTCCCTGCACTATCAGTTCTTCCAAATCAGTGATTGACTTTTCACGAATTGCCTGAAACAAGACTCAAAGCTCATGACATTCAGATAAAATTTGACCAATATTTATATCCATAATGCCATTGCCCTCTTGATTGCCTTTACACATGAACAGTATTATGAAAATAACCTTATAATAAACTTAGTGACTAAAATAACTACTAAGATACAAACAAGAGTTGGAAGACATGAGGGAATAATTTATTTCGGTTCTGAAATGAAAAAAGTTTACCTTGGATTAGAATTATATTAAAATTGGGAAGGGCATAAGGAAATTGGGATCTGCAAATCTTCCAAGTGTTAATTAACACTTTTAATTATTACTGGTATTATTTCCACATCGCGATTACTTATAATTAACAGAGTTTTAAGGCTGTTAAATAACCCATTAAAAGATTTTACTGAGTGAAGAGCCTCAGGAGCAGCAGGATAAGTGTTCTAACTTTTAAGACGAAGGAAAAAATACATTTTTAAGTCACTGAAAATTTTAATTGTTGCCTAATTGTTTCTTACTGTGTACGTATATATATATATATATATATATATATATATATATATATATATATAATTTAGTTAAGATTTATCTAAGTATCTATGGAAATAAATATACACACTTATAGGGGGGTCATTCCATAAAAAAGTTGAATTTTGCCCATGAAGTTGGAAACAGGAAGCACTGTTTATAATTGTATCTTTTCCATGGAAATCAATATTGTCCAGAAGACTACCAACATGTCATTTATTCCTCTCTGCAGCCCGAACGTTTTTTTTTACTGAGGTATCAGAGTAATTATATTTCATTAACCGTCTTTTTGACTCAGGCTTGTCCTGGCAAATACATCTTTAGATCAATTGTAAGCATGCTTAATGAAAATATGCTTCTCTGTATATATTACATTTTGTTCTGTAAATTTCACATGGTTTGCCATCTTCAGCGAATGAATATTTAATGATTGACCTCAGTTCAACTGTAGATCACTGTCTGATTTGCCCCCACTTTGAATAGCCTCAAAACAAATATTTTTGCAAGATATAAATGATTTTTGCTATAATCCAATTCCGAACAATAAAGTTTGTATATATGAAAAAAATCTTACAATTTAAAAAAAAATCCCTTTATCTATTAAGTGAATATTAAAAAAATGACATATATAAGTCCAGTTTTTGAATATGATATATATGTTATATCAGGCAAATTGATATACAAATTATCGATCGGATATCTACATCTGTTAAATTCACATTCAGTAATTGGATGAACATTTCTTGAAAGTTGGGTGAAATCTTTATACCCTCGGTTTCTTGGAATTGATTCAGCAGCAAAAAAGTCTGGATCAACAAATTGTTTTTTTTTTAATTATTCCAATTATTTGACATATATGATAGTGTAAAGATTCCATGCATATCAGTACCAAATAAATGTATAAAAACATAATTCCTTCAGGAAGTTACAGCATGTTCATCATCATAAAAATTTAAACATCGAAGAATAGACTTGATTGGGAAAGTCAGATTAGAGCTTTGAATTTTTTACGCGAAGGAAAACTGAAGCTTTCTATTGTTTATAATGTGTGAATTTATAAGTAGAGACTTTCATTGAAGGCTGAATGACAGCAAGTCTCTTCAGCTCTTTAGGATTCTCCTGTGTATTCTAGATGGTTTTAGCAGTGTTATAGTTTTGATCGTCTCGACTCTTCCTTCTTTATTGCCCAGTCAGCTGGGGCTGTAGAATACACCGGTTGCACCTCTGCGGAGGGATAAGACTGCCCCAATGAGTGTCCTTGATATGACACTAAACAATATCAGGGTGAGGTTCCAGTGATGCTGGGGTTTCGGGGAATGTGGAGCACTCCTTCATTAGTATTTCTCCCAGGCCCACTCTGACCCGGAGTGGTAGCACCTGATTGGGCCTTATCTATGGGTTAAATAAATGCTAATCTGAATTGTTTGAATTATAACTGTTTGACTAAACTGAATAGCTTGAAATAGAAATGTTAATGATAATTAAACTATGTACTCATGCTAAATTGAATTGCTTTAAATGGAACTGTTTTTGACATTGAAATTGTACTTACACTAAACTGAATTTTTTAATATAGTACTGTTTTGACGTTCAACTGTGTGTAAACTAAATCTTGCTTATAGTCGCCGTCGACCATAGTTGAGGGTGACCCGAAGGCTCCCTTTTCGATAGCTACTACACCAAGGTGTAGGGGAGGGCGCTACTTCTTCCCTGGATTGCTCCATTTTACCCTTGATCCGTACCTTATAATGCTGAGTGTTAAGCAAGGAGGCATCAAGTACCATTTTTTGAGTCTTTGGTATGACTCACCCTGGGATTGAACCCAGGTCTCCCGGGCCATTTGCGAACACTCAAACCTCTTGGCCAATGTCCGTTTTTAAATCTTGCTTGTACTTAGCTGAATTAGAACTGTTTGAATAAACTGAATAGCTTGAAATAAAAATGTTTTTGACAATTAAACTCTGTACTCATGCTAAACTGAATTGTCTGAAATAAAGCAGATTATTTGTATAAAAAGATATTTGGGGTTAAATAACCTACAAAGATATACCATAAAACCCAAACAACCAATCTTCCTTCTTCAATAAAAAAGTTTCATATGCAGCCGCTAAAAACCCATATCTGCCGCCAAGATCCAAATAAGCGTATATTCTATAGAATTGGACAAATCCTTAATATTTTGTATAACCGCCGACGAAAGTATTGATCATCTAATATTTGACTACTCCATCCTAGCGTTGAAATTCATTGAAAAATGAGCATGATAGGACGGAACAATAGCTGCAACGGAATATATGCCAAATCACCGTCCAATCACATGTAGAAAAAATGCAAAAAAAGAAAGACTGCCACCGGTACTAGAAAGTGAAGGTGTAACTTTGTGTAAAACCATAAAGACCAACACTATAAAATCCTACCGAACAGATACAGTAATTTCAATAACAGGACAGTCTTGCCTGATATAGGTAAAGTTGGCGACCTTAGTCGAGGGTGACTCGAAGGCTCCCTTTTCAATAGCTACAACACCGAGGTGTAGAGGAGGGCGCTACTCCATTCCCTGGATTGCTTCACTTTACCCTTGATCCTTGCCTTATAATGCTGGGTGTTAAGGAGGCATCAAGTACCGTTTTTAAGTCTTTGGTATGACTCGACGTGGGTTTTAACCCCGGTCTCCCGGACCATTGTTGAATACACTAATTTGATCGTGTTTTGAAATATAATTTGGTTGGTTGTGTTTTATGGCCAATCAAGCCTTATAGATAATTCAAAGCCAAATACTATTTGTACGATCTGTAAACGAATAGTTTCTAGTTAACATTTTTGAATGAAACATAACTCAGTTGTTTGCACACTGTTTGATAAGTTCAAGTATTGCTATTTGTTATTTGGACACAAATGGTTTTAAGTATTTCTGTATAACACTAATAATTCTTTTTAATATTAAGCATTTGTTTGAAAACGTTAAAGAGTCTCAAGTATAGTAAATGATTAAACAGTTCTATTCGACTTATACCATGAAACCTGGTACTATCACTCCAGATCAAAGTGGACCTGTGAGTAATGGCAATGAAGGATTACTCCAAAATTCCTCAAAACCTCACCATCTGATTTTTAGTATCATACCCAGATCACTCGTTCAAATTGTCTTAATCTCGTCTTAGGAGCAGTCAGCATATGGTCAAGCTCAAGCCGATAGTTGAGACATGCCCAGCAAATGTACATGAAACAAGGTCGCGCTCATGACACTGTTCACCTGCTAAGGAAATATAAACACTATTTAATATTCACAAAAACTTTTAGCGAAAAATATTTCACCTGAAGACTTCTATAAAATACATGATAAAAGATTGTATTTAAAAGCAAACGAGAAAAAGGAAAAAATAAATAAATACAATGGTTGAAAAAGTTTCATATAAAAGGAAATCCTGCAAATTTTAAGATGTTATAAATTCGTATGAGTAACGTTATATTTGCAAATGTTTAAGAGGAGCTCATAGCATAATAATTATCAACGTAAAAAGTGGATTTGGCTGAGTTCAAATCTTTAAAGAGGTTGTTTGGATTTCACATTTGTACATACTGGGGGGTGGCGGCGCATATACCGAAGTTGTTAAAGCCATGAAAGTACCTGCTAAGGTTGGGAGTACTGTGGAAGTCAGTGTTCTGCATTGCTTTTGTGATTCAAAAGCCGTACAGATGAATGTGCAATCTAGTCTAATTCAGAAATTAATGGTTTGGTTTGATGGCATATCAAATATTGTTGGTCATTTAATGCCAAATCCCATTTTTATATTCATATCATATACATGCTATATAAGCACATTTTTATATACACACTTAAATGATCCAACAGTTCTATTTCTAACAATTCACATTGGCATAAGTCAACAAAGTTAAATGGTGCCATTATTGCAATGTAAAACTAACAATTAAATTAAACACCAATTATTTATTTACCCAAAGTTAAATGATCAAACAGTTTTATTTCAATCAATTCAATTTTACATAAGTCATTTATTTGCTATCAGTTTAAATGTTAAACAGTTCTATGTGACCCATAGATAGAACCCTATCAGGCGCTACGATTTGGAGCCAGAGTGGACCTGGGGGCAGGGACAATGGAGAGTTAATCCCCATTCCCCAAACTCCAGCATTACTGGAGCCTCACCATCAGATTGTTCAATGTCAAAACTAGGACACTCGTTGCAGCGGGGGGGGGGGCGTTACCCCTCAACCGAGAAGCAGGCGGTATATTTATACTTTACAAATTCAAACTAGATGATATCCTTGTAGAGAAAAAACTAAAAACATTTGTGTTGCAAAAAATTGAAGAAACTGTTCGTCACAAAAAACCGGATAGTTCAGTAAATTTCGCTCAGGTTTTTAGAACGCTGACAGACAAGATCAAGACAGTAGATTCTGTAGCTGTGCACATAGCTATTGAGGCAACTTCGGTGAGTACGGCATATCACAGTTAAATGTAGTTTGTGACCGTCATGACCTCAGCAAACGCCTCCGATCATGCCAAAAGGTGAAGGTTTGAATCCAAATAAGGCAGATTGGGCTCTTTAACCTTGGAACGACTACTGGTCTAGGAGATAGATAAGTGAGTTTAAACCAGTTATAGACCTGGAAAGAGATGGGCTCTACCATTCGAATCTTGCCTTAGACACGCTACATCATTACCACGCCAAGACCACACCAGGTGACGGAATATGTTTTGTCTATGCATTCTGTTATATTATAAAGAACTTGGTTAAATTCATTTACAAAAATAGGTGCAGAATCAGTTAATGGTTTTAAAAACAAATTATATTTGGAATGAAATTCAAACCTTTCAATGATAACATACTTGGGATTACAAACATCTCTTACAAATAACCCTTGTCTTATTTATTCAAAAAACAGTCGTGGAACTGTCACGTGGTCTCCCACTGAGAGGAGAGAAATAAGAAATTTCCCCTACCCCTCCGTGTTTGAATTAACAGACCTCAAAGATTGACCGTTAAAAGGAGGAATAAGGAATGTAGGTCAACTCCTCGGCCTGACCGTTAAAAGAGGAAATTAGAATGTAGGTCAAGCTATTTGTACTCCATAACCTCACCTGGGTGGATAGAGATAGTAGTCCGAACGAATCGCCTGACAGGGTGAAGGAAGAACAAAAAGTCTAAATGATTGGCCAGAACCCTAAAGCCGGAAGCACCCTTTTCGTCAGCGGAAATAGGAATGAAGAATGCAGTTGTTAGGACAGCAGTTGGCGTGACCAGAGGTGTTGAAACTGTCGCCACAACTCCGGGCGAAGAAGCAGAGCTGGGTTTCAGGACAGCAGTTGGAGTGAGCAGATGTATTGAAACTGTGGCCGAAACTCCGGGGAAAAGCGGAAATAATATTGGCCAAGAAGATAAAGTGCCTACAAGCCAAGCTGTACAGAATCCCTCTAGCCCGTAAAAGAGAAAATTCTCTCAGAAGAAACCCGTCGACGAAAAGCTAAGTAAACTTAATACCGTTTTCTCCCTCCACTCTTCCTAAGTATTGCAATTACATGCTCTTTCTCTCTCAATTTAAAGAAAAAAAGAAGAAATACTTTTGTATTTGGCATTGTCTGGTGGTAATATAGCTGGCACCTTAATATTTTTCTGTGTCAGCACGTATTAAAACCTTGTTATATTTTAGATATCCCCTCGTGTTGAAATATATTTATTGTGTTGTCTGCCTGTCGAATTTGCCTTCTTTTGCATGTTCCTTTTCAGCTTCATTCGCTTCAATTTATTCTCGCTAAATGTCCTATTCGCCTTTTAAAAAAATTACACGGGAAATTGGGATTGTCGACTGTGATATATAATATTAAATCTAAACCTAGAGGCCCATATCTTCCATTATCCTAGGGGTAGGAAGACGAAGTGGTCTGCTGGGTGTGTGTGTAACGTGAAATTTGGAAACCCTTTGCCAGCGGTGGTCAGTCTAGCCCCAAATTAACCCCCACATTATCTGCCAGTTCCCCTACGCCCAAAAAGGGAATCTTAACTAGGACTTATTCTGCGAGGGATCAAGTGCCAGACTACCCCGACTTCACACGTGCGAAAAATAAACTCCCGTTCTGGGATAAATGTTTTATGCCGCGTCACAGAACAGTAAAAATTCTGTAACTAGATTTATTGTCTTAAGAGTAAAATAAATGCATGGTGTGTTATTCTTATGCCACAGGTTATTGATAAACCATATAGTACATAGGTGCGCTACCTTACAACACGCTACCTGTATGCTTATTGTACCTTGGAAACAGGATATCCCATGTGTTTGGCTAGTTACTAAATAAGGTAAAACTGATTATATAAAGGAACCTGTTTCTTCCATTTTTGCGACAAATAATGTTCATACTTTTAATTGCATGATATTTGTTTTAATTGACATGGAAAAAAATAGCGGTCTATTTATGTATATTGCTACTGAGTTAAAACTCAAAATATGCCTGATAATTCAGCATAAATAGTATTTTCCAGACTTGGACAAAGTCTGAAGAATTTTTTTATTAACCAGTTTAAAAAAATGAGGCAAGTAAATCTATTCGTTTACTTTAAATGTGTTTTCAAAATACATTTGAAAATCTTAAGAAAAAACAGCAATGAAGTTGAAAAGCCTTAGACCTCAAAGACAGATGAAATGAAGGTACCGGAAAACACGTAGAGAATTGGAGATTGAAATGAAGAATATGAATTCTCCAGATAATTTCAAAACATTTATTGATTTTCAAGTTGTGTTTATACATTACATTCATTTTCTCGATTTGGATAGGGACTATTCTTTTGGACTAAAAAAAAAAATTTCTTGAGAGATGAGTCTGTAAAAGCCTGCATCAAGAAAATAGTTTCTTTGCCCAAGTCTGTGTATGTTACGAATTAGAGAACTAGTTTCCTATTTTTTTTCTATGGAAGCTGCTTACATTGATTCTGCTGTTCATTCTTTATCTACGCTATTCGTTTTCGCACTGGGCGTATCTTTTATTGGATTTATGAATAAGTCGGCTGGAACATCTATAGAAATATCCCATTAAAAGAAAAACTTCAGAATATTAACATATGCAACATTGAACTTTACAAAGATTTGTAAACAAATGCACGCACACACGCACATTTTGCGATATTAAATAGAAATATATTACAATAGTTTAACATTAATAACGATTTAACAGAAATTTTGTTCCTAGATAGTATGGGCTGTTTATTTTGTACGTGTAAAATCAAGGAAAATTACCATTATTGTTTTCCAACATTGCATCTATACAATGGCTAACATTATATTATCTGTACTATTGCTTAATTACCTTGTAACAATATATAAAATGGCTATAAATTTCTCCAAACCTAGCTTTTGTATTCTATATAATGAAATTTAGAAATTAAACTATTTTCTATGTAAAACGTTAATTTAAGCATTTTAAAAAACATCCGAAGTTACATATATTCTCACTAAAGGTATACAAAAATAATCAAAAATATTAAAAAGCTTTTGGTATTGTTGGCGTTTTATGGCTTTTTAAAACTTGTGGGTATTCAATAATGAATCCGGTTATATATATATATATATCCAGTAAGTGACCATAGGTCTATGGGTATGGAATATTCATTTCACTCCCAAAAAAGAATGTTAGTCATCTGATGAGGCGGGAAATAAAAAAAACTGTCGAAATAAATTTATAATGACAATATAACTGTAGTTGAGATTTCTTTCATTTACGTTTCCGGTTTTTATATATAAAAACACACGCACACACACATGCATATTGATTCCATCTGACGAGATTTGATAAGCGAAGGGAATTTATTATTGAAACACGATACTAATTCTATATTTCTTGTTTTTTAAACAAACAAATATATATTTTTTAAACGGGTTACAGATCATTTGTTTTCACACAAATTCTTTCAAGTTTTGCTATTTAACATTACTAATTCCATCAAATATTTTTATCAAATACGAAAAATTTGCACACAGATAGCTTCAAACAACAATAAAATTTTTGAATTAAAACTTATACTTAAAGCATAGATGGGAGCCAAACAGATATCACCATTTGCGATCTAATTGGACCAGAGGGTAATGGTAATGAAAGGACTTTCCACACTTTACTAACTCCAGGAGTGGAACATCACCATCAAATGCAGATTAGTATCATACCTAAGATACTGAAAAGTTTTTTTTTCAAAGAGACTCACCCTCAGCCACCACCTTCGAGCAACCCAAAGATAGAAAGGGTTGTGTGTGTGTGTGTGTGTGTGTGTGTGTGTGTGTGTGTGTTTTTGGTCAACAGAACAATTTAAAGAATATATTCGAGGTAATAATATAGGAGCTACATGTTGAGTTGAGATTGGATCAGCCGTCTTCGACTGCCCCGGTCTAGCCTAAAACGAACCAAAGAGTATTAAAACTGTGTAATCTCTTCAATTGCCGGTTCACAGCCAGCTCACTTACCAAAATCCCCTCTTCAAATATTACAGGTCGCCACCGACAGGCAGTACGTGGCCTTGAGGTGGGGGGTTGCCCCTCTACAAAGGTGTTGTCAGCCTATTCTATAGTCCCACCCGACAGGGAAGATGTGTATATATACAAATTGTAAGAATATAGAGTGTAACTATATATCATCATCATGTCGTGCCGCTAGCACGGATATCCCTGACCCTCTCTCGCCACTTCTCCCTCTCGTTCATCGCCTCTGGCAGGTCTTCAGGGCTACATCCCGTATCCTCACATAGCTGCTGTATATATGTTCGAGCTATTCGTGCTGCTTTTGCGCGGTCATATGTGGGGGTCCATAGGAGTACATCACTTATGAGCTCGTCCCTGCTTCTCCAGCATGTCTGGTTCGTCTAACTTGGATAGTTTTCGTGATGGGAGTCAGCTGGCCGTATAGGTGGTGCCTTGTTGGGTGTTGCCGCCAGGACTTGTTCAATATTGCTCACACCATTCTTGTGTAATTGCTGTCTAGCTTCTTTTCCAGCCGTTTAGTTAGCGTCCAAGTAGTGCATCCATATAGCAGTATCAATACGACCGTTGCCTGGAAGAAATTGAGTTTCATTTTATCGGTCAGGTCTGATTTCCATATGATCGATAGCCTATCGATAGCTTTCCATGCCTTCGTTAGCCACATGTCGATGGTATGTGTGTGTGTGTGTGTGGTAATCTTTTATCGAAAAAAAAATGCAATTAAGAACAAGACACGCGGGACATTGCTGGAGAGGCAAGGATGAACTCTTGAGTGACGTTCTTCTATGGACTCTTAATACATGGACGTGCCACTGTTGGACGACCAGCATGAACTTATTTACCTCAGCTCCGTGAGGACACAGGATTGAAAGTTTGAAAGACCTGTCAGGGGCGATGGATGGTAGGGAAACGGGCGAGAGAGAGTCAATGAAATCCATGCTGTCAGCACGACTTGATGATATGTGTGTGTGCGTGACTGCATATGTATAAACAATGCCAATATATACATGCAAACAGATTGTGTATGTCGGCCATCTTAACCGCTTTTAGTAAAGAATAACGAGTGAGATTAATTCCGTCGTTATGGTAACACTTTGACATAAAAAAATTTTTTTTCATAACTCTAAGGTGAAACAAGTTTATAATTCACGCAAAGTTAAAAAATCGTCTTAAGTTTTAACAGCAAATTTAAAAGCTACCACTTTTTTTCACTGTTTCTATTATTTTTGTTAAAAGCATTATATGGTGATCCTAACTTTGTCAAATTCAAGCTGTTGAAACGTTTATGGTAATTTTATAACAGTGTTGTATCCATAATTAAAAAAGATTCTTATTTATGATTAAGTTCTAGATGTTAAATGCGAAAAAGGAAGAGACTACATGTTGACATAAGGACGAAATACCGATATATTCCTATAGAAGGTGGCCAAATAAGTTTAACGAGAATTGTGCCTGTTTCTGTGTATATATATATATATATATGTAAAAAGAGATGTTTAGAAAATTCGAGTCGTATATGAGGTTTTAGGTGTAATTTCTTGAATTCCCACCTAAACAAAAAAAAAAAAATGCTTACATACATTGTAATCCTGTTTGAAGATTTAAGTCAACGTGAAAAAGTAAGATCTTCTCGATCAGTATTAAACTACACGTACACGAATCATGTTAAAAAAATGCGGAGAAACATATACTCTTATATATATATATATATATATACTTGTTTGTTTAGGTTTTATGGCATATCAACCTTTATATATATATATATATATATATATACACACAGATATTTATACAAACGTGTATGTGTATAAATATATACATATATATGCACAGATATAGATAAACACACAGACACACATACATATATATATATATATATATATATATATAATGTATATATATTCATATATACACAGATATATTTATACACACGTGTAGGTATATATATATATATATAATTCCCTCATATACGTGTACATTAATCTTATAGTGACATAAAAGAAAATGTATGGTTATAACTCGACTAACGTTGCTTATTGAAGCAAGATTTTCGCTGGTTAAACGCTGTTAAAACTTTTGGGCTTAGAAAATAAGGCACACAAATTTGCAGCTTAACAATAGAAATAGTGTGTGTTTATTCATTTTCTCTCACGCCAATCATCATTATATCTAAAATGAGTTCACTGACACAATGCTAATTATATAATAGTATATATATATATATATATATAATCGTGAAAGTTCAGAAATCTGACTTATGCAATGTGGGTTAAGATTGCTAACATCTACCACATTATGCTTTGGAGCAGAAATTATTCTGTGAAAAAGATACGAGCAGTTAACAGTTGTTGCAAACCGTTGCCTGGGATATAAAAAGATGCTTTGTATACTACAAAATAAATTTCGTAAAAATAACCTAAAAACTAATTTTATAAATCCGTTTAATACTTTGCAGTTTGACACTTGTATATACAGAAGCGTCATTCCCGCTTCCAGCTGAGATAAAGTAAAATGCCCAGCATCCAGATATTGTGAGCTGGTCAGTAAATTACAAAAAGAGTTTACATCATCCAGTTAATGACCCCTTTTGAAGAAAATACTGACTGCACATATAAACTTTGTCTGGAAGAGTAGCAAAATATTAAAGAGTAAGGATGTACAACAGATGGTGTATGCGCCACAACTGAGGCCTCGTAAAATCACTGTTGCCCTCGCTAACCGTTTTTTTTTTTAATTTCTTTTATCTCGTAAGCTACTTTTAAATTTGTTTCGTAGCTGTAGACAAATTTTGCAGTTTTCAAGTGTATGCGGTATATTCTGTTTTAAATTCAAAGGGTTAAAAGTCGTCGTTTTACAATTACTATCTATCATTGCAGTTTCATTTTTAATAAAATCTAATAATTTTTTTCGAAATGGTAACCCAATGTTGTGTGCAAAAACTTACTTTTGTCTTTAAAAATGTATTCATCACGAAACACGCTATCGTTAGATTACATATTTTTGACGGTGACTGGTCCAAATTTTTGTTCCTATGATCGAGTGGTGGCCCGCTAATAAAAATACTGCATCTCCCTGTTGTTGAGCAACGTCTACGAAAAGGCTAGATGACAAATATATTTCTAATTGAAGCCGAATGCCAAAGATATATTGTCAATTTGACCTCCGTATATCTGACTAATCTCAGCTTGTCACCAGCAGAAAAAGAGAAATATTTAAAGACGCTGCAAGATGAAAAAGAAACTGCATTTTCACGATACTGACACTCCCAAGCACTGATGTTAAATCAACATAGCATGGCATTATTGTCAAATACTGCACCCAAGTGTGATTGCTAACGATATTTCGCTTTTGAAACTACATGTTTGTATAAAGTCATTACTTGAAGTATTTGTTGATGAAACTGATGTTTTCGGTAGCAATTTTATGGTTTTATTGTATTATCATCAATAAAATCTTTAAATAGGATATGATTTGACATCGTACACAGCCTGTCGATGGCTACTTGAGAGGTCATCATAATAAAAATATCAGTTTGTAATCTGATGTTGGACAGTAAAAAAGGATGCATTCTATACTTTCTTAAAAATAGTTTTATATATTTTTGTTTATATGGTCAAAAACTAAATTATTTATCCAAACACTGGCCAATATGATAGTCCTAGCACACTTACTCGATGTTCACACAGTGTTTTTTTTTTTAAGTCGCAGTTAATACTCTAATAACAGATAAGACAGAAAACATTTTCCTTTAAACTGTCTTCCTAAAATATTTCCTAAACAAACTGAATTAAAAAATTACAATTTTTTCTAAGACATGCTGAGAAAAATATAATATATAAAACAAGGACGAGGAAAAAATATGGAATTCATTGACAGCAAAATTACAATTAATTATTTATTTGCCCTTTATCGAGTTTTAATATCTGCTTTAAGTTAGGTTTTGATTTTAGCAATCTAAATAAATATTTTTTTATTCAAGTTTTTCCGATTTTTACTCATGGCAGTTAATAGATTTTCTTTTGTGGATAAAACTTTATTGAACTTTTATTTTCAAATTTTCATTGGATTTAGATCTGAACTGTTCAAAGACCATTTCATATGCTTTTCCTGAAGAAAACCCCCAAAAAGAAACTTTAAATCCTCTGTGGCAAGATGTATTATCGTACTCAAAAACTATTGTGTCGATGAGTTGAGAAAATCATACATCGTTTCAATATATACATATAAATGATAGAAGTAATAATAGTCATTTCCCTTGTTTCTTTGAATTACAACTAAAATCATGAAGTACAGGAAATTTAAACTAGTTCTCTCAAAGCATTCATATTCATGTTTTTCATTTGAACTATACTATAAAATTGATATCCCCATGTCTATCTGTGTAAATAAGAGTAGGTGTTCTGGCAAAGTATTTACAAACGTATAAACATTTAATCTTCAGGTACTTTCTGTATTTGAATTTATGTTCCGTCCTTCTTGCCATATGTTCCTTTGTGATTATTAATAAATTTTATGTAACTTTATAAATACGCCATGCTAGACATTGAAATACAAAGAGGGGTTGGAAGAATGAAGCATTATCTACAAGCGGGTATAATCATCTTCCTCCCACTTTTTTTTCTTTTCTCGCTTTTGTGATTGGCTAAGATTGAAAGCAGATTTACCAACGCTCTTTGGTTGTTGCCAAGCGCTAACTTTCTTTGCCTTCTCATATGAAGAAATCACGATATTCTGATGAATAAATGGCCATCTATATATCGTTCACATTTTTGTTCGAGTCGTTATCACTTCACAGAATTAGATCAAATTCTTATTGAGTTTTGATTCAGCTATACTTCGGCATATATATATACTAGCTTTTACATAGCTATAACTTGATTGCATCATCTCATAAAATCATAAAATCGGTTATTAATCTGAAAAGTAAAAGTTTGGGCACTAACAAGATAAAAAAAAAACTTTTTATACATAGTGTTATGTAATCAAGTTGTAATAGGAAGTCAAGGTTATTAGTGGTCATTCTCGTGTTCTAGACCTCTAGAAAATGTGAAGCCACCCATTCGTTGCCATTACTCCCAGGTCCACTCTGATTCTCTGAGGTAATAACTGATTGAATACCATTAATGAGTCAAATAGATGTATGCGAAAATCATCTGTATTAGGAATTACTCCAGCTTCGCAAATAATTTCTATTAAGAATAATTATTTAAACAATAATTTACAAAGGATTATGAGTTACTTCAGTGCATATTGCTTGAGATAGTTGAAACCATATAACTGTGGTAAATAATTTGTATTATTCAGATTCGTTTTTTAAAATGGCATACCAACCTTCAAGGGTTATTAAATGTCAAAGCCATCCCTAGTGAAAAAATGTAGTGGTAAGATTTAAACGTTAGCAAGAGGTTTCATAACTGTCCCTTGGGTTTTAGTTCGAAATTGAGCGTAATCGTGCGGTTTGAGTTCGAACTCACTTAGTTCAAGAACACAGTCCAGGACTTGAGCCATTATGAGACGGGAACTACTTCTCATTAGCATTGGTCTGCCATACTTAAAACCATTTCAGTAAGTGAACAACTTATTTTATTACTTGTTAGTTTTTCACCCTTGATCTTACTGGTGGTTTTTCATTAAAATTTGAATAACTGTACCTTTTCTTAGGTTACCAAGACTGTTCGAATTTTCTGAAGTCGTTTCAAATGTGCTGTGGTTTCAGTACTTCCTTTGACCTCCAGTTTTCCTATTGCTCCTATTATAATTGGTATCACAGTTATATCCATGTTTTCCATTTTTTTTTAGCTCCCGGGAAAGATTAAGATAGGTCTATCTTTTCGCTTTCTTTCATTTTCCTATACAGTCCACTGGAACGGCAAAATACACTAAATGACAAGGTTTTTTTTTCTCTTGTTCATTAACTCTAGGTGTGGTCTACAAAACAAGATATAGTTTGTATCCCACAGAACTTAATGCTTTTTATTTTCTTGGATATGTTCTAGTTTGCATATAAATAATTTGTAAGTATAGTTAAATATTCGTCTGTTGCATAATTCCCATTGACCACCTTTCCCACCCAGTCAGGCCTACTTTTGTATTCCTTTTGTTCAAGTTTGCAGCAGTTGCTTATGTAAATAAACTGTTTCATTTGTCAGCACTAAACCTATTTTTGGTAATCTAGGAATTCATTCTTGCTTTGACATAATTATTAGGTTATATTTTGTGCTGCTTTTAAGAAGAGATTCAGTTTCTTTCATCAGTTTTCCTCCTCTTATTCATGACTTAGCCATCTCATGGGAAATTCCCAGAGATTGTCGCTGGAAGTATACGTACGTATTTTCTTAACATTTTTGTTTTGTAGATTTGTTGTTGTTGTCCTGCTTTTCCTCAAGTTAATTAATGCTCATATATCTGTTGTCAATAGTTACTTGATACTATATAATCGCATAGACATTTATTAGATTGGAATTCTTGAAACCATATAACTGAATTATCTTTATTAAGAATAGTAACTTGAAGCTATAAGTGTTTAGAAATTATTATGATTAGTTACATGAAACTATATAATGTATTTGTAAAAGAAAAAAAAAACAACTTTAGCTTTGGTATTAAATAACACAAGGGGGATTGAAATGACGTAAAACCAACCGACCAAAAATGATATGTTGTTAATCTGAGAGTTTTTGTAGTTTCTTGGGAATTAATCCTCTTATTTGCTCAACAAGAGACATGAGAATGTTGTATTAAACAATTATCTAGGCTTTGGTTGCATTAAGACTCTTTCCTTTCCGTAACATATTAGAAATTGTGTAGCAAACGGTTAACGACAAATCTAGCTAATGTATAGGTTGTTAAAAAATATTCTTATAATTATTCCGACCTTATTTCCATACAAAATTTATCATCTGGCTAAATTTCTGAGGTGAGAGGCAATCAAAAAGTAGATAACATTGATCCGAGATATTTCAAAATAAAATTGATCCGAGATATTTCAAATAACATACGACGGAATGGAAAACGTGTTCGATCCGAAATTTCCGAAAAGGTTACGAAAATACATTTGAAGATGGCCGAAGATTACAGCAGCCGAACATCTGCGGATGTCGTAACCAAGACTAAAACGATAGCCGTGTAAATAATATTTAAAAAAATATCAGTCCCAAATATTTTTAAAGAATTTTTCCAATATCAATCTACATCCTAACGATCAGAATTTAATTTAAATCTGAAAATTCACCGGAGAAGACTTACAATGAAGTCACGTTTAAGGCTTCAGTTTCTGCCTGATCCATAAAGAAGTGATGAACCAATTCCTTAGTTAAGTGAAGGACTACTTAGTAACAACATATATTAAATCTAAAGCCTGGGTACTATTAAATGCAATACTTTTCAAATAACAATCAACAGAATTGACTACTTATCTGTCTAAAGTATAGTATCTTTCACACGTTGATAAAACTGACTGTTTATATAACAAAGGACTGAACCTAACAAACCTTCCCATCTTTTCTTCAGACATGTGACTCTTCTTAGTATTGTAGCGATGACTGCATGACGATTACATATTTTACAGGTTATCCAATTCGTGAAGAATATCCAAATTCTAATGTACTTTTTCAATGTAAATTACTTTTAAGTAATGGGTGGATAATAAATTTAACGTTTTATCCATTGTTTATTTTTGTCTTGGTAAATACAGCTTTAATTTTAATATTTTGGGTACACAGCATACATTTCAGTAAAAAAAAAAATAACGTTTTATTTATTGTTCTTTTCTGTCTTGGTAAATAAAGCTTCAGCCTCGATATTTTAAAGCACACCTTAAGGTCGATTTCAAGTCGACCAAATCGACAAATTACTAATATTCCTATCTTTTCTAGAGTGCTCATGTGTGATTGTTCCTGGTACTTTAGCGATTATTTTATGAATGTCACATGTTTTACAGCTTCTCTAATTCTTGGAGACAATCTAAATATTTGTCAAAGTCAGTTAAAATTAAAGGGTAGGTCAGATATTTAACAGACACCATTTATAGACCTAACATGGAAGAGGAGCAAGCGTATTGTTATTGTTGCATATCTAAAATTTTAACATTTCCACTTTCCTTCCAGGTACATTGGGAGATTTAACATGACAGCTTCTAATCTGACACGGGAAATGAAATAGCACGCTTGCTTACATAAGTGCCAAATCTGTGAAATTCTTTGGGAGTATATTCCATTTCCAAGATTGTTCTTCGTTTCGGATTCTTACAATAAATATATCAGTCGCCACTTTATATTTTTTAATAGTAATAAGACTATGACAACAGTAACTAACCGAGAAAATTCTGAAACCTCTTTTGATTTGGGTTGGTTAATTTGTCTAACGGCAAATCAACTCTTCATGGATTATTCAATGCCGAAAATTGATTCATTTGTAAAGGATTGATTAAACCCATAACTACATTTAAAATATTCCATTGCACTTTTTTAATTTCTCCATTATCAATTTACACAAAGATATCAAAACATTCCTATCTAATAAAATAATCAACAGACTGATGTATAGACTTAAGTGTGGGTATATAATACTCAAATTCTCCATAATTATTTTGTTTCAAGTAACTATTCTTAATTAAGAATCATTTGCTTGAACACAGTTTAATAGTTTCAAGCATTACTTCTTGATATTAGTAATTTTGATAAGATCACTTTGATCCACAGATGTGACCTAAGATCATTTTGATCCACAGAGGTGACCTTAAATAATCATGATAAGATCACTTTGATCCACAGAGGTGACCTTAAATAATCTTGATAAGATCACTTTGATCCATAGATGTGACCTTAAATAATCTTGATAAGATCCCTTTGATCCACAGATGTGACCTTAAAAAAGTTCTCATAGCCCGGTTCAGAGCAGAACGGGAAATGAAAACAATGAAGGGTTGGGGTGATATCACAATCACCAAAGATTCAGGACTTGAATCTTACTCCAGAAGGAGTTTAGTGTCATACTCAGGGAGACCTTTGTTTATTGTTGGGATGGGGAGTTTTACCCGTCAACAACGTAAACAGACGACGTATTTTATATCCTGACTACAGGGCTTTGTCTACTCCAGCTGAAAGATAAGCAAAACCGTGGAGATGAATAGGAAAAATGTGTACAAATCACTTTGACACATTGCCTTGTTTTTAACCGATGTCCGGTGATAATTTTCATTCTAGTTTAAAATCTTGACCAGACGGCTTGTTTTAATTTCTTTGTTTAATGTCATTAACATTCATTATAGAGCAGTATTGGTACATTCTAAGCCATAGCTGGAGAAATAAGAGGTTCATGCCTTTCTCAAGGATGTTAATCCGAAAGTGAACGTAATAGCTCGACGTGAGCTTGAACTCACTTTCTTCGAAGTCGAATTCCACCACTTTAGCCATTAGGCTTCGGGTATTACCCATAACCAGATAGTCGGCATTAACGTTGCAAATAAATCTACATAAATTACTGTGATTAAGAATTATATTTTTAGTTATATTTTCCCAAGAATCATGAAAATATATTCCGAATCGTATTCTTATGAGTGTAGTCGGTGTATAATGAATGATGCGAATTAAAAAACAATATCGAGGCCAAAGGTTGTTTTTTTTTACCACAAAACAAATAAAGCATGATTAAAACATTTTCTTCTGAATAGGATGAAAAAGTAACGAGACTGAAGTTGTGTTTACAAAAAGAGAAATGAATAATATATGAGACCTTAATTTTTTTTTTTAAATGCGTAGTATATTCTTATATTAATACTGAAGCTGTGTATAACAAGACGTAAATGAAAAATGGAAGAAATATTAGGTTTTTTTTTGGTTTATTTTATATAGTCCACGTTATATTCAACTGAACGACTCGAACAAGTTTTTTTTTTAATTGGTTATGCATATCTAAATCACCTTTTTTTAATTTAGGGTAATGCTACAATACTGTCTTTCGCTTCTTCAAATTTCAATTTGCACGTAACTCTGATCTGTTAAATATCAATAGTGATGCACTTGCACTATTTTGTGTTTCGCTAATTATTCTTGATCAGAGAGTATGAAAATTTGACACAAAATGAAGTGTAGATATCTAGAACCAAAAACAAACAAATAAATAAAGATAGAGTATTTGGTTCTCATTTAGTCTTGCCATACAATTTAATGTCGATATTAAAAAATTGACAACCAAAAAACAAAAGTACAAAGAGATTGCAAGTAGAGTGAACATTACAAAAATCAGAGAATATCCTGCTCCTATCTGTTTTGTGTAGTAGATATCTAACAACTAATGAATTGATTCCGAAAATCTTATCACTGATTACAGCCTAAAGTAATCTCTTCAGAGAAAAACAAAGCTTAAAATAATCGGAACTACTTTGCTTTCTCTTGCTTAAAGAGAAGGATTAACAAAAATGTCTTGTGAGAAAAAAGATGTTTAGGTTCCCTTCATACAAAGGATGTACAAAAATTAGGTAGAACTATTTACTAATCTAATATGTATTTTGGTCCACAAATATGACATGAGGGATTCTAATTACCGTCATAGTTTATTGTTAATGGTTCTATTTATGTAGGAGACGAGGTTTCTAATTAGCATTTCAAAGCTATGTTCATTATATTGATAAGTTAGATAATTAGAAATGATGATCAATGCGATCGGAAACCTTACAAAATCGTCAGCATATTTAAAAATTGTACTGAATTACTATATAATCGCAGAGAATTTTAATTCCATTACTCTGATCAAAATATTAGAATTATGTTTTCGACTAATTAATTTTGGTTTGGTTTGGTTTGGTTTCCTTGTTTAATGGCATATCAACCTTTGCAGGTTATTTAATGCCAAAGCCATTCTCCTAGAAGAACAGTAGTGGTACTATTTAACCCATTGCTGGGAGGACAAGGGGGTTCATACCTTTTCCCAAGGGTATTTGCCCGAAAGTGAACGTAATAGCGCGACTTGAATATGAACTCGCGTACAACGATTCCGCAGTCCATCGCTTTAGCCATTACACCACGAGGGCACCCCCGTTAACTTTGGTGTACACATACATATATATATATATAGTGTGTGTGTGTGTGTGTGTGTGTGTGTGTGTGTGTGTGTGTGTGTGTGTGTGTGTGTGTGTGTGTTTGTTTTTGGTCCAAAGAAAGAATAAAAATATTTTAGAATAGGTAGATCCACGAAGACATTTGTATTTTCTTGATTTGTTTTGTTCTTACGTACTTGTTATATATATGTATGCATGTTTCCAGCTTGTTGCTTTTGTCAAGGAACATATATGGCGCAAGGCCTTGTTAATGGAGTACTGAATGAACCTTGAACTCACTCTTGTTCACCGAAATAATGTTTTTCAGTTGGTTACGGGTTTTATATAGAGGCCATCCTCTCTTTTTCTTCGAGTGTGTTTACCTTAGCCTGCTTTACCCCTCTTTGATATTTGATATGTGTGTGTGTTGGAATGGTTTTAAGTTTCACTAACAGTTATTTTCTTCTGTGTGCGTGTGAGTGTGTCTGTCTTGGGGATTTTTTTTGTGTATGTATGGTTTTAAATTTACTGGTATATCTCATTTTCTTATAGTTTTTGTCTGTGTGTATATATATATATATATATATATATACACACGTGTATGTGCGTGTATTTCCAGCTTGATTCTTTCGTCAGATAGCATGTCTGGGACAAGATCTATTTAATGGCTATTCAATGAGGTTTTAACTTACTCGTATTTGTAGTTTGAGCGGTTTTTAATTACTTTGGTTTTTGTGTATATATGTTTATTTCAATGTGTGTGTGTGTGATTCATGCTTTATTCAATTTTGGTTTAAATTTATCTATAACTTTTTTCCCCTTTATTTGAAGTAGCGTGGAGTCTTTTGTTTGATAAATTGGCATTATTTTAAATTTGCCTCGACTACATTGGTATAGGTGTTAAGAAACATTTAATTTACTGTTTTTTTTTCTATTTTGATACTACTCTTGTGAAGTGATGTTCTTATATTAAGTACCTGCGTTGACCCTATGTATATTTCTTTGATTCGTTACATTCAGTTATGAATACTACGTGTTTGTGTTGCAACTTAAGTTTTTTATCTATTTTGAATTTTGTTTCCTGGTTTTTAAAGGTAAAGGATATTTGCCTTCTATAATTCTATCACATATTTTATATCGTTTATTATGGCATTTACTAACTCCTTGTGTTTTCTGCGAATGTAGAAGAGGTGAGTATTCTTTCAAGTTTTTTTGGTAGTCTCTGGCTTTTGATCATTTTTGTTGTATCTAGTATTTCTTTAATTTTGTCCTTGTTTTCAAGTTTCTTCTAGATTTTTTTTATTCACAGAAACTATATTGGGTGGGTGGGTGTGTTAAGTATACTTTTACTAACATACTTAATATTCTATGTTTACTAAATAATTACTATAATTAAACTGTAATTCAGTTTTGTTTTTGTTTTACGGCATATCAAATTCAAGTTCCGGCTTTATATAACCCATGAAGACTTGAAATGCCACTCAATTGACAAACCTTTCTACAAAGACGAAAAAAATATTTTACTGTTATATATTCTATCTTTAATCATGGTAAGCTTTCTTTTCTCCCAAAGCTGTGAAAGCATAATTTTGGTACAATTTATTTTGAATAATTTTCACAGGATTTCTTCTAGATTTTTTTTTTCACAGAAATATGTGTACACTTGGCGAAGTATATGATCTTAAGCCAATTGTTATTCAGTCCATTGCCTTGAAACAGTGAGATTAAACTTTTCGATATCCTAACTTTACGTGAAGTATTTCTTGACCACGAATCAATTTCCCCGATCCTCTAACGACTTTTTCATTGACTATCAACTTGAATCTAAACATCAACACAAATAATGCAGAAGCAAACTTTGTGATGTGGTTTCCCAAGTCGATGACCCATGATATTGCCAATGATATCATTTCGTTGTGTCTCAAAGTAATTAACAGAAGAACAATTAACTTTACACCACTTTCTTCCAGAAGGTTATTTATACTTTCGTGAACCAATGAGATGCTGCATCATTGTCGAATTAGTATAAGATATCGTAGTCGTATTGGTAACATAAAAAAATGCTTAGTTTTAAACAGAAAAAAATAATTCAACTGGCATATCAGTTGATAGATACATACGATCTCCAATATTTACTAAGCTTTTTTTTTAGTCAGACAAACATACCCAACCTAAAATCTTTTAGTGTATTTTGTCAGATTTGTGTTTGCCCCGATATATTTTTTCCCATATCAATAATACTTTTATGAATCTTCTTTAAGTTTTATTTCGAGAAAAGACAGACGCCGTATCCAATGAATAAAGTCCAACTGAAGGATCTCATGGATTTTAGATTTCAGCTGCGGAACCTCTAGTAGAGAGCAAGCAAATGGGAGGTATGCCAATTAGCATCAGCAGCAATACTATTTTAGTTGTCATGTTACGAAATGATGAACATTACCGTGGTTGGTTTTGTATTAAATCCTATAAATGCTTGTAGATTATTTTATGCTAAATAATGTTTATAGATATATATTACATATGATTTCTAAACAAATAGTTTGTAAGTAACATTATTTTTTAAAAAGATCGAGCACTCATTTGTTTGAATATAGTCAAATGCAATTAAATACAATCCAATACTTAAAGTTTTATTGGCAAACGGTAAAATTTTCCAAGACTTTATGAAATACTAATTACTGAATTTAGTATCTGTAATTTTTCTTTCAAACATTTAAATGGCTCCATGTTTAGAAAATGTTTAGATATTTCTATTTGACCGATAGATAGAGTCCTGACAAGTACTGTTGAATTGCAGACAAAGACGAGAACGCTGATGTAAAAAAATAAAATCTCCGTCTTTTCTTTTCCTTTTATTAGCTGAAATATACGGATGTGGAGAGAGAGAGAGAGTCAAAGACAGTTATTCTGTTAAACCTTTTTACCTTTCTTCGTTCTTTTTTTGGCTTGAAAATCGTCCTGGTTGTATAATATTCTGGACGCCCACGCAAATTCTCGCGGTTACATCATCTCCAACCCGCTGCTTACAAGTTGCACGCAGATGCGAATCTTTTTGCATTTCATCCACACAATGCACGTGAGCACGCTACTTTCTACCACACCTACCACGCAATTTACGTGGAATTTCCGCCGGGAACACCTGTCTTGTTTCCTTTAGGAGCCAGGTGCATATCTGGTTATTTTTGTTCCTCGTGTCCTTCTAGCTTGCCACCCACGCAATTTACGTGGTATGTCAAAGGGTCTCTTCAAGTCAATATCCAGCAGTATCACAAGATTAGGCCAGAGTGGATATTGGAGTAATGGCATTTGAAGTCTTCTTTACATTCTGCAGAGCTCCAGAATTGTATACTCACAATCAGGTATCTTATTACATGCAGGACACGCGTTTGGGGGGGGTGTCTTACCCAATTGAAAAGATGCAGTCGGCGTATTCTACAGCCACAGCTGACTGGGCTATGCACATGTTTGGAATTTCTGAAAGAACTTCCCCGGCCGTTTTATCTCGCTACGGGGTCACATACACGGACGGGCTTGCTTACGAAATCTATCAAATTGATTTCCTCCTTTGGAGGGTACCTAAAAACTCGAGTCTTTATTTGAAGGTAGCAGACCGACTCAAATATGCTCTTCGTTGTAAAATGGCAGCACGATGACTAAGCAAGCATTACAGAATTTTAGCCCCTCTTAAAGAATGTACAGTTCGTATAACTATTAAAGCAAGTAGTAAAGTTGGCGACCAAAGTCGAGGGTGACACTAGGGATCCCTTTTCGATAGCTACTACACCAAGGTGTAGGGGAGGGCACTACTCCTTTCCCTGGATTGCTCCACTTTACCCTTGATCCTTACCTTATAATGCCGAGTGTTAAGCAAGGTAGCATCAAGTACCATTTTTTGAGTCTTTGGTATGACTCGGCCTAGAATTGAACCGATGTCTCCTGGGCCATTGGCGAACACTCTAACCATTAGGCCAATGATGACTATAACAAAACCAAAAGACAAATATTCTTATTTCTTGGAGTAAGATTATTTACAAAAAAAAAGACATTTGTTAAAACCTAAAACAAGAGAAAATTCTGCAGGACACACATATATATATATATATATATATATACATATATATATATACACGTGGGGGGTATTTTATAAATTTAGATTATATCAATGTAAGGTCACTCCAGTAAACCAGAAGTAATTAGTTTTGTTCGAATAAAAATGTCTTTGGTTGAGGAAGAATCCCACTAAATGATTCCGATGCTATTTTTGGCACACTTTTGGCCAGAATTACATCAAGGATGGAGACTCAGTCGGGCAAAATAAGACAAGAAATGAATCTAGCTGAACATGACACAAACTGATCCTATTCAACCAGGGGAAGAGAAAGGCAACTTATCTTCGATAAAATCTAGCAAAAATAATTATTCCGACTTTTTCATTCTTTCTAATATGGCCATTCAAAATGCTGTTGAGTGTGCGTTGTGACAGTGTGTCGTCTCTGATCGCTTCATCAAATTGGCCTTGTGTTAAGCTAAGCAAGACCAATGTTGTTTTTTCATGCATGTGTCCAGGTTTATTCTAGCACTGATTGATAAATAAGGTCTGTAGCAATATAGATCACGAGATGCAGATTTTAGAAGCTAATGAGAAGTTGAGTATAGTACTCAAGAATGAAGAATTGAAATATGTTTTTTATTTAAGAAAAACATTTTATAAAAACTGAGCAAGAAACTTGTCAGTGAAGGTTTAATGACATGTGAAAGCTATTCTTGCAGAAAAACAAAATTGTTGCTTTTCAACTCATAGCTCGAAGAATAAAAGGGGTTCATATCTTCCCCAAATTTATTAGTCCAGAAGTGAACATAATGGCGTAACTCGAGTTCAAATTTATTTGCTGCCATGTCGCAGTCTTAATCTTTCAAAAACGATGATCGGTCATAGGTTTTGAGTTTAACAAATAATATGCTTTAAACAATGTGTGTGTATTTACCAACCCCTCGGTTCGGACAGGATGGGACAAAAGGTCAATTTTTATGCGGAGTTTAACAGGTTTGCATTCAGAGGGAAGAACAAAACAATTCATGCCTTTCCCAAGGGTATTAGTGCTTTGTGAAATTCTATCAGCCTCGTCCAGGATTTGAACACATATCGCCGTGTCCATTTCCTATGACGATAACCATTATACCCAGGCACCTCCAACAACAATGTGTATATTTTGCTGCTTTAATTACAGGGAAAAAAAGCAGATTTGTATCTGAGCAAGCTAGAAAAACAAAATCTGAGTTTTGAAATTTAATTAGCTAAATGAAGCTTATTCTTTTTAAAGAAAAATACTTGATCTGTAAGATTTTATGATATATCAAATCTAATAGCGTATCTTACAGCAAATCCTCTTTATACCTATTTATTTATTTATTTATTTAATGTGATTTGTGAATGAATCATTAGGGGCAACATTTTATAGAAGCCAGAGATCATTTGTTTGCGCACACATTTTAATGGTTTCAGGTATCTTTAAGACGAATAGTCTTATTTTCACACAGTTAAATGGTTTCATGAATTGCTATTTAGCCTTAATAATTCAATTAAATATTACTCATTTATTTATAGCTATCGAACACTAAGAATTCAACATCAGCCCTTTTAAAATGCTCTTTTTGGACACCAAATGGGATCCCAACAGAGAGCACCCCTTAGTCAGAGATGACCTATGAGGAATGGCAATGAAGGGGCACTCCACATTTTC
Source organism: Sepioteuthis lessoniana (assembly GCA_963585895.1). Classification (NCBI taxonomy): domain Eukaryota; kingdom Metazoa; phylum Mollusca; class Cephalopoda; order Myopsida; family Loliginidae; genus Sepioteuthis; species Sepioteuthis lessoniana. The sequence continues at coordinate 2,975,300 of OY757938.1, forward strand.
AAAATTTTCAAGACTGAAGTCCCACCATCAGAAGATTTAATATCATACACAGAACATTTTTTACCCCTACTGTAGTGATGCAGTTGGTGAATTCAACAAGCACAGCTAACTCGGCTGAAGAAATGCATCTTCAAATCATAGAAAAATAAACACACGCAGTTATTCGTGTTTAAGTATTAGAATCTAATATTAATAATTTTCAAATATATTTGACAAAAAATTGAACCTTTTTATACAAATAATCAGTTCTATTTCAGACAAACCAGTTTAGCATAAGTACACAGTTTAATTGTCAAAAACATTTCTATTTCAAGCTATTCAGTTTAGTTAAGCAGTTTTAATTCAAGTAATTTAGCACAGTTTTTGTTTAAACACAGTCTATTTCAAACAACTCAGTATAGAGAAAGTACAGTTTCATTGTCAAAAGCTGTTCTATTTCCAACTATTCATTTTAGCATAAGTACGCAGTTTTCCAAATCGAACCCTCGCCACCAGATACAATTTCATATCCATCACTTATAATCGGTTTATTTTAGGTTCACCTACTGAATGGAATATATATATATTCGGTATAAATTACTTGAAGCTATAATTGTTTCGTGAAACCAACAAATTGTATTCAAACAATTGGCATTAATCAACAATATTTTAACCATATAAATAAATCCTTTTAAGTAGATAGCGATACATAAAACCATATAACTTTGAAAATTATTAGCATTAGATTAGAAAACTTGAGACTATACAAACGAGCAAACCAATTATTCAATAGGAAACATTTCTTGAAACCATACATAAATGATATAGAAAAAGTTGATATTCAAATTATCAAGACCTTTGGCCAAGAGTTTAATGAGTCCATATACCATCTGAAAATGGAGGGAGGTTACACGGTCGAAACATCGTGAAAAAAAAAAAAAAAAACAGACGATGGAAATGTGTTTTTCGAGCATTCTGATGCTCTAGTATTTTGGAACATGCTACAGCAGCGTTTAATCCTCCTGCATTTGAAGTTACATCATCCTTTCCTTAGCGAAAATCTTTAGCTCTCTAAACTGCTTGCTAGATATTAGGACTCCCAATCCAACATTTTCGAGGTCTGTCTGTAGTGTATTCAGCATGATTGTGTAGTGGCAGCTCTCACCTTTGTGATGGATCTTAGAGAAAATTCCAGGGATTTTGAACAATTTTTTTCTTTGGACATTCTGAGTACAAGTGTTTAGTATTCCAGTATATTACTCGCCTGTAGTGAGGATCGAACCTGCAACCTTCAGATGATTGTCTCTTTAGAAGCTCAGGTTATGGTTAACGGAATCAGAACAGGCGACCCCCGTGGTTTCAATAAAGGACGTAGTTCGAAGTTCCGTGAAGGTTCCCGAGTTCGACAAACACCTGAAGAAGGCCGGGGGACATATCGGCCGAAACGTTGTGAAAATAACAATAAAGATGAAGACACTAGTCCGAAAAACCTTAATGATAAAAATGAAATAATTATCAAACATTTTTGTTTATCAAATATTCCTAATCTAATATTAATCCTTTTTTTTGCTCACAGTTAATATCAATTAATTGTTTGACCTTTTCTATTTGATCCAGAGATGAGACTAACTCAGAATGGACCTTGGAATAACGGTAATGAAAAGGTAGTCCACACATTCGCCCAAGTTTCACCATCGGATACCTTTATCATACCCAGAACAAGTATTTATGTATTTATATTGTATATTATTCATATATAAATTATAACATAATTCCTACAATTTCGACTCGTAAATATGTAAGGTTCAACTCACAAACCCACAAACTATATTGGGTGGGTGGGTGTGTTAAGTATACTTTTACTAACATACTTAATATTCTATGTTTACTAAATAATTACTATAATTAAACTGTAATTCAGTTTTGTTTTTGTTTTACGGCATATCAAATTCAAGTTTCGGCTTTATATAACCCATGAAGACTTGAAATGCCACTCAATTGACAAACCTTTCTACAAAGACGAAAAAAATATTTTACTGTTATATATTCTATCTTTAATCATGGTAAGCTTTCTTTTCTCCCAAAGCTGTGAAAGCATAATTTTGGTACAATTTATTTTGAATAATTTTCACAGGATTTCTTTGTTGCCACTTGAAATCACATTTTCTTTGCTCTGCCGGGCCACTGTCGATCTCATCAATGGCAGCAGTATTTTATCGGATAGTATCAAGAGACAGTGGCTGGCGCAGAAAGGCTGTCTCTCAAGAGCTGAATTTGACTCGAGTGATACCACGTCTTATTTTCCCAAGAAAATCGCTGTTTCCCTCGCTAGAGAAAAGAGAAGTCTCAAAGGCAATCGGTATGACAATATTGCGATCTATGAGACTTGCTTATTTCACTCTTGGGCTCCTTAGCTTTGTTGACGGTAGAACGTGGAGGCGTTGCTAACGACAGTAGATTGTATCGAGAGAAAGTATTCGTACATTTGTGGTCCCATCGGACGCATTTACTGCGTTTAAATGAAAACAATCATTCCCTTGGGACTCTCTCAGTCGCCATGATCGAGCCTGAAAAGTTTAAGGATGACTGGTTTCTATGTCTTTGTCAGAATTTTCATGATGAATTCATTGAAATTGGTGTGGCGGGGATGGGACTGACCGGAACTTTTAAACAAAGGAAATAGGGTGGAATTTATTACCGTCAAAGATACCCCACTACTCGTCATCATACAGAGATTAACCACCTGCACCGATGTGGATAGCTACGATGATGCCAAAAAGTTATATGGCCCTGGAGACAACCGAGATTAGAGATGGAAAGAGTTTCGAACCAGTCTCTCAAAAGAAGATGTTAGGAGACAAAGATGCGGATAACATCGACTTGATTTGAGCAATTCAGTGATAGAAAAGCCTAGGCAAATATAAAATTTCCTAATAGGCCTGTTCATTTGTTTTGTCTTTGGTCACAAGTTGAAAAGTAAGGCTTCTGAATTCTTTAGATTCAAAGAGAAGCAGAAATACCTAGGACGCTTAACGTTCACATGTGTGATGGAAGTCTACTGAGGCAAGTGGTAATTGTAGCTCTGTCCAGCTAATGTTTTATTTTTATTCCAGATAGTATCAGTTATAATCATGGTTTGGACAGGTACGCAGCAAGCCTTTGCTGTTAAAAATTTTTTTTTTAAGAATTGTGAAACTGTAATTGTTATAAAGAGAACCTTTCATGCGCATTTGATGTTACATTGTAGTGATGCAGCTCTGGATAGAGTTTTCAACCTAGAGAGTATCACGTGTCATGAAATGAACAGGAATTGCTCTGATTAGCAATTATAAATTCAAACTTAAAAAAAAAGAAGATTAACGAGAAACTCATTGTGTGCATCACTTAATGCCATAATCTTAACAAAGCTTGCCCAGTCGGCTGGGGCGGTAGAATACACCGACTGCATCTCTGCAGAGGGGTAAGACCCCCGCCCCCTACGAGTGTCCAATATATGACACTATAAAAATCTGATGGTGCGGTCCTAGAAACGCTGGAGCTTTGGGGAATGCGGGGTACCCCATCATTGCCATCGCTCCCAGGTCCACTCTGGCCCGGAGTGGTAGCACCTAATAGGGTAATATCTCTATGTCAAATAGAACTAAACTGCGTACTTATGCTAAACTAAATTACTTGAAAAATATGTTTTGACATATAAACTGCGTACTTATGCTAAAATGAATGGTTGGAAATAGAACAGCTTTTGACAATTAAACTCTACTTCCTCTAAACTGAATTGTTCGTAATAGACTGTGTTTAAACAAAAACTATACTTATACCAAACTAAATAACTTGAATTATAACTGCTTGACTAAACTGGATAGCTTGAAATAGAAATGTTTTTGACAATTAAACTGTGTACTTATGCTAAACTGGTTTGTTTGAAATAGAACTGATTATCTGTATAAAAGTGGACATAGCATTAAAATCTAAAAAGGCTAGTATACCATAAAACCCAAACGAACAACCAACGTAACAAAGCGTATCTGTTAAAATTAAGAGACATTAGCTCGATGGAGCAATCATTACCACTTGCCTTTGTAAACTTGTACCACTCAGCTGACATGTTATAAGATGGGAAACATTTCTCTTGTTCTCTCTATCACTTAGATATTTTTTATTTTCAATTTTTTATTGAATAAAATATGTTACTTACACTATTTGTTATTCATTTAACTATATATATATATATATATATATATATATATATATATATATATATACTCTTATTTCATATCTTATAAAAACCTAACATGGGCAAAGATTGTACATAAGTTTCGCATAATTTAATACACTCTTCTTAGTTACCTCAATCATAGATATTTTTTCATGCCACTCAATTGATGTGGTGTTAGGTGATAGGCTTGACTGATAAGTGTGTAACTTGACAAATATAAGAACCGAGATTTTAGGAGTGGGCAAATATTCTGCTAACATCACAAGAGAGTTTCAACACAGAATGGGCCCATAAGATAAGTAAACATAATCTGAAAAAAATATCTATGTATCGACATTAAAAGTATGTGTTTCAGTTTGTAAGGTGACCTCATAAAAAGAATTGGAGAAAGTAATCCAAAAAACCTAGAAATATCAAACAATTTTAACAATGAATAAAACAGATAACAATTTACCCATAGCTGAAGAGAGAATGGTTGGATTCGTGTCTTTCCCAAGCCCATAAGAGCTATGTTAAATGTGAATAGTCTCATCCAGGATTTGAACTCGAATCACCGCCCCCATTTCCTATGATGATAAACATACCACCACGAACGCCTTATTATATATATATATATATATATATATATATATATATATATATATATATTTAAAGCTAAGTTGTAAAGTTGGCGACTATAGTCGAGGGTGACCCGAAAGCTTTCTTTTCAATTGCTACTACACCAAGGTGTAGGGGAGGGTATTACTCTATTGCACCACTTTACCCTTGATCCTTACCTTATAGTTAGGCAAGGCGGCATCAAGTACCATTTTTTGAGTCTTTGGTATGACTCAACCTGGGATTGAACCCTTGTCTGGTTGACCATTGGTCAACACTCAACTCATTTGTCCAAAATATATATAAAGAGTGTTCAGTATCGTTGATAGAGCATATACGAGTTAGAATAAGGTAGTCAAGGAATGAACGGACCAAGATAACTTTCAGATTGTCGCCAAAGCAATTATTATTGATATGATGATTGCTAAGACAAAAGCCTGAGAGTCACGTCAAAGACGAGACGAAGAGGTGACTAAGCGGTAAAGTTTTTCATTTCAGGGTAAGGAAAAGTCAAAAACATGATCACAACATTACCCCCATCACTTTATTCCCAATGTCCAAATTTCCATCTCGACATGTATTAAGAACAGAAAGACGTGAAATACTATTTTCAAGTTGATCAAAGAAAGTTCTCATCCTTGTCAAATCATAGCTCGCAAGCCATTAGCAGTAGCAGTTTTGTGTCAACGTTTCTCGCACCTATAGCAGTAGTTCTCATGAGTGACTCTTTCTTGTCAGTTACTAGTGGTAAAGATCGATCTTGACGTTACGCTGAAAATAGAAAAGATTTGGTTTGGTTTGGTTTGATTTTACGGCATATCAACCATTGAAGGTAATTTAATGCCAAGTCCTCTTTATACATATTAAATATATATGATTTTTAAACAAATTTTGTTGATGACACTTTTAAAAAGAGTCTAAGCTGGGTTTGTTCGCAGATGGTTTCAACAATTGCTATCAAATACGAATAATTCTATTTAAAATTAATCATTAGTTTGCGTTCACTTAAATAGTTCCAAGTATTGTTATGTATCCCTAACAATTCAATTAAACATCAGTCATTTGTTTACACACAGTTAAATGATCAAACAGTTCTATTTCAAATAATTCATGTTGACCAGAGAGCAATGGCAATGAAGGCATACTCTGCATTCCCCGAAACTTCAGTATTACTGAAGCCTCAGTATTAGATTGTTTAGTACCTTAACCAGGAAATACGTTGTGGGTATCTTCACTCTGCAGAGATGAAGTCAGTGTATTCTACAGCCCCAGTCAACTGAGCGAGATGAATTTATACATTTCTCCAAGTTTTTTCATAGCAAAGTGAAAATCACGCAGTCAAGTCCTAGGATTGAACTTGGGCTGCTAAGCCATTACGTTTACAAAGATTAACTATGTTGATTTGAAAATATTTTGTAGATATAATTCAAATTAAACCAGACCTCATGTTTTTTGTATACAGTTAAATGATTATATATAGATTTCTAAGTCAACAGTCCGTAGGTAGTCGAATTCTTAAACGAGTCGGAGCTAATTTTTTTGCATACAAATATATTCTACTGTTTTCACACAGTTAAATGTTTCCAAATATTCCAACACGAGTAGTTCTATTTGTAATATAATGGCCGAGGGATTTCGTTTTATATATCTTGCCTTTGGGTTGAGTTAGGCTGAGAACCTTTCGGCTCAGCACATGGGTTAGTTAGGTGCAAACTTGAGCGCAGGTGTTAACGGGCGCGCGGGGAGGATGTGTCATTCACAGATGTCAAAATAAAAATCCCAGGACCAAGGGATGTGAATGACGTCATACACCGGAAGTGCACGCGGAGGATTGGGGGGGGGGGTTTGAAAAATGTCAGTTAGTTGCGAACTAGACACCGAACGAGAAGGCTCGACTTTCGGGGCTCGCAGAGGCCAGACGAATTTGCGCGCTCGTGATGGGGTGGAGGCAGATGGAAAATTTATCATTGAGAGATTGTGCATCTCTCTTCCTTATGTCGAAACCTTTAAGCTCAAAAGGTAATAAAAAGTTTCGTACATGAACTAAGAAGTAAGTGTTTTTCGTGTTTCAGGATTCCTATGTTCTATAAATATGTATATTTCACATCGGTATGCTACGTCCATTTCAAACATGGCGTTTATTATGGCTATGGTACATATTCAGTATTAATCATTTGCTTGCACACATTTAAATGGTTTCAATTATTGCTATCTAACAATGATTTCAAGCATTTCTATGTAATACTAACCATTCAGTTTAGGCACGCAGTTAAATAGTTTCACATATTGCTACGCAACTCTTATAATTCTATTCAACATTACACATTCGTTAGCACACAGTTAAATTGTTCCTTGTACTGCTATGTATCACTAACAAATCAAACAGCAGCAGTCATTTGCTTGCACACGGTTTAAATATCAAATACTTCTATTTGACCCATACATTAGATTATCAGGTGCTCCCACTCCGGGTCAAAGTAGACTTGGGAGCAATGGCAATTAAGGAGCACTCTACCCAATGATCCAAGGCTGGAGCCTCGAACTTAGACTGTTTAATTTCATATTCAAGACACTCATTGATGTGTTTGTGAGTGGGAGGGTTCTTACTCCTCTGCAATCAGTGTCCGACTGGACAATAAGATGTGACCCCATTTATACCATCAAGTCATTACAGATTTTTCTATTAAACAAAATAGAACGTAATCGATGAAGAAGCTTCTTCCGACGAGATATTACAAATATTTAGATGATTTACCATCTCTACAAATACAAACGATTTTTATGTAATTATCAATACTTTGCAGAACCCGTAGAAATTCCACGGAACAAAAAATATCAAGAAGCTATTTAAACAATAAAGGTTAATTTACATCAGATCAAACAGTGCATTTAACTCAGATGGAATTGCCCTGGGCTAACTTCATCAATCCTTATCATAGCATATTTAACATAACTTATTTTATATTGGTTTGTTGAATATCTGATAAGCTCTGAGGATGTTTTTGCTTATTTTGTATTATTCATTGCCAAGGTAACAATAGGGTTTATAAATCAGCAAATTATCCTATCTTCAATTGCTTCACTCGATTTATTTTCTTTTCGTGAAATTTCCATGAGTTCTGCGCAGTGTAATAATTAGCATATATATTCATGTAATGAACAACACCTTGTTTCTTGCCATAAAAATGCGTTTTAATCGCTAAGTTAATGCGTTGAAACAAGGTAATCTTCCAAATGATTAAAAGAGGGGGGATGGAAGAATATATCCTTTGGCTGTGGAAAGGGTGAATGATAGTTATGTGTAAGCGGACAAGCATAATTATAATGAAGGTTTACGAATTTTTACCTAAGTCTGAGTATGTATTGAAATGCTTTAAAAAAAAAAAAGAACAAGTTAGCTTATCAAATGCATGAAAGTATTTTTAAAAAGTCCTAAGCCTCATCCAGGGCAGTCATAGCAGAACATTTTAAGTGGGCAAGCTCTCTGCAAAATTGTTTTTCTTTGAATGCTGTCGCCAGAGCACAAGCAAAAAATATTGTTTTGGTTTGGTCGTACATCAACCATTGTAGGTTATTTCATTCCAAATCCATTTTATTATATAAACAGTTCTATTTCTAACGATTCAGTTTAGTATAAGTACAGTTTAGTTCTATTTGACTCATAGAGAGTACCCTTATTAGGTGCTACCACTCCGGGCCAGAGTGGATCTGAAAGCGATGGGAGTGAAGGTGTACACTGCATTCCCCAAAGCTTCAGCATTTTCTGGAACCACACCATCAGATTGTTTAGTGTCATAACTAGGACAATCTTTGGGTTATCTTACCCCTCTGCAGAGAAACAGCGGGTGTATTCAACTGGGTAACAAAAACATCTTGATATTTCCGTCCGACTTCCCCTGGGTGAGGCTTAGAACTTTTAGAATAACCTTCTAGATGTCAAAGAAAGGAAATTTTAAGCACTTATTATTACAGTCAACCTCCATTCTACCGTTTGCAGATGCAGAATTAAGTCAGTTAGAATGGGAGAATTTATTAAGAGAAACTAAAGAAATGATTTGTCTTTTAAGTCTTTCTTTTTTTGTAACTTTTCACTTTAAAACTCTTCTCTCTCTCTCTCTCTTTCGCACACAAACTTACCCAGTGAGACGCTATCATTTTTCAAAATTCATCTTTTAATGTATTTTTTAGATAGCAAAGATCAATTGCTTTGATTTACATAATATTCTTGATCAAGTTAAACATGAAAGACAAACGTAACCAAAAAAAATATTAGCAGGTCAGATAGAAGTCAAATTAAATTCTTTTGAAGAAAAAGAAGAAAAGAAAAATAGTTCTATATTTTTTAAAAAGTTAATGATGATTGACTACTCAGAAATATTTCAAGTTTTTACTGCTGAGACGCTTAATATCTTGGTAAATATATCAGAATAATTTATAGACATACGCACGAATTTTTAGCAGTAATATTATTAAAAATAATAACTCACCGACAGCATTGCTGTAAATTAATATTATTTCATCCACTGTGAGTTTTCCACTCGACAGGCGGTTTTTCACAAAAGTCCGAATGATAGCAAGTCTCATCAACTCTCATGAAATTTTTTTCATTATTTAAGCAGAGCATTGATCTGAAAAGTTCACTTTCCCCAGTCTCTATTTCGGGTTCATAGGGTTCGCTGTTTCGATGGCGCCATTTATTATTGGTATCACTGTAAACTTTACATTCCATAACTGTTGTTAGCTCTCTAGCAAGGTCCAAGTATTGATCTTATATTTCTCTTCCTTTTTTTTTTGTGATAGAATGGAAAGGAGATGTTCAACTAAATCTGATCAAAATAGAGTTTGGTGATTTTTTTCAATATTTACTTTTCATTGCAAAGTCTAAGAAATTTTATCCTGGACAGATACAAGTGTGAAATGCCATTTTCTTTATGTTTGAGTGTTTGTCTAATTCATAAGAGTTTTTGATATCTATGAGAGAACTTAAGTAGGCAGTGTAGAACAGAAATGAAATGCTTGATCCTATAGATATGAATACGAAATGTAAGTGGTGATCATAAAATCAAAGCGCTTTAATGCTTAAAATGTGATTGTTATATAGAAAAAGAATGATGAATGTGTCAAAGATTTCTTTTAGCATATAACAATTTTTCAAGCTTATTAATACTGTGAAAATCACAGCTTTTAGTTTATTGTCGTCAAAAAGGAGTTTGCGAGGCGATTTCAGATCTTCGGCGTGGTTTCTAGCATTTTCTTTCATATTAATGCCCTCAAAAAAGAAAAAAAAAGAATGGGTTCATCTTTTCTCATCTGTGGGTAAAATAGGGCCAGCTGAGCTCTCTAGCCTTGTTAGGACAGGGGAAATTCTGAATCTACAAACTGAGGATTGTTCACAATAGCTTGTGGCACATTGGAGTACCATTTTTCTGTTTGCAGCTCACCAATTGTACACGGGCCTTCATCACTATAAAAAAAAATCAACTAAGTAGCTCAGTAGTTCACATCTTGAACTGAAATATTGGGTCCCTTAGACGCCTAAATAGACGAGATTGTCTCTCTCACACACAAAATCCTACTGTATTTTATATTATATGGAATTTCAACAGAAATAGCCACCTTCACTTTTTGACATTAAAATGATCGGCATTATTTTCAATCTTTGTTTATTTTTATATATTGACTTTATAAAATAGCAAAGAATCAATTACATTACTTATTGAACAAAAGTATTTATATATACAGTTTTGTTACTTTTCTCTTTGACAAAATAATTATTTCATATTCTCCTCGTATAGACATAGTGTTATTATGTTGTCATGTGAATTCCTCAGCCGCTCAGTATTCGCTCGGCCATAATAATCAATTGCCACAAAACTTGAACAATGCTATTTAACCGTACAACAAAAAGAGCGTCTCATTTTCAAACTGATAATTATTTCAATTCTTTCGCATCAGTTGTTCCATACATTTTCGAGATAATAGTATTTAATGGAATCGCCTAATTATTTGTATGACACACACACACACACTATATATGTCTGTGTGTATGAATGAGAAAATAAAAAAAACTTGCATAAAAATGCTTGATGTTATTTTGGCAGAGTTTGTATAAAGCATAAGATATTTGATTTATGAACTCTTGAAGTCGATTACTTTAGGTTTCATGCGGCGTGCACAATCATCAGACGGATAAATTTTCTTCTAAATATTGTGTACTCACAGTAACTGATTTCCAGAGTTCATGTTTCGAATATGTCACCAACCGTTGCCGTAATAACCGATATTGAGCATTTTTTATTTATAAATATTACAAACTGCATATTACACACACTATATATATATATATATATATATATATATATATATATATAAACAAACCATGAATTACTACGTTAAAGTTAATCTTTTACACCTGAAAAAGTGTCTACATAGGGGTAGGTCGACTTATAGGACAGGGTTAAAATCCAAACCTTTAACTTTTGTTAATCACTCTGCGGTAAAGGATTAGACGTTAACCAAACTTTATTGGTAGATCCCTCGAATAATTGAAATTCTTTTGGCTAATTCATTTGACTTTTATGCAGGCATTTATTTTATATATATCAGAATTCAGAAAGTTTAAGGCTTCTGTAGAAGTAGCTTTTTGATATTATGATTTAAATGTCTCCACCGGTTCACTATTCTAGTCAATATTTTCTTGCAACCTTTCCAATATTGTTTCAATATCATCATTTTTGTTGTTCGAAGAAATGTACTCACATAGAAATATTTCTGTGTTCTGAATTTAATTATTATTTGTCTCTATAAGAGTTTTGGTGAAGAAGTATGAGCTTGATGCAGAGGAATCAGCTCTCCAACATCAGACGAAAAGATTCTTAAAGGTCTTAAGTTCCAGTCGTCAGTAATTTTCACTTTTTCTTTTCATTTAGAAAGAAGCTGGGCGTTGGCACTGAAGCATCACAATTCTACTTTTTAAAAATATATTAAACATCTAGAATTCATTTAACAGTACAAAGTGTCAAAAATCTTGGTTAGCTAACCAAAATCTCAACACGAGCAGAAGGTTGAAGAACTGAACTCATTCCAAACTTTTTACATGTCGCAATGAATCATTACCCCTTACATTGAGAGAGACTATCATGAAAAATTCTCGAAGAATCTTTCTCTGCTTAATTTATCTCGAATACATTGTTTTGAAATGCCCCTATAATATCTACCAAAATTCATTTCCCTCAATAATCTAACATTTTTCAGGATACTCAATATTTAATAGTTTCAAATACACGGAATCTTGACTGTTGAACCTCAGCCCTCATGAATTCTTGTAATATTTGTATATTTACCCGGCTGGGGATACGTGGAAGAATCAATGCCAAAGTACTGATGAGTTTGGTTTCATTGGTCGTGTTTTATGGCATATCAACCATTGTTGGTTATTTCACCAAAAACACATCTTCATACCCACATTAAATACATGATTTTTAAACACATTTGGTTGATAAATTTTTAAACGAGCCTGAGCTCATTTTTTTTCACTCAGTTAAATGGTTTAAAGTATTTCTATCAAATACGATTTATTCTCTTTACTATTAAACATTTGTTTGCGAACAGTTAAATGGTTTCAATTACTGCTATGTAAGATTAACTCTTTGACATCAGTCATTTGTTTCCAAACATTTAAAAAGATATACGAGGATCATTAAATAAGTTTCCAGACTTTTTTCGTATGGGCACTTTTATTGATAGTACACACATGAAACTCTACTCCCCTTCGAACTAATCTCCTTAGGCTACAATGCACTTGTTGTACCGTTCCAACAACTTCGGCAAAGCCCCATGCAAGTCCGCTTGTGTGAGCGTGTCAATGAACTTCGTCAAAGCCTCTTTCATCTCCTCAAATGTCTCATAAAGACAGCCTCTGAGCTTAGGGAATAACCAAAAGTCACAGGGAGCAAGGTATGGACTATAGGGAGGCTGGGGCACTGTGTTGATGCCCAACTTGGTCAAATAGTCTGTGACAAGGATGCAGTTGTGGACTGGTGCCTTGTCCTGTTGGAAATGCCACTGACCCGATTTGAAGAGTTCTGGTTTCTTCCCTAGGAATTTCTTCCTGAACTTCCTTAAAACCTCTACATAGTAACCCTAATCCTTTAGCCAATCAACTCTGGTGTATTGACTTCCTTACTTCTCCCACACCTCTCATCATCCCTCACAGACTCCCTGCCTTCCTTGAATCTCTTATGCCACTCAAAAACTAATGCTCGATTCATGCAAGATGCTCCAAAAGCTGTATTTCTTTGGCATTTTTTTCCAAGTTTAAAACAGAATTTTATTGCATATCGTTCTTCTAAAGTGTCCTCACGTCCAGATTGTATTTTTGAAATTCACCAGCTGTGACAATCAGACTTTAGTAGGGTGTATTCCAATTGCTGCTGTAGCTGTTCATTTGAACCTGAAATCATAAAAATTGGTCAGTCATCTCATAAGAGGTATAGCAATAACATACTGAATTTTCAAGAGTCTTCAACAAATTTAAATGCCTGTAAAAAAAAAAGTCTGGAAACTTATTGAATACACCGCATATATTACACTTATTTTACTTCTTAAGAGGTTTTGTTAAACCAGTTCTAACAGGTGAATTTTTTCCCGGTATCCCGGGTGACAGCAAGTCTCCCCAGGTCTTTAGGACTCTCTTCTGTTTTTAACTGTGCTGTGGTCTGGATAGTCATGATTCTTCTGATATTCTGTCAATTTCTTTTCAGGATTTCCGAGACCGTTCCATTGGCTCCAACTAAAACTGATATATCAACAGCACCTTTTTCTTATACTGCCTTTTCCGTTTTCTGACAAGGCCCTTTTATTTCATGACCACCTTTCTTTTATTTTCATTCTGAGATCAACTGGAACGTCAAAATTTAGTTGTCACGCTAATTCTTTTCTTGTTAATGAACAATAGGTCTGATCTTTTTGCAGAGAGTGAGTTATCACGTTTTTATTTCAAAGTCCCAGTGAATTTCATGCGTTTTAGTTTTATTGTGTACACATTTATACTAGATTGGAATACTTAAAAGTATGTAACTGTGCGAATTATTTCAATTAAGGATACTTATCTGAAGCTTTAATTTAAAAAAAAAGGCTTATCATGGCGGAAATCTTTATAAAAGCTCATAAATTATAATACAAGGATAATTAATTGAAAGTAAATATTGCTTACAAATTATTAAAGATATTACTTAAAACTAATTGCTTTCATCACACTTTTCGGCATTAAATTGGCGAATAAGAGTTAAAATTTCGTACAAATAATAAACCGTTTTAAAACCCTTTTGCTATATTTCTTCACGAATTCAGAATGACTGAACGTTGAATAACTGTTTGGCTAAACTAATTTGCAACAATATAACACCAGAAAAAATACCTGTGATCTGCCTCGAACATTTCTAGTTTCAGCAGAACATTTTGTGAACGGCAGTAATATTTCATGTACATTTACTAAGAACTAAACAAGTTGGGTATATTTATTGAGCAAATAATGGACGGGTTTTGCTAATAATGCCCCGCATATTTGTGTCCGTTTCTTGTCTTGTTTCTCCAGCTATTTGTGTGTGGGTGAATATGTTGTTATTAATTAAAGACAGAATCGCTGTCTCTTCATGCTATAATTTTCATACTTAGAAATTGCATATTCACCTGTAGGGACAGTCTATTCGTTGATTCCTTTCCCTTATTTATGACTTAGCTGAAAACGCAAGACTAAAACAACTTATATAATACAAATTATGATAAAAAATATCGATACGCATTTTTTTCATTTTAAAAGTTCAATTTTAAATTAAGACGTGTGAATTGCTGAGTGTCTAATAAAAAGATGAGTCCAAGACGCAGTATGTTAGTTACCGTGATGTAATGACTAAAGAGATGGACTGTGCCTCGGACGAAGTGAGTTCAAACTCCAGTCACACAAGTACATTCACTTTCGGACTAAAACCCTTAGGAAGGGTATGGATTTCCTCATGTCCACAACTTTGGGTTAAATATTAAAATATCTGTTCTTTTACAAGGATGGATCTGGCTTTAAATAACCGACGAAGGTTGATATGCCATTAAACCAAGAGATCAAAATTTTGAAACAAATCAAGCAGTACCCAATACAAAAATATCTTTTAACCACTACAATATTAAAAGAAAAACAAATGTACAACTTATTCCCCGGTTTAAATTTCATAATCTTTAGATACAATTATTTGTTGAATCCCCAGCTACTACCTGACGATCGAAATTCTGGTTTTTACTCCAGGTGACTGCGCACTAGGACAATATCTTGTAAAGATCGTGTCTGACACCTTTAATGGTCCCTAATCTGAGTGTTCAACCAAATATGATAACATCTGAAAAGACCTACGTATATCATAATTTTAAAAAATGCAAACATTCTTTCCTATTTTGCCGCCACAAGCGAGCGGTTATGAATACCCAGTTATCCCGTTACTATTCAATAGCAGATCAGTACTGGAAGACTGACTGACAGATGTTAGATACTTCCGGCTGGACCAACAATATTAGTCCCGAACTTAACGACGATAGTCAAGTTTTATCCTCTAATTAGTGCTGGACAGAGTTTATGTAAGGAATTGAAAGGACGCTAAAATAATGTATGCACATTGTAAACATACAAAAATACTCAGGCAAAAACATTTTGTTAATTATAGCTTCGGGGCAAAATAATTCTTAAACGATAACGTTTGTTCAACTCCATCTCCCGTTACTTTTTTTTTATCTGACCTTTTTTATTCATAATTAATTTCAGTAATTAATTTTTTTTATCACAGTATCTGGAAGATTCCTCTTCTACAATATTAACGTTAGTGTTGTTACAAACTCATAGCGCATAATTTGTTAAAATTTACGTTACCGAAATAATACATCATTACTTGAAGTTCCGTTGGGTTTCTTGATTTTTTTGTTTAATCTCATATCAGCCTTCACGGGTTATTCCATGCCAAAACCATTTTTGTAGAAGATCGCATTCTGCTGGAATTTATTGTAGCAACCAACTTTGTATTTAGTCTGTGTGCGTATGCGCGTTTTGTTTTTTCCCTACCCTCTCGAAATATAAGATAAATAGTATGGAAACGTGCCAACATTTACATCCCACATATTGAAAAGTTCAACCTGTCTGACTCAAGGACTGGTAACAGCAGTTGTCAGTTGAGAGTTCGAGGCATCTAACAATAATAATAAAACTAAGCGTGCCTCTAGGGACGATTGGGCTCCAAACTCAATAGTAATTTATCAGTGATGCTTGCTTGATTATATAACTTTTAGCTCTGACAATGATGTGAGTACGTGAAAAAGCAACTATTCAAATTATTTATTAAAGGTTTTATTATGTTGTGTTTGTCAATATTTGTTCACTTTCCTCATTTAAGAAAAAATACGTGTTTATCTATCCATCTCTTGAACACATTTTTGAAAAGGTTTGTAGTGTAATGGTTACCCACGATGGAAATGGACGCGGGGACTCGCGTTCAAATCCTGGACGAAGCTGTTTGCATTTCACATAGCGCTAATAGCCTTGATCCAATTATTTCTCCCTCCAGCTATGGATAAATAGTAGGGTAGACTAAACTCTTTAGGATTGCAAGGGTACTCGGTCTCGGAGAATGAAAACTGAATTTAAACCTGTTAAACATGACCATGTATCGTACGTGCAAAGAGGAAGGTATTCACACACACACACATATATATATATATATATATATATATATATATATATATATACATACACGCAAATTTATTTGTTTGCATGTGTGTCTATAGTTCACGCAAACTGATCTCAATATAGTATAATTCAGTATATTATTACCTTGGTAACATGAGGCATTATTCGACCGTGTAAATGTTACCATAGCAATGACATTTTTTAAATTATTCATGCGATAAGTTTGCGAATCATTCATTACAGGAATCTTCGTCTTGATCTTCAAAATACACAGAATATATATCAGAGATTAATACCAAAGAAAAAGAAAATTTGAATCTCATTTCAATATTGATACAGACTCCGTCTTTATCATTATCTATCCTTTATCCAAATTTTACCAAACTGAAACAGCATGAGTATTAAACTCTGATCCGAGGCAGAACTGCCTGGCAGTTACATTTTGATCCGAGACAGATCACACAGGTTCAAAACCCTGATCTTAGGCAGAGTGATATTTTGATCCTAGACAGAACACAAGGTCTAAACTCTGATCTTAGACAGGACAACATTTTGATCCGAGACAGAACACAGGTTCTAAACTGATTCTAGCTAGAAACAATGATCTTTCGTAAATAATTCCGTCTATGCCAATTGAATGAAT
Organism: Sepioteuthis lessoniana; assembly: GCA_963585895.1. Taxonomy (NCBI): domain Eukaryota; kingdom Metazoa; phylum Mollusca; class Cephalopoda; order Myopsida; family Loliginidae; genus Sepioteuthis; species Sepioteuthis lessoniana. The sequence goes on from OY757938.1 coordinate 2,992,457, forward strand.
CTTTTATTTTCACCACATCATCGGTGGGTTATCAGGAACATATTCTTACTTCTCATGAACTAAATTTGTCTTTTGGAATTAGTGACATTTCCGAAGATCATTTCTAGCGGGACAACTATTTCTCTGTACCATTTTTTTTTTTACTTTACTGAAAAAAAGTGATACGAATTTCAAACCTTAGTAAGAGAAACCAAGTTTTTTTTTTTTTTTTTTTTTTTGCATCAGGCACTTTTGATTAGAAATACAGTATTTCCATCTCTTCCTTCTCTCGTTTTGCAGTTATGTTATGCGCCAAACAGTCTGGATGAAATTGAAAAATGGCGTTTATAGAGTCTGGATCTGTTCACGTCACATATTTTGGCGAATAGCATTCCAATAATCAATACTACTATCATTAATTTAGTGCTTGTTGCATGTCTGCAGTCCAGTCGGAATTATAAGGGAAAAAGAAACAAGTGTTTGAAAGCAGTGATTTTCAAAGTCATGCTAAAATTAATGATAGCTGGAAGTAGTACATGTGACATGAACATTCTGGCACATAATAAAACTCTTTGCACATTGACTTATTATAGAAGAAGAAGTCATTTAAAGAACCTAAACATCAACTTTGCTGACTGTAATGGATGACTTATATTGTTGTGTATTTGTCTATACACCTATGAAATAAGATAAGCAGAGGCAACAACAGATGTTTTCAGTATATAATAAATCTTTAACTTGTGTTCAGATCCAGGGAGGGGTTTTATTTTTCATGCTAATACTCTTAGGAAAGGCATGAACCTACAGCTCTACCTGATGTAGAATATCAGTAGAGTAGACGGCGTTCTTTAGCGTCGGTTGGGCAACCAGTCTAAAAGAAAAAATCTCATTTGATTTACACTCCTTCAATATGGACCTTGTGTCACATCTTGTACGTAGAGAGGCTGGAGACATGCACGCACACACACATTAATCATACTGAAAAGTTCTAAAATAAAAAAAAAAGAAAACGGAAAGAAAAACACACATAAATGGATGAGAAATATTGTTACGCCGCCATGTGCCCAACAGGCTTGCAGAGTGCTGTTCGTTCCCGCCAATTCCACCAGTTAACGCAGAGCACAGACGTTAGCTGCGGTTTGCCGAATGCTATTTAAAGTTACATATATCACCAACTCCCCAGCGGAACCACATTTTAAAGCCTCTAGTTATTAAAATTCAACATGACTGGGTAGCTTTCACCCTCAAATACAAGGTCTTCGACTAATACAATAGTTCCACAACAAAAAAGGACTCTGAACTGCTGTATTTGGGCTAAGATTAATAACAATATTCTTTTATTAAATAAAAGAAAGAAGCAAAGAAAAAATTTTCAGGTAAAAGTCAGGATTGAGAAAGTCTTTCGGTATCTCAGAAGAGCCTCCATTAAAATATTCGTATCCCGGACGAGTTCCCCCATTTAATATCTGTGAATGGCGAAAGGTGAGAATATAGTTCGGCGACGGTAGATACATTCCGCTTTCCTTCAGGTTTTGGGATTTAAATGGTAGAGCTCGAGCTCCAAATCTCAAGTTTATCATTTGGGAAATATTACCTCTTTTCTCTTCGATCTTATCAGAGCTATTTTCTCCTCCCGTAATTTGTATTTTATTCACGTCAGCGGGGATGCAAAAAGATAAATTTGAATATACTTAAATTGTATGTTCACTTACTTGAGATTTTGTGGAGTATATTCGCTTCTCTTTTCCCCCACGTCATTGGGTTTCCATGTTTAATTTCAGACAATACCACGATTAATAATTGTCTCTATTCTCGTGAACAAGTCTTTTCTTTGGGTATTCGTTTAACGAGGCTCACCATACGTCGGAGTTTGAATGAATTCAAAATATTTTTTCTTTTCTCTCAATGTTCCCTGCACGGCATGACTTTGGAATTTGGGTCTCTTCCATGTCCCATGTTTTGTTCCTAGTTTTTTTCGACGAACAAAAGACAACTCATTATGTGTCTTCACGCTTTGATGAATCACGGCAACTAACTAGTCTCGGTTGTTTAAAAATTCACCACGTGTTGGCTTTTTGGCGTTTTTTCCTCAGTACCAATCATGGTTGCCTGTCTGCCTCTCCACCGACGCATACTTGGCTAATAGGGAGTGAGGTACACCAATGCCCATGTCACCTTGTACTAGATAGAGAGGGTTGAAGAGAGACGGCCCTTCCACTTCCACTATTCTGCTAATTCTTGCTTACTACTATAGTCGGCTATGGCCAGCGAGTCGCACCTCCTCCCATAACCCGGAGAATGTATTAGGGTGTCATATTTCCTCGTCACAATATTTATAACTAAATATTATTTTAGGTCCGCCAACGCTTTTCGACGAAATTATTTAAGATATGAAATTACAAAAAAATCAGATAGAAAGTATTTTCTATCATCTTCAGGGTGGAAATTAGGAATTTAAAATAATCGTTTGAACGATGCAGAAAAAGATTCGAAAAAGATTTCGTCATGAAATGTAATTTTTTTAAAAGTTAAGGAGAACCACAACGTTTATAAAAAGTCAATTTGTACTAGTAGGAAATGAAAGAAAGAAAGAAAGAAGAGGGAAGAAAAACAGAAGAAAGAGAAGGGAAAAGGAAATAGTGTCAAGAAAAAGAAATATTATGGATAGATGGAGTCTAGTTGTAAGGTGGATAGAAATAGACTCCATCTGGCCACAATAATTCTCTTTTTATTCACGCTTATCCATTTATATGTATTTTTCCTTCCGTTTTCTTCTTTTTACTATATATATATATATATTACTAGCTGTACCCGAAGATATTCAACGGAATACATTCGCGAGAAATGAAAGAATTTAAACTATAAAAACATGAAATAAATCGTCGTCGATTTCTCTATTAAGGCCTAAAAAACCCAAAACAAACATTTACATCTAATAAAAATAATTCAACTAAATTTACAATAACAGAAACCGCAAAATCAACTTGAAAAAAAACTATTTAAGATTAAGTTTTATGAAGGAAGTAATTTACTTTTGTGGACTAACGTATTCATCTTATTTCTATGAAAAAATAAATACTTAAGTATATGATTCAATCTTCAATAAAAGCTAGCGTTGTCCTCATATTGGGATTTGGGACAAAATTGCTATAACTTATGATAATTACGAAAAAGAATATGAGATATACAAGAATCAACACAAGTGAGAACAGCGATTCACTAGGAATTGTGCAAGAGATCAAATTTTAATCACGCTGACAAAAACTATTTACAAAAGACAACCTGTCTGTTTTCTGTAGGTTTGAGATACAAATGAATCCAATACAGAGGAATCAAGTGGATTTTGCCGTTCTTGCAGAACAGTATAGAAATAAACACACTGAAAACATAGACAAATACTAGGATTTTTCCCAGAGAGCAAAAAAAGCTGTCCAAGATGACGGTAATATTAATTTTAATTGGTGCCCCAGACAAGGTCCCCAAAGGCCAAGCAAAGTGATCGGGTTAGGGTTAGAGGAAGATTTGAGCCTACCCAAACCCCAGCACTGTTTAAATCAGTCGGGATACTTCGAAGAGATCTGAGGAAACTTGTTGCCACTCAGACTTGAAACTCAAATGAAAATCTTGCAACTAATAATAATAATAAACAAAAAAAGAGAATTTCGAAAATTGTCGACTTTGTTGTCCCGGCGGACCACAGAATAAATCTGAAGGAAAGTGAAAAAAAAAAGGATAAGTACCTCGACCTTGCTAGAGAATTGAAAAAGCTGTGGAACATGAAAGTAACGATTGTGCCAATTGTGATTGGTGCGTTAGGTACAATAACTAAAGGATTAGTAAAAGGCCTGGAGGACTTGGAAGTTGGCAGACGGGCAGAGACAATCCAAAAGACAGCATTGGTAAGAACGGCTAGAATCCTAAGACGAGTCCTGGAGACTTGAGGAGACTTGCTGTCACTCAAACTCCTGTGAAAAAACGCTGATGTGAAAAACTCTAAAAGAGTAAATAATAATAATAATAATAATAATAATAATAATAATAATAAACTACCGAATGGTTTATGCACAAACCAGAATCCGTCCTTGAAAATGAGTCATACAATTCTCTGGCATTTTGAGATTCAAACGGATCACCTAATCCCGACAAAACCTTCTGTTATTTAACAAGAAAAAAAGAACTCATCTTGTTTATTATGCCGTCATGGCGGACCACGGTCAAAATGAAAGAAAACACAATGATTGACTAGTATTTGAACCTTGCCAGAGAATTAAAAAAATGTGTAATATAAGGGTGACGGTGATCCCAATTTTAGTTGTTATACTTGAAACGGTCCTCAAAAGCTTTGGAAAAATGACTGGAGGAATTTAAAATCAGAGGAAGAATCAAAACCATCCAAATTGTTGCACTGTTAAGATCGACTATAATACGCTGAAGAATCCTTAGGAATATTCCTATCACTCAGACTAAGGTAAAATACCTTGAGCTATCGCTGTTGAGAAAACACTTGCAAGAACTAAAATATTAACTTTAAAAACATTAACTACATTTAAATACTTATCGATAAATACTGTAAGATATATATATATATATATATATATATATATATATATTGCTCCTAAATAGTTGAGCTCTCCTTGGAAAATTCCAAATTAAAAACTGATTATCGGAAACACATAACAAGATGGGAATAAATTTATAATCCTAAAGTAACCGGTCTTTGGTTTTTTCTTAAAGAAAGTATAACTTTGTAATATAAATTACATTGAGCTCTCTACCAGGAAAATTTAAATGTTCAGTTTTTGAATGATTTTCTTGTCCTGAAAGAATTACTCCCAACTCTGGTTTAACTGGACCGAATTATACTCTCTCTCTCTATTTATATATATATATATATATATGTTTGTGTATCTGATTTAAAGGAACGTACAAGAAAGAATTTATGAATTTAAAATATTGTTTACGAAAAATGTTAAGTGTGTTTATGGTTAATTTTCATTGTTTCAATCCATACAGAAAATGTTGTTTATTAGATTTTATTTTCACACATTTGTTCTTGAACTATTGGGACTGTACGTTGAATCACGATTAAAACGAATATGTTGATCTGGTTACTTTGTTAATGGTGTATAAGTTTTTGTTTCTTATTTAATGCCAAAACTATCCTCGTAGAAGAATAGCAGTGATACTATTTGAATTTTAAAAGAAAAAATATACAAAAGTGAACTTCATAGCGAGACTGGAATTTGAACTTGCTAACTTGGAAATCGTCATCCAGACCTTTCACCATTACACAATGGCGATTCCCCTCAAGATTATGATATATGTGGTTTGCTATATTTCTAAGTAAAGAGCGATCCATATCGGCAATAGGGCGTACATATATCTTTGTTTGATTAGCAGAGACATACAGAAATGACAAAACAGAGACATACAGTAATGACCAAGCGCTGTTTACTAACTTGAAAAGGGCAGCAAAAAATATCATTTTTAACCTATTTCAGGTTCAGTAAATATGCATATAAAAATTGCCGGTTTGCCTCAAAATGTTTGGTATTTATGTATTCTTAATAAATATTGTGCCATGTCTGAAAGAAAATCGCTGGTTGCTCATGTTTTTTCTTTTACTCACCTACAAACAATTAATTACATAACACTAAATTAATCTTTTAGTACTTAAAGGAAATTGGTATTTTATCAACGAATTTGGCCTAATAATTACTCTACAAATGCCCAAACGACTGAGCTCTCACATAATTTGCTAATATGATTCACTTAGGAAATTTGGTAATATGCGCCTGCGTGTGTGTTCTTGTGAGTTGTTTTCAGGAAACTATTTGGACGTTTAAATAGAATATAATATTCTCAGCAAAAAGAACAAAAAATGTGTTTTAAATGAAGGAGAAAAGTGATTTCAACCTTGAACAAATAGCTTTTACATTCAATTAAAAAAAAATGAAGAAAGCATAGAATAACTAAGTTCAACTTTGTTTTTCTCTTTTTTTTGTGCTCTGAATGAAAACAAAATTGCTTAAGTAAAAGAAACAAAAAAGAAAAGATTTTAAAAAAATACTCTTTCGTTAATTGTGCTTTTTCAAGTCACCAGCTATCAAAACAATTAGCATTTTCTTTTTTGATATGAACTTTCTTCTAATGGCTTATATTTATTATACTCCTGGGCTCTTTATTTAGCGTTCTTCTTTATTTTGTTCTTTTTCCTTTTTGTGCTTTCAGTCTAACATAATTTACGTTTGCTCGTTTAACCTTTGTCTAACGTATCTACAACGTTTTTCAAGAGAATCCCTTGAGGAAAACCAAAACCAATTACTTTGCCAAAAAGTATCTGATTCAATTCCAGTCTGAGATAATCATACAATAATGACTCCCTATTGCTCACTATTTACCTGAATTATATTTCTTCTAGTGGCATCTGACTGCTTGGCATTTTTTTCTACATACTACGAATAAAAAAAAAATCTCCAAATCTAGTAGGACAATAAATTATCGGCCTGATCGCAAATACAAAATTATTGCGCGTCTGTTTATAAGTAGTCCACCAGTTCAATTTCAGTTTTCTGGTCCAACAAGTAACTTCACTTGCTTACGCTCAGATCACATTAAAAGTATCAGGGTTCCATTCAGATAGCTGAAGTTAACCAACGATTAGTTGGATCAAAACTTAGATGGGTGACCATCTAACAGCAGCTGGTATATTAAGCAACCTGCATCCTGTGTGCCAGACAAAACAAAGCTTAGTAAATAAGTTAAGCCACAGTGAGATTTATCATTACATAGATGGGTGACCAATTATCACTGACACTTACTGTTAGAACCTGTGGTCAGTATGTCAGATTTAGCTAAGCTCAGTAAATAGAATGGGCAATGATGAGTAGACAGGACCTAAATGCAGTAGAATTCAGGAGCAGTAGTAATTTACTAAACTTTTTGCTTAGATGTGGCACAAGGCCATATGAATGGGGCACCCATTGAGACTCGAACTCACCCGTGTAGGTTTGCTAGTCTAGCTTGCTAACCATTACGCTACCCGAGGTGTCCAGAATTCAGGAGCAGTAGTTAATGTACGTATCCGATCGCAAGGAAAGGTTAATTGATTTAATGTCATATCAACCCTTGTGGCTTATACAATGCCAAGTTTTTTTTAATTATTCGATTTGTTCTAATATTATTCATTCTATTTAATATTAATCCTTTTTTGCACAAACTTGAATGGCTTAAATTATCTAATAATAATACTTTAGTAAATGATTGAATTGACCCACAGACGTGACCTTAACAGGTGCTATAACTCCGGGTCAAAATGGACCAGAGAGTAATGGTAATGCAGGAGTATTTCATATTTCCCAACAGTCCAGGACTAAAGTCTCAACATCCGATTCTTTCTTCCATAGCCAGGACACTCGTTAGAGGGCTTTTTAACTTTCTGCCGAACTGCAGTCGGCCCTAGCCAAGGGGGGCTTACACACAGCCAGATTAAGTAGAGCTTCGTAAATAAGTCATTGAATTTACGACTCATCACAAAATTTAAGCAACGATTATATTACTCTATCCAAGTGCTGTAAACAACTTTGAGGCAATTGTGTCCAACAAAGCCAAGTAACTTCGTGTCAATTGGATAAGACAAAGCAAAATAATCCTGGGGCAGTTCTGCCGAATATAAGCAAAGCAATCTTGTGGCAACTGTATCAAACGAAGTAAAGCAACCTTGGGACAATCGAGTCCGGTAAAGCAAAGCAATCTTGTGGCAATTGTACCAAACTAAGCAAAGCAATCTTGTGGCAATTGTACCAAACTAAGCAAAGCAATCTTGTGGCAATTGTACCAATCTAAGCAAAGTGACATTGTAGTTATTTTGTCGGTCGTTGTAAAGCTTATAACAAACACAACTGAATAACTGCACTTGTGAATGAGTTTTGCATGGAACTATAAATCTAATCATTTACAAAGCTTTGCCAACTCGTGCATAGGCATTAGACTGCCAACACCATCTGTGTTGGTTGGTTCGTTCGTTCGTTTTTATGGCATATCAACCTTTCTAGGTTATTTAACGCCAAATCCATTTTTATGTAAGTCATCATCATCATCATATCGCGCTGGTAGCACGGATATCCCTGACCCTCTCTCGCCACTCCTCCCTATCGTTCATCGCCCTAGGTAGGTCTTCAGGACAACATCCCGTATCCTCACATAGCTGCTGAATGTACGTTCGAGCTGGTCGTCCTGCTTTTGCGCGGCCATGTGTGGGGATCCATAAGAGTACATCTCTTATGAGTTCATCTCTGCTTCTCCAGCAGTGTCCTGCATGTCTGGTTCGTCTAACTTGAATAGTTTTCGTGATAGGGGGCAGGTGGCCGTATAGTTGGTGTCTTGTGGGGTGTTGCTTCCAGGACTTGTTAAGGATTGCACGCAGCATTCTTGTGTAATTGCCATCTAGCTTCTTCTCCAGCCGTTTTGTTAGCGTCCATGTAGTGCATCCATATAGCAGTATCGATGTGACCGCTGCCTGGAAGAAACTGCGTTTCATTTTATCGGTTAGGTCTGATTTCCATATAATCGATAGCCTATTGATAGCTGACCATGCTTTCGTTAACCTCGTTTCGATGTCCTTTTCGGTTGATTCGACGCTGCTTCCTAGGTACGTGAATTTGTCTACTAGTTTAAGAGGGGTTCCTTCTAGAGTGGTGATGTCCCCCGTTTGGTTATAGCACATATATTCCGTTTTGTGTGCATAGAGGCCTATGCTTGCTGCTGCTCGTTCCAAACTATGCAGTAGTGTTTCGGCTTGGTCAGGTGTATTTGCCAGTATCGCTATGTCATCGGCGTAGTCGGCGTCGGTAATTGTTGTTGCGGGGTACCTTCTGCTTCTTTTCTTCGTCAGCTCGAAGCCATTCTCTTTGATTTTGTCGATCGATGTTCTAAGTACGTAGTCTAGACAAATGATAAAGAGGTACGGGGCCAGCGTGTCCCCTTGTAGTACTCCTGCTACAATGTCAAAGTATTCTGTGTCTCCATCCGGTGATCGTACTTTTACTTTTTTTCAAGCAATTCAGTTTAGCGTGAGTACACAGTTTGTCAAAAACATTTCTATTTCAAACTATTCAGTTTATTCAAACAGTTATAATTCAGCTAATTCAGTTTAGTTAAGCACATATTTTTTTACACTCATTTAAATGTCAAAACAGTTTTATATATAACAATTTAATTTAGGGTAAGTACAGTTTTAATATCAAAAACAGTTTTATTTCAAACAATTCAGTTTAGCATTAGCATACAGTTGAAATGTAAGTACAGTTTAATCGTCAAAACATTTCTATTTCAAGCTATTCAAGTTAGTCAAACAGTTCTACTTCAAACAATTCAGTTTAGCATAAGTAGATGCAGTTTAGTCCAATTTAACCAATATTTAGGGCTCTATCAGGTGCTACCATTCCGAGGCACAGTTGACCAGGGAGCAATGGCAATGAAGGGGTACTCCACACTCCCCAAAGCTCCAGCATCACTGGAACCTCACCATCAGATTGTTTAACGTCATATCCGAAAACTCGTTGGTGGGGGTCAAACCCTTCTGCAGAGGTACAGTCGGTGTATTCTACAGTCCCAACCGACTGGGCAGAACAGCATCTGGGGTTCCTAAACTGTCACATCTAAGTTCGAAGTGGACTAAGCACTCTTTGATTTAGTTTATCAAATTCAACCTGTTTTTTTAACGTTGACTTAACACATTTCAAGGTGATGAGAGTTTTAGTGCTGAGATTTTTTCTTCTAGTCATGATATGTAATTTTGCTCATGCACAGGATATTCGTACTTTCTGCAATATCTCCCATTGCATTTGAAGAGTCGTATTAGAAAATCATCTGGTATCATTATTTTCCGCTTAGGTACCTGTGAGGAAATTTCACTAATAAATGATTTATCGGGCTTACCTTGGTTATGAAACAAGGTCACAGTTTACTGTTAAAAAGAGACCTTCATGAGCTCTATTCCAACTAGGTGCAACAGACAATAAGTCTCGCAGGAAATGGACACGGTGACACGAGTTCAAATCCTACACGAGACTGATTGCATTTCACATAGCGCTAATACCCTTGGGAAAGGTATGAATCCAATTATTCTCCCTCCAGCTATGGGTAAATAGTAGGACAGACTAGGTTCTTCAGCCTTGGTGAGGCAACTAGTCTAGGAGAAGGAAAACTCTGAATTCAAACCTGTTAAACTCTGCTTAAAAATTGACCTTGTGTCATATCCTGTCCGAGCGGAGGGGTTGGTAAATATGATATAAGTCTTGAGCTACAAGGAAGCAAAACAAAGTAAATAACTTAAAAAGTGACCTTGTAAATATCCTTTTTAAAACGGCATATAATAACTTTTGTTGATTCGGTTTCTACGACTGGTGGCGGTTACAACGCAGGAAATGTTCTTGAGTCTGAAATTTTCAGTTTCTCAGTTTATGGAATTGGATTTCCATGTAGACCTGTTTGTGCCTACAGGTTATTTGAAAACTGGGGTGATTCGCATCAACTCAACTTGTTACCAAACTTCCTCTGTTAGCAGGAAGAAAAGAATAGAGAAGTGTGAAAAGGAAGAAGATTTTTTGTGCACCAAGTTTATTTACCTGATGTAAATTTTGCAGTTAGCAGGTGTTTACATGGTGAAAATAGATTTGCTTTTAAATTGTCTGTTGTCTAAGAAACCAGTTTATTCTTTATAGTTGCTTCTTGGAAAAGAGGCAGAAAGGGATATGTTCTTACTTAAATAATTAAGGTGTGTTTTAAATCTCAAGTATTCGATAATATTCTGAGAGTGCCTGGAAGTTGGGATTTAACTGCCTATGTTGATTTTAAACATTTATCTTGAGTGACTTGAGTTCGAGGTAAGTATTTATGCAAAATACTGTTTTAGTGGGAAATTTAAATATTAATCCATTGCTCCTTGATACTCCGTTAACCTGTAGCGTTATAATTCACAATAACAATAAAAAAAAAACAAAAAAAAAACACAGAACACGTTTCTAACTTCATTCGGAGGTGTAGATATTTTGTTTAAAGGTATATACCATTATTCCTTTTAAAGAAAGGTTGAATGGTCAGTATATTTAGCCTTTTTATCTAATATGATCTCTTTGAACTGGAAACACTGGGTTTAAAGAATTTTGAAATAGAATGATGCTCGGACTAAAATGATTTCCAAGAGTAAAGAGAAAGTGAATAAGAGTAAAAAAAATTGGTAAATCTTAGATTGATTAATTTTAATAGCAGGGTTAAAGTGAATTTCTGTCATATTGTATAAATATTCTTACTTGTCAAATATATTGTATCAATAAGGCCAATAAATCTTTATTGAACTGTAAATATAGACTTATTACAAAAACAACGAAAAGACTTATCCAACTATAGCAATCAAAAATATCATTTTTCTCACGCCTTGTGAAGGAAAAAATATAACACGTACAGAAAACGTTAGGTTGCCACAAACAGATTTAATAGCAGATATAGATAAACTACTTTTCCAAAATTTTCAATTACAGTTTCACTTATATCAACCTTTTAAAAAGTATATATCATACGCACAAGATAATCCAGTAAAGAACTCTAACCTTAGCAGTTTCCTTAATAAAGTTTTGATGTAACCGACCGCCACTTTAGGGGAGTGGGGTCGGCACTGTGGTGTATTATCTAATGGAATTAAAAAAACACAGCGTTTTGATGTTTCCAGCGATAAACTTTTGAAATTGGAGAATATCGTAAAATGACCTTGGCTTGATTAATAACAGAATCGCCATTACTACTACGTTTAATAAGACAAGATCAACAATTACAAGATGTCATTTTTAGTTGTCGTCTCCTAGTGGGATATTTATATTGTTTTGGGGAATAATTTATGAAATCTTATCATGTAAAATCTTTTTACTACTACTACTATTTTAAAGAATACCGACTCAAAAGCGACACAAGACAATGTACGACGGAGTGGGAAAGGTGATCTATTGGGAATTGGTTAAGAGAATTTTATCATAAAGACAAATGATATATGCCCAAACCAGAATCTGTCCTTGTATACGAGACTCAAAGTTTCTTAGAATTTAGATATACAAACATCTCCACCCCACCATTCCCGACTATAATTATAGAACTAGTGTTAACCAAGAAAAAAGAAGTGGATTTTGTGGATTTTGGTATTCAGGGGGACTGCAGAGGGAAAATGAAAAGATTGACAAATACTTCAATCTCGCTAGAGAACCGAACAAGCTTTGGTTAAGTTAGGTGGTGTAATGGTATATCAACCTTTGATGGTAATTTAATGCCAAATTATATATATATATATATATATATATATATATATATATATAAGTGAATACTTTTGGGGTAACTTTATTTTTAATTAGTTTCTGCTCATTTATTTGCACACAGTTAAATAATTTCCAATATTACTATTTGATATAAATAATTCTATTCATCAATATTCCAATCTAATACAATTTCACACAGCTGCATTGTTTTCGATAACTGATTGTAATAATCCCCTTCAAAAGATTGTAAGTTCTATTTAACCAATAGATAGGACCCTAACAGGTAGCACTCCTCAATAGCATTAATCCCAGGTTCAAATTCACCAGCAGGGGTACTCTACTTACCCCAAACTCAAAGATTGGAGCCTCACCATCAGATGCGTTGAAGCGTCATACTTAGGACACTAAATGGTTTCAAGTATTGATATCTAATTCAAAATTTTTCATTCATTTGCACACAGTTATATGGTTTCAAGTATTCTCAACACTAATAATTCTATTTACTATTAACCATTTGATCGCACATAGTAATCTTTGACACTAAGTAAACTATCACAGCCGCCAACTTCGAGCGCCTTTAAGATGAAATTGGGTTGGATACTTGTTTGCTGCAACAGAAATTTGAAGAATGTTGTCGGGACAATCATATTGATGTTAGGGCTTTACACATAATGCCATCCAACGGATTGGTCCTCTCTAAACCCCTATCTATCCAGAAAGGACCAACTTGGAATCTTAAGTCACTCAACTTCTTCGGTTTCCTGGTCAAAGACTGCTCAGACACCAGGATCCTGTCCTCAATCATTACAAATTGTCATTCTCAACCAACACGTGGCTTTGTTGGGGAGAGTTTTACGCCTATGCAGAGGTGCCGTCAGCTTATTTTACAGCCCCACCTAATAGAACAGAAATAGCTTTATAACATGAAGTTGATACCAATTACAATTGGTGCCCTTGCTTAATGGTCTTGAACGGCTTGAAAAAGAGAAGAAAAATCTAGACCATCCAGATTACGACATTGTCAAGATCAGCTAAAACAGAGTCTTGGACACCTGTTAAAAACGGTGTGATACACGTGCTTATAGTGAAATAATGATTGTAGAAATTTACACAATTCTAAGCTTTTTATTAAATCATTACCAAAATTGAACATTTTTTCAATGCTTTTCAAGTTGCTAGCTACACAATAAAGTAGATCAGAGAAGTCTTAATTATATGTCGTTTGAGATTCCATTTTTTTTTAATCTACTACAATACTTGCCATTTTTCTGAATGCAATGAGACCTAAGGATCATAAAAGTGCAAAATGATTAGGGGTAATATGTGGTTTGAATTTTTATCTTACAATGCTATATATACTTCATCAGAGATATAGATATTAATCTTTGTAGAAGGTGTAACATTCAAATGATTATATAGACAGATAGACTAAACTACCAAGACATTATATATATATATATATATATATATATATATATATATAGGGAGAGAGAGAGTAACTTACTAAGACATTATATATATATTTTACTGATCTACTATCTACCAGCATTCACGGTTATCAGGATAAGAGACAAAAAATCCGCGAGGAACAAGAGATAAAAATATCTCGAATCAGCGCCCGGGGGAAAAAAGTACAAATATCATAGGACAAAAAAAAAAAAAAAAAAGAAATGGCCAACTCCGTCACACCAGTTGAAAAAAATCAAGAGATATGCAGTCAGTTGGTCAAAAGAAAAATAAAACCCACAGTAAAACGCTGCAATGCTACAATTACAAGAGTGCTCAACACGAGTGGAGCCAATTACAAAATTAACTTAAATCGCGAGTCGGAATTCTCCTTCTAAAGTTTCACCTCAACGGATCATCAGGGAGTCTCGAGACTCCCTGATGATCCGACACGCGATTTAAGTTAATTTTATATATATATATATATATATATATATATATATATATATATATATATATTAAAGAGCGTATATTTAGGAGCATGTTGTTATAGGGCAAGTTTTATCAAAGACGATGGGACACTTTTTTTTTTTTTATTGTAATTGGTCAAGTCTTGTTACTTTTCGTGTGTAGGGATCCAGGTGGTAAAGGAATTGTCCCATATCTTCTTTCCAAGCGCTTTCAACCATACTCAAACTACACGACCTCCTGATGACAACTAAAAGCATAGTCAAAAGTGCTTGGGCAGAAGATATGGGACAATTCCTTTACCACCTTGATCCCGACACACGAAAAATAATATTTGAAAGATTACATTTAAAAATAATAAAGTGTTCCATCCTCTTTCATAAAACTTGCCTTTATATATATATATATATATATATAAGACTAAACAAATCTATAGATTATAACGAACAATTCCCACTATTACAACATTTACGTGAAACAGTCGATGAATTAAATATGGTTAACAAATCAATTTTGCGTCGACGTGTCAAAATGTCCCGCTAAGATGTCCAAATGCGCTAGTAAAATTTTTATGTAGGCAGCCAAATTCTAGAATTCTTCCAATAACCCCTTTTCTATCATGATCTTTACATGTGTGAGAGAGATAAAGCGAAAGACAGAATTGAACAGCGAGTTGTACTATACCTCACATAGAAAAGATCCCTGTATTTAACAGTTTCCTGGTTCTGGAATTTCCCTCTTTGTCACGGGTGTCTTCCGTGTACTTGAACATGTTTCTTAATTTCCTCTCAAACACGTACGGTGATACGTTTCTTTCCCAAACATTTTGCAACATTGACAATATGATGCAAAGTTCATTCTTTTCTTGGTTCTATCCAATTGTTCCATGTTCATTCCCAAATGGCAGTCAACTTTAGGCTAGCTGACAAGCACACTTATATCGGTCAAATTGAAAGACAGTTTCCACCTACTTAAAGATCTATTGTTATTGGATTCTAGAGTCCTTCATTTTTATGATTTGGGTGGGATTTTGAAACTGTCTCTCAATGCTGGAGGAAATTTTCGATTGTTAGTTAATATCAGTTTGTGTATTAAAAAAAGCAACTAAAGAAAGAATCGTTAAAAAAATATACCCCTTCTCTGATATTTCGACGTTTCTTGGAAATTTTCCAGATCAAGTTACCAACCTAGCATTTCCTTTTGAATCCATTTGCAAAGTTCGTTGTCAAATAATAATGGTCTCTCCACAAAAAAATATTTTCGTTAAGAAAACCAAAGGAAAATGTGTTACGTTTAATCCTTTAAAAGATTGGATTGAATTTCCCCAAACAGGGAGTGGCAGGTATCCTTCGAAATCCATACAATGACCTGTTAACTTAGCTAATTAAACATTCAAGTACATTCAATATACCCACTCAATATGGCACATATTCTTTTGTTTCTTTTGTAAAGATAATTATCTTCTAAACGACTGTTTAGAGTAAATAAGTTGGTTAATGTAACACTTAAAGCGTCATTATATCATTAAATGCTTAGAATGCTCAATGCAAAAAATGTGGGGCAGTATCACAGTATATTATCAATTATAAAAAAGAAAATAAAGGCGGATTAAAAATGAAAGAGTGAGTTTCACAGCTATGAAAAAATATATATATATATATATACACGCCCACGGAGGTAAAAGGGAATATAATTTGCTATATAATTTAAGTATTCAAATTCAGAGAGAAATCACGTATATCAAAGTTAGAATAGCGAAGACAAAATTAAAGGAGATGAGAAATTTATATTGTGAATTGAAAGGAATTGAAAAAAGGAAAATGTTGATCCGAGAAATTTATAGATACCAAGATTCTGAGGAAAATGGCGTCATATTGTAAATTCACTACCTTCATGTAGCATAAATTTATACACATAACTTTCATTCAGAAGCAAATTACTGAAAAAAACAAACTATAAAAAACTTATGTGAATAATGAGTAAAATAAGCGTTTCCATATGCATTAAATAAAAAATTAATATATACATATATAAAAATATATATAAGTAAATAAAGGAAAGTCTCTCTCTTTATACACAAACGTATGTATATGCAAAAAAAAAAATCATATATATATATACACATACATATATATATATATGTACGTAAACAAATATATACCCACAAATATAAATATATACATATATGGGCATATTCATACACACACACACACACACATATATATATATATATATATATATATATATATATATATGTGTGTGTGTATCTTGGACTTTCTCCATCAGACAAGAGGAAATACATAAAAAGATCTAAGATAAGGTTCTAACTGCATCAGCTTGGCTATGGCAATCCCAATGAGTGACGTCAATCCAACAAAGTCTGTTGGTATCGTGAGTTACTGCTGGGGCGGTCTGGGCTAGTTGTAATCATGTTTCGGACCCGAAACCACGCCTGAATTCTGTGTAAACATCAGTCATTGTACGATACCTATACAAATACATTTATATAGATATAAATATCCTGGAAAAAAAAATCAAGTATATATATATATATATATATATATATGCATGCATTTAAATGAATGTATCTATTTACACGCGTATATAAATATATATATATATATATATATATTTATTGTCATCACAGACAGACTGTTTCGTTGTATCACACCACTTCAATTTGGCTAGACACGTAAGACCCTTGAAGCTGGGATCGAAAACCTCTCAACTTTACGTTAGACTTAGTATCAGAACGCTTGGCCAACAAGCGTACAATATTGGCTAAGGAATTATAAGGTATTATGTAGCAGCAGCTTTCGATTGTTTACATTTTCTACCCTACCGGATACCAGAGTGCTCAATTCGTTCGAAGAGTTTTGCATTATATATATATATATATATATATATATATATATATATATATATATACAAAGACAGGTAAATGATCATCTATATATATACGTACACATTTGTCATAGAAATAAACTTATACATATAGACACGCCAGTATATGGAATGAATGCTTATATCCATGCACGCGCGCACACACACACACATATATCATCGGATAGTTACTAATACACAATTCCCCATATACACACACATTTATATTAATTCCTGTCTATATTTAGGTATACATGCAGATACAGATACACCCACGCATATATACCTGTAAATATTTACACATCTATACACCTCTATAGTCACATATTAGTACCTTTTTACACACACATGTATATATCCATGTGCCCATATACATTTTTATGTAAAAATATCTTCATGCACACATTTTTAAAAGGAACCATATAGATATTTGTGGTCGACAGTAACAATTAACTCTAAAACGCCATCAACATACATGAATCTGGAATGAAACTTACTTACGGAAAAATGTCTCTTGTAAATATACATGAATACATTTACATAATTTCCAGAGTACACAAAGAATTTATCGTTATATATCCAAAGCATATTTACGTAGCGCAGGTATTTCATGCAGAAATAACTCCAGTTGAAACTTCTCAGATACAAATAGTGGAATTAAAAAAAACAGGACATCTCATCACAGATTTCTTCAGTAGAAAAACAACTGAAACTGAACGTATCCATTCAAAATTTGAAGACAACTTTCATTCAGAAACATGCACAGAGGGTAAGTACATGAAATAATAAAAGTATACATGCAAAATAACTGTGGACCTATTCAGTTTATAACATCTACCTTTCTCTCGATGGACCAACAACAATATGTATATATGCTCGGATATATTCACTGACATATACCTGCATAAACATTTATATACATAGACTTACACACATTCTTATATGATATATATATATATATATATATATATATATATATATATCTATGTACCACCACCTGGCAAACGGTTTTATGTTGGTATCGGGACGTCTTAATTGGTAGTCGGACCCTGTTTTAACCTCGCCGTAGGAAAAGGTGAAGAACATAAAACTCTGTCCTGGTTCATTAACACAAACGTTTATAAGTTGCAAAAAATTTAAGTAGTTGTCGGGGAGAAAAGAGTGTGAAATCAGGGTCGACCGCGTTAGCTTAACAAAGAAAAACCACGTGATGAGGATAGAAAAAGAGTAGACACAGGCCTTGAATTTTCTTTTTTTCCGTTGTAATTTTAACGTACTCGTTCGGTGGCTCCGTCTCCACGGCTGTGCGTCTGATATGAGGCCCCTTTTCAGATATTCACTCAAAAATGGGGGCTGTTATTTTCATTTCTCTTCGTCTCAGGTGTTCAACTGTTGTATTTACCGCGTCACGTCTTCTAGCAAACTTCCTTTCAAACTGAAGTCGTCCTCCTTGCGTATCAGAAGGTGGAACATATTCCTTTCCGGTGGTTCCATACCTGCGCAGATTTAGGACCCCAAGGGTTTCTTCTAATCATTTCTAATTATCATAGTCATTCACCCGTGATACCCTGCCCTCCAACGAGTCGTTTGGCCTGACTATTAAGAGGTCAGCAGCCGTTCCGTAGACTGTCTGCTTTTTATTTTTTCCTCTTTCTCTCCTTTCCCATAAATTAGCCCCCCATTCTCTTCATAATTTGGACGTACCATATCACTATATATATATATATATATATATATATATATATATATATATATATAAAGCTCCGAGAATGTGTTAAAACATTCCTATTATAAAAATATCCAATGTCTTCTATTATCAATTTATATACAGTTTTTATGAGACGTTTATTTGAAGAGATAATATACTTTATATTAAAATATATATTGTTTTTTCAAGAAATATAATATCGTTGGTTTTGAACATATTCATATTTTTTTATAAATATAAATTTTCTTTTATATATTCCATTTTAGAGATAATATAAATTATAATTTGACACATTTTTCTACTTAATCGCAAGGAAAACCTTGACAGTACTCGAGACAACATAAGTTGAGTTAAATTGTCAAACATGTTTAAACCTTTAATTGAATAAGTTACCCTAACGACGAAAACAAATCAACAAGAGAAAAATAAGGAAATATGAGATAAAGTCGTGAATTTGGCCTTGAAAAATCAGATTATCCAGTGCAATCCGTTTTCTGCTAAAATAATCCGCTTAATTTGTTGGGGAAAATCTAGTTTTAAGCGCACGTCATTTTGAAAGTTGTAGAAAGTTCGTTGTTTCCCGGGTACGCCTAAAACTTGTTATCTCCATTGTTTCAAGTGTCTACAACATTGAGGGTGGGTTAAGAATTGGGAAAAGGTCGCTAACAATTCATAAACAACTTCTTGAGGAGGGAAACGTACATTTAAGACAGTATACTTTATCTTTTGAATAAGTACTTTCAAGTAGTCCCTTTTTATCAGTTTTAAAGGCATTGAAACAGTGTATAATAAAGGAGTTTAGACCTATCTTTATGAAATACATATGCAGAAAAAAAATATTAAAGCGTTCAATTTGAAGATGTAGCCACTACACCAGAGAAACTGAAATCTGTATTTCGTGTTACTCAATTTTTTTTTTTGGTACACGGTTATATAAAGTTAAGTATTCCTCTGTAATACGGATAATTTTCAGACATATCAATTTGATCTCATAGATGGTAAACTAAAGAGTATTTCCTCTTTTTATCAGAGTAGACCTGGGAGTAATGGCAATGAAAGGATAGTCTATACTCGCAAAGGCTGCAAAACCCTTACCTCACATCAAATGTTATTTAATGTCATACTCAGACCAATATTTTTACAGGGGATACAAAATTCTTCTGTGGCATACAGAGAGCTGACCAGAATTTGAGATAAAAATTATATTGAATTTTGAGTGATGTGCTTGAATGAGTTGACTTTTTTTTTCAATTCTTTTACATTTTGAACTTCTTCGGGTGTTTTTTGAAGCCGAGAACTTTACGAATTTTGAAGCCGAGAACTTTACGAATTTTGAACCGAACTTTTTATGCAATCCATGTTTAATGTAGTGGTAGCTTTCTCATCCCGGTGAACTTGGTGACCATCTTTGTGACCGACAACAAAAGGTCAACCTTCAAGGTCACTTGCAGTAAGTGCAAGAAACGTATATACCAGAGTTGGGGCATTTTAGTAGAGTATGTCAGTCAGTTATTAACAAGTAGAGGACAAGTAAGGTTTCTATGAACATCTTGCCACTTCTTCATCGTCTCGAGCGACTTTCGTAGAGATCCAGTCGTGCAACAGTTGTAGGTAGATTAATATCATTCCAATCTGCACGCTTCGTAGATATTTTCGTACCCATGAATTCTTTCCCGAAGAACAAAATTCTTCGTTATGTTCTCTTCTGGGGTTGACTTGGCTCAGACAAGTCTTACCATTCGGTGATATATCTCCCTGACTGAGCCTACCCCATAAGCGAATAGGTACAGTGTATTTTATTACCAGCAATTGTAGTATGAGTTGAGACCAGCTGAATCTTAAAGTAAAGACTAGAAGAACATACGAAAGCAATATTTTTAAGGGAGAAGATTAAATCGTATACAGCTGATCATGTGTAGAATGAAGTGAGCAAAATAGAACAACGAAAGAAATATAAATTGATTCAAAGAACCAGATCATATATTAGGATCTAATAACTGCCTTCGTCAATTTAGCATAGAAATTAGAGCCTTCGATTACAAGAGAGTGAATAGCTGGTTCTTGAACAAAATTATATTATGAATACTACAAGACATAGTTGCTCGTGATGCAATAGTTATTGTTGATATTAGACCTCCCAATGGTGTAGCAGATATCATAGAAGGAAATGGACATGGTTACCCGTGTTCAAATCCTGGAAGGCGTCGTTTGCTCATATCACATAGTGCTAATACCCTGAATAAAGGGTATGGCTCCAGCTATATGTAAATAATAGGGCAGACTTGGCTCTTAAACTTTGGTATGTCAACTCGGCTTGGAGTAAGAAAAACAGAATTAAAACCTGTTAAACTCAGTTTTAAAATGATCTTGTGTCGCTTCCTGATTTTGCAGAGTGGGGTTTGCTTAAATACATACATACAAGACACAATCTGATTCCATTAAACAGTATCTAAATAATGAGAATGATATGTATTCAGCGGTGAAGCTCCAATTCTGGATGTCTGGGAAATGTAGAATCAACTCTTTGGTGCCATTACTTCCTAGATCATTCTGATCTGGAAAGAATTGTACTTGATCAAATCCCATCGATTTGTCAAATGAAGCAATTTGGGAAAAGTCTTTACCGATTTAAAATTATCAAAAACACATTTTTGTAGAGTATATAACAGGAAAGGATAATTGTTTAACTGACCTTTACACAAAATAATTCGACGCCGATTGAGATGTAAAACCAACCAGACAACAAAGCAGATTTGCTTTCGTGTGGCATATCAACTATTATAGGTTATTAAATGCTCAATCTTGTTTATAAACGATTAATTCAAGTTTCCTAATAACAACCTAAACCTTTTATTTGTACTGAATATAATTTTTAAAAAAATTGCAAGAATTTATACACACACGCACTCAGAAAATAGTTGTATCATTTTAATCTGGACACTCGACTTGAAGTCTATCACCTTTCACTAAATCAATTTTATTCCTCATTCGATAGTTTCATTAAATTTTCTTTTAAAGTTCTCTGTAAATGAACCTTTAAATTACCATAATGAATAGTCATAATATCATTCTGCTTGTCATGTTTGATCATGCGTAAACAAGATTTTTTTTTTGTTTCGCAGGGGTCATCAATCCTTGGGGAATGAATTTAGTAAAAGAGACAGATTGCAATGATAAAGCGATAAATCAATGTTAAGCTCTAATAACCTCGTTCGTCAAGCGAGCGTATAAATGGTATCATTTACAAAAGAAAAAGAATCAACTTTTTCTATCGGATAGCAATACTTGTAGAATAGACCGACTGCTTCACTGCAGAGAGGTAAAACTTCCCCAACAAGTGTCCTGGATATGACACTAAACAGTATGATGGTGAGTTTCCACTATTGCTAGAGCTTTGGGGAATGCGGAGTACCCCTTCAATGTGATCGCTCCCAGATCCACTCTGACACGGAGTGGTAGCACCTGATAGGGTCCTATCTATGGGTCGAGTAGAACTAAATTGCGTACTCATGCAAAACTGAATTGTTTGAAATGGGACAATTTTTGACATTGAAACTGTACTTAGGCTAAACAGAACTGTTTGACTAAACTGAAGAGCTTGAAATAGAAATATTTTTGACAAACTTTGTACTCATGCTAAACTGCATTGTTTGAAATAGAACTGATTATTAGTATAAAAATGGATTTGGCATTAAATAACCTACAAAGGTTGATATGCCATAAAACCTAACCAACCAACCAACATCTAGTTCCTCGGTTGCCATGAATCTAAACTCTAGATCAGGTGGATGAAGAAAAAGTCTTATACTGTTACTGCGGAAGGGATAAGAAACATCTATATGAAGAATTCATGAGAAAAGAATTAGCTGATATGAAATATCCTTTGAGAATAAATAGCACAAATGGTAAATATTTTTACTGCCAACTGACAACAATGTTAGTAAAAATTATTAAGGATTTCTTCCGACTAAAATAATAATCCTCAGTTAACTAAACAATTCTAATTTATCTTAAAAGGTAGTTCTCCTAACTAAAGATGTAAAATGGCTTTTTTTTAGTTTGATCTCATATTCTTGACAAAAAATAATATGCAATTTGATAAAGATCTTTGGTCTTACTAAGATTTTAAAAAATGGTTTCATGAAAGACTTTATGAAAAATATTAGCTTCATAAGATACAGATTTTGTGAAATACCTTGTATTTCATGATGTCGTTTCTTGTTCTAAAACTTGATCATTTCCCGTTCAAATGGTCTAAAATCTTAATTGTAGGTGTAAAGAGAACTTGAAAGTCTGTTTATTTTTTTAATTTTTAGTTATAGAAATGTCATTCACTCAAAAAGAAGAGGCAAACAAACATTGTATTTTCAGGTGTTTCTACATAAGCGCTTAATAT
This sequence comes from Sepioteuthis lessoniana, assembly GCA_963585895.1. Lineage (NCBI taxonomy): Eukaryota > Metazoa > Mollusca > Cephalopoda > Myopsida > Loliginidae > Sepioteuthis > Sepioteuthis lessoniana. Next base: position 3,015,639 of record OY757938.1, read on the forward strand.
TTATGATTCTTTATAAAACTATTATCATTTTAAGCAGCTTGGTTAATTAAGTTTTGTTAATGAAACTATTCCTTTTAAAGGAAGACCTACGGGCTAAAGACCTGAAATAGCGTTTATAATATCGACCAAAAATACAAATGTAAATGTAATGTTACTGGCAAATTAATCTGCCTAATTTGCATGAGTGTTAGAGAGAGCTGATATAAGTCTCTCAGGGAGAATAACTAAATAGCGGGCGCAGCCACTGCTTCGTGCAAGGACCTTTTCAGCTGTCTAGCATTCATGCTGGGCGGTTAATTTCTTCGAGCCTCAAGGGCCCGTCCCCACACTCCTTGAAGCGGTTAGATTTATTGCCTGGCGCTTGAGGTGCCCCTATCTAGGAGAATGCCTACCGGGCCTGGGGCATTTTTGGAGCCACCGGACTCGTCTAGGCCACGGCCCTACGCCCGGACCCGCCAATAAAATAGGCCTTGTGCCACACTCGTTCGTCTGGTGAGACGTTCGACCATTATTGCTTGATCAGCCACTGTTTCGTGCAGAGGATTTTCAGTGGACTGTCTAGCATCCGTGTCGGACGGTCAATGTTCCATGGCAGACTTGACGCCGAAAGGCCCCTGGTTTCAGGTGGGCCACCTTCGAGTGGCTAGCTGCATCATTGAAAACTTTGTCCCCCCCTTGTATAGCACTGGACCTTGCTGCCAAGTTTAAGCTTTAATCAAGCAACCATGTTTGGGTCCATGTCCAGCTAGGCTCATCAGGCCCACATTGCACTAAGTCGGCCAATAACCAGCATAGTCCAGCAGGGTTCGAGCCTTGGCTTGTGACGGACCTTCCCCCTCCCCTACACTCCCACTATGATCGACCTTCGAGTCATGTGTCAAGTCCTGTCTAGAGGGAGGCAATGACAAAAATTGCAGAGGCTTTTTAAGCCAACTGTATTGCATCCATGCCGGACGGTCAATGCTCAATGGCAGGCACAAAGCCGAAAGGCCTCCAGTATTTGGCTAGGTCACCTTCGGGTGGGCGAACTGCATTTTTTACACCTTTGTATAGCACTAGACCTAACTGTCCAGTTTAAAGTATAATCAGGCATTGGTATCGAGCTAGATTCATCAGGCCCGATGTGAACCGTTGAACAGCATAGTCAAGCAGGGCTCGAGCCTCGGCTCGTTTCCGACCTTCCCCTCCTCTAACCCCCACTATAATCGGCCCTTGGGTCATTTGATCTTGTGTCAAGTCCTTCGTGGTGGGTGGCAGAGACAAATTCAAGCTTGATTAGCGACTGACGTATGCTAACCTTGCACATCACAAAAATGGCGTCGCCCATAGGATACCAATTGTCTCTCAAACATCCCAATTTTGTCGATATGTGGCAACAATGTTTGGCTGCGAGTGAAAGAACTAAAAGCTAAAAGACGATAAAGAAAAGGGAGGAGAAAATGAGAGTTCGAATCTCTTTTTGGCTACAGTTGGATGAGTCCCCACCATGGCATATCCCTCAAACCAGGTAAACCTTACTTTTGAAAAAATTCGTCTGATCATAAGAAATATAAGACCCAAGAAAAGATTGGTCGCGGCAGAAAGAACCAAGTCCATGTCGATAAAACAAGAAATTAACGAATCCAACGCAAAATATCTACACTGTCTACGAAATGCGAGTAGATATTGCGAGTTTGAAAAACTTGGACAAGAAGAACAGACGATTGAAGAAGACTTAATTCAATAAAGGTTTACTGAAGCTATGTACAATGCATCACACCGATATAAAATAATGGAACAACAACAAATTGGAAATATGTCTTTAAATACCTGCATTGACTTTATACCGCAGCAAGAATTAATACAAAAATACAACCATGATAAAAGTCAACCCAACGAAAGAATATAAGTCAAAATATACTTGTTAAAAATGATTTTAAAATGTTCTTCGCATTGTGGATGTGAAGATGAAATAAAAAAGGAAGAAATGCCCAGCATTTGGGAAAACTTGTACAAGTTACTTAAAAAAGAACTATTTTCATGCAGTATGCAAATTCAAAAAGAAAAACGTTAAAAGAGTCAAAGAAAATGAAACCAATATGGAAGTCTTTTTAGTAAAAAACAAGAATATAGAAAAAATTGAACAAAAAAAAAAAAAGACATTATACTAAAAGGTTAAAATCAACAACTTCGATTTGGATATGCTCATGAATACCGGAAGTGAGGTAACGCTTATACCAATAAATTTCTGGGGAGACATTGCAAAGCCAACTTTACGAAAGAGCAGTTTACTACTCTGCCAATTTGATGGGTCGGTCATGAAAATGTTAAGATACTTTGAAGGTTCCTTGGAGTTAGAAGATAAATTTGAAGTAATATCTATTATTGTAACTACTTGTAAAAAGAACCACGGACTTCTTGGAAACAACGTGTTTAACATAAATTCTACCAAATTAATTAATGAGATAAAAATAGAAAGTTAAAACTAACAAGCGAGTTGAAAATTAAAAGATTATGAGGCACGGAAATTACCAGTGCATTTCTTGCCATTTGTTGTAAGAAAAATATGAAAATAAATAGAACAAGGTCCTCTTGAACATACACATATGTGGAAATTATGAAATAGACCTAAATTACAAAGTTAAAGTTGCAATTCATGTACTGTCAGGTATGAGTGTTTTTCAAAAATAGATTTAAAAACGACATACCACCAAATATCAATAGACGATAACTTCAAAGAAGTAACGATGATAAATACGTTAATAGGGTTACTGAAATGGAAAAGGATGCCATATAGAATAAAAATAGATAGCGCCATATTTCAAAGTCCCTTCGGAAAGGTTCTAAGGGAAGATGTAAAAAATATTTGTAACCAAGACGATATATGCATAGGAGCTACTAATGAAAATGAATTAAAAAACCTACATCGTCTTGAATACATTAAGAAACGCTGGAATGACAATAAATGAAAAAAATGAGATAATGATTGTAGTAAAATATCATTTTTAGGTTATACCATTTCAAAAGAAGGTATATCACCTGACCAAGCCTTAATAAAAAAAAATACTATAAATAGCTACTCCTACAATTAAAAAAGAACTTGAATCTTTTTTTGGATTGATAAATTTCTATAGGTGATACGTACAAAAATATACAGACTTTACTGAGCCATTTGCACATTTAAAAAAAAAGAATATTGAATTTATCTGGTCAGAGAAACAACAAAAAGCTTTTGAAAGATTAAAAGTAATCATGGCAAAGAAATAAGGTGTGAAAATGTTCATCCAAAAAAGGACATTACGTTAACCACAGATGCAAGTGAACATTCATCATCTGATAATGTATTTATCAAGAAGAGTAACGAACACTGAATTTAATTATTCGATTATAGAGAAAGAAGCCTTGGCTATTGTGTGGACAACCACAAGAATCCGATAGGTTTTAATTGGAAAGAAATATTTTTAGAAGTTATCATAGACCATTATAATTTATATCTAATTCAAGAAAAGAATTACCTAAAGTCACGACATTGAGAATACTAAGATGGGCCATAAGATTAATGGCATTTGACTTTGATATAGAATATGTCAAAGGAAATACAATACCACACGTAGATGCACTATCAAGATTGCGATTTTACCAGGGGTCAAATGGTAAAACAGAAGAAAAATTTGAAGATACATTTTTACATTGAGTAGAGACTGATGTTTTGTATTTATGACAGAATGGCTGCGGAAACTTGACCTGATCCAGTACTAAGTAGGCTGACATCGAGAATAAGAAAAAAAAACATATGGGGAAATTGTTCCAGAGTGGAAAGACCCTACAAAAAATAAGACATAAGTTAACGATAGAACATGGAGTGATTTGTAAAGGGGATTTGATAATTCCCTTGAAACTCAAAGAACATTGATGATAAAAAGTGAACATGATGATATCCACTGTGTAGTGGCGGCTACACAAAAAAGTATAAAATTAGAAACATGATGGCCAGGATATACACGAGATGTTGAAAAATATATAAAATATGTAAAATTGTAAAGAATTAAGAAATTTTACACAAACTGCTTTAAATTTAAGGCCTAGGGAAATGGGGCCATCGATTCGTGAGTATATGGATCATGCACACATTACTGGAGTGGGACTCTTATCAATTCTTATAGACTCTTTTTCAGGCTGGCCCGAAGTAATCCGTGTGCGAGACAAGAAAAATTCTAGGATACAACAAATTCTCAGGGTCATATCTTCCATAAACGGCGTACCAAAAGCCCTGGTATCCGACAATGCACCAGAATTTTGTGTTGAAGTTCTTAATTTATTTTTGGAAAAACCGTAAAGACACCGTCATATCCCGCTAAATTGAATGGGTTGGCGGAAAGAATGGTGCAGACTGTAAAAATGGGACTAAAAGCATGTTCTCGGCAAAAAGAAAAAAATAAAGTTTTCCTACCAAGGCTGCTTTTAAGTTATCGCAAAATACCACACACCGCAAGACTAGAAAGACCATCAGCTTTAATGTGAAGGCAAATTAGATCCCCAATAACTATGTCGTATTCTTCAAATAAAAAAGTGTGATTGAAAAAGAACAATGAATCAACTTCAGACAGAAGAGAATTTATCATGCAAAAAGGTCACAATAATAAATAGAGAAAAGGGGAACAGTATATTAGCCCATGCAGATCAAATAAGGCCCCAGGGCGAATATGAAGAGCAAAATGAGGAAGAAATCTCTAAAATTCCTTCCCTTAATGATTTTTGGGAACAACTTTTACAGAATAAAATGTTAGAAGACGAAATAATATATGATCAGGTGGGCCAGAATGAGTTTGAAAACTCGGATGAAGATCAAATAATGCAAGAAGTGCGGGACAGATCTAGATCTCCCCTAGAAAAAAATACGAGCGAGAGATAAGGAAAGCCAATCTCCAAAGAGAAACAATCACAAGAAGAAGTACAAGACATTGTAGGGGGTATAAGACCCATACATTTCAGGGAGAGGTAGTGATACTGGCAAATTAATATTCCTCATTTGTATGAGTGTAAGAGAGGGCCGATATACGTTTCTCACTGATAATAACTAAAAAGCTCGATTAGCGATTAAATAGTCCTAATCTTGCGCATCACAGCGGTAAATCAATATCTTAAATCTAAGAAAGCATTTTTTACATGACTTTGTTATTTTTTCAAGAAAAATCTAAGATTCATAACATATCACTCCTTGCAAAAGTAATCAAACTTGCTTTCTCCGAGGATGTTTATCTCATATTTTTCGCTCATTTCGCAGTAAATAAATGGAACAATTTTTTTTTTAATTGATAACTAAACATACAATTTTCATAAAATATAAATTCCTCACCAAGTCGGGCGTATAGCGAGGATTCTTTTGACACTCACTATCCGTTCCTATCGTCCAACACTCTTTGCAGGTCATCTAGGCGGCATCCAGTGTCTGTACACAAATACTGTGTAAGTCTTTGTTGGCCGATCAACATGGGTGTGTCCATGTTAGGGAACCCATTGAAGTCGGTCCCTGCTTCTTTCGCAGTCACCAATTGTTCTTGTATGTCTTATTTGGATGTTTTGTGAAATAGGAGGCAAGTGGCCATACAGTTGCTTTTTGTGGGTTGATGCTTCCAGGATTTATTCTAAACAGCACGAAGCAACCTTGTGTAGTTCGCATCTAGTTTCTCCTATCACTTCGTTAAAATCCATGGGGTGTAGCCATACAATAATACTGACATGAATACAGCCTACAAGAATTCCTATTTTATTTTACCAGAGACTGGATTAAAATGTGGTCGATAATTGACAGTTGTACATAAATTTCTCATGTGTATGTTCAAATATTCTTCAGTTGACGAGATATTGCTACCGATGTGTGTGAAATGGTCTACTCATTTCTGAGGCTTGTCAAAATTTAAACTAGATTCAAATATTTAAATTAATAGTATATTTTTTCCAAACCACACAGAGGAAAATATTATGGAACAATTCAAAATTGACCAAAAAATTATGGAATTTCATGACAAAATATAATAAATTCTTAGTTGCTCCTTTGTTAACTTTTAATGGTTGCCTAAAGTCTTTCAGGTAACGATTTTCCTTATTAAAAGCAATATTACTTACCAAATTGGTTCCAATATTCTATTCTGTAGATTTACCTTTCAACAGAAATAAATACAGTTTGTAACTGTTTAGTTAGAAAGATTCTAAAATAACCAGGAGTTACCCCATTCTTCATCTCTTACCAGATGGAAGCGAATATTTCAACAAGTCTAATGAATACGTTTTATGTGTACCTCTATGGCTTTCTCTAGGAATCCATCTAAAACAGACATCAAACGGATAAAGTTCAGAAGATAAAGTTGTGTATAAGCAGTATCATTTAGATTTTATTCAATCACACACTTTTTGCCTTTCTTTTGCGCCGCACCTGCTATAACGTATAAAGCACAACCCATTCCTTCTCACTGGAAACTGCATTTTCCTTGCTGCTGTTCAAATAGAAATTGTGTACATAGCGTTTCTAAATTCCCTGTACACGCCTACACATACAACATTCTTGTCTTTTACGTAGACACAAATAAAAACTCCCGCACGTCTTTCGCTAATACAAACAAGCTTTACATTTTCTCACTCTTTCCCTTTGTACATTATAAGTCTGTTAGTAATTTGTTTGTTCCTCTCTTCTTCACTCACATGTATCAAAGAACAGAGAAAGAAAATATAAACAGAGGAAAAAATGTCACCTTAGTTTTGTGTAATTCTTATATACATCCAAATTCACTAATTTCAATTCGTTTCTGGTCACCGAATTGCACACATGAATCCATCTTCACGCACTCAACACTTTTATTGCTAAAACACACTACTTAACGATCTTTGTCGGCATGTAGCCTTCTCTCACCGATTCCAATCTCTCTCTCTCTCTCTCTCTATATATATATATATATATATATATATATATATATTGTCAAAATGCAACTCGCATTAAAAATGTTTATCTTTCGCTACCATGCGAAATCTTTCCCTATGTATATGTGTGTATATATACACATACACACAGTCAAAATGCAACACGCATTGCAAAATCTCTCTCTCTCTCTCTCTCTATATATATATATTGTCAAAATGCAACTCGCATTAAAAATGTTAATCTTTCGCTACCATTCGAAATCTTTCTCTATGTATATGTGTGTATATATATATATATATATATATATATGTATACACTCAGTCAAAATGCAACACGCATTGCGAAATCTCTCTTTCTCTCTCTCTCTCTCTCTATATATATATATATATATATTCAGTCTAAAATTAATATTCAAATCTGTTTGTTTTACTGTTCAGAAAGCAAGAGACAACCATTACAATGTCGAATACAGAGAATTGATTGAAATGGCTTTTTAGAAAGGTATTATAATCGTCGGTTTACAATCAATATTGGTCATAAGTCACAATGTATATTATACAAATACACACAGAAGAGGGAAAACGTCTAAAGTTAGAAATCGTGAAGAGTTGTTCAGTTTTATGAGATCATCCAAAAAGTGTGTATTGTTTTATGCAGGTCTTCTCTACTCTAAACAATTCACTTACATCAAACTGTTCACATGTTTCAGCGAATCGTTGGTCCCTCATACGTTCTGATCGACGAGAAAGTAAATATATTTTGTATAAAATCTTTAGAGTCAGGATTTCTGGATAACTCTGTATATTGATCTGAAAATGACACCGTGTCTTTATCTCTGTCTCAATCTGGTGATCTCTCAGAGTTTCTTTCTATTTTCATTAATTTTGCACTTCTGAATCTCAGGATGGTGGTAGTAGCTGTTAGGGTTCCATCTATGGACCAAGTAGATTTTTTCAAAAATATTAGTATTGGATAGGAAAACATGAAAGCATATATCTGTTTGCCACTAATTGGTTATCAAATAGGCACAGTTACTTTAAACCATGTGATTGAGCGTAAACTATTTGCTATATAGCTTCAAGTATCTCTGTGTGCAAATTGTTATTTTGGAATATTCTATTTCATAAATGAGTATAAACAAATGATTATTGAATAAGTGCAAATTTTAAAAATGCAATGGAACGTTAAAAGAACACTTATAGGGAAATATACAGAAATGAATCTCATTTTGGCATTAAATACCCCATGAGGGTTTCCTATGCGCTTAAACCGATAGACCAAACCCATCCACTCTCACACACGCAAAATCGAATATCTCACACCCTAACACAAACGTATATATAATGTTTTTTCACTTATAAACATATACAGATCCATACAAACTATATCAGTTTTTCTCTCATTCCTAATGAAATGTGTCCCGATTCACGTACCCTGTTTCTATTCTATACTCGACTGTGTCCTTGCGGTGTAATGGTTAAAGCGCTGCCTTGCGGAAACGTAGTAAGCGAGTTCGAACTCTAGTCGCACTATTGCGTTCACTTTCGGATAAATAGCTTTGGGAAAGGTATGAACCCCTTTTATCCTCTCATCTATGGACTAATTAGTACCACAACCTTTCTTCTAGAAGGATTACATAACCCAAGAAGGTTGATATGCCATAGAATAAACAATCAATCTTTTATGCTCACAATCTTTAATATCAAACATACCGAGTATATTAGACAGGAATGTAAATTAAAGATTATAAACAAAATATATTCAAAACTGCAAATTAAAAAAATTCAATTGAACATTAAAAATATTGTTAGGATTTCAATGAAACATTTACCAGAGAATCTTATTTCCATATTAAATAACTCATGGTGATTGATATGCTATCATCAAAAAAGTCCAAATCCATCAATTGTTTTATATATCTCCCTGATATTCTATGAATAACTTCCATCAAGCAACAACATGACAGATAATGTTAGTTATTGCTCAAGGCAAAATTCTATATCTGTAACGAAGTAGCTTGAGTGCTCATCTGTGTATGACTGACTACCTAGAGTTTTCACTTCTGTTTAACTGAAGAGCTTGAATACGCAGCCATACTTTACTGATTGCCTTTAATACTCAGTTGTGCTTGTGTGACTAGCTTCGGTTCAACTTGAAAACTTAGTACACAGCTTAATGAGATGAAAAAGTAGAGACACACCATGAGAATCCAACTATTGTCATGCTAGACTAGTTTTCTAATCACTACACAATTGGAGACGTCCTAAGTTATCAAAGTATTGTTTCATTTGACAGTAGATCAAAAGTATGAGACACCCAGTAAGAATCAAACCCGCCAATGGTTTGCTGGACACTGTCCTCTAATCATTAGATCATGTCAGACCCATTACGTTGTTTTCTAGGCTTAACTAAGTTTGGCACCACATCAGAAATATGGAGATCCAGAGAGAATCAAACACCCAAGCGATTTTCAGCAACATTAGCTAGGTAATCATGTCACGAAATGAGAAAATTATTCCTTATTAATTCTGGTTAACAGGTTGGTGTTTATTTCAGAATCAATAATGTAAAATTGTTGAATGTATTTTTAATTAACCTCTCAGTACGAGCAGGATGAGACACAAGGTCAAGTTTAAGCGGAGTCTAACAAGTCTGAATTTAGAGTTTTCCTTCTCTCAGGCTGGTTACCAAAGCATGGTTAAAGAGCCCATATTTGGGGGCTGAATATTTGGATTCATACTTTTTCAAAGCGTGTTAGTGGTATGTGAAATGCAAACAGCCTATTTGAGGGGGTGAACTGAGTTGCCGTGTCCATTTCCTAATACGATAATCATTTCTGTATCAGCGCCCCCTGATTATACATATGTGTTTGTGTGTGTGTAAATATGATTATAGAAAAAAAAAGCTATTTTTAAAAATGCAGTGAAACATTGTAAAGATACTTTACATACATGTCAAACATACACACAAACTCTTCCTCACAGTCTCTCTCTCTCTCTCTCATATTCTTATATATTCACAAAATTTTATTGCATACTTTGAAGGTTTAGAACATCTCGTATATATTTTCGATCAGTCTCAATGCTGTATAGTTGGTTCGGACATAAAAAAAAAACGAAGGTCAATCGAATAAACTCAAGTGCATCTGGGAAAGTAGAAGTTTTTACTGCAGAATGCACTGGATGGCCAGCCGTTGCTTTGGATTAAGAATTATGAGCGTGATTAAACGAACCAAGTTTTCAGGAAGGTGACGGCTGTTGGGAGTGAAGATATGTTCGGATCAGGTACTGACTGATTAAATGACAAAATGGCCGCTATTTTTTTCTATATCACGATGAGGAATTAATAATAATGTCATCGGAGGCGATTCGTAAAGTTTATAAAAAATAACAGAAATAATATATTCCTAGTTTTATGTGAAAGAAAAACAAACAAATATAAAATGAAATAGAAATGGAAGAAATAAAAATGGAGGAACAAAAATTAAAATTTAAAGAAAAAAAATTATCATGCTGTTACTGATTAGGAAATAGCGTGTGTGATAGTGTGATCATTATTTCTGGATGATTGGTTAAAAATGATCACTAATTATAACAGTACAAACACGTTACGTCAAATTCAGTTATATAAATATAAAATAACTACAAAAATAACAAATAAGTATTCAATTTGTGGGTTTAGATGTAATCTAAAACATCCTGAATAACCGAGTACATGTTGCACAAACAAACAAACAAGTTGAAATAACTAATTGAAGTTATTAAAACAAATCACTCGATTGGAACAAAACTTTGAAGCAATAATTACCTAATAGGCGAATCCAATTTCATCCTGTGAGAATTTACTCTATGCATCGGAGAATTGTTTTCATTTTGGTTTCTATGTTCACCTGTTTTTTCTTTGCTCAATCGCTAACCTTTATGGAATTTTTAAAAATCCAGCCCTATACTATCCTTAGCAAGGAGGATTGAATTAGCATATTTACAGGATATGTTACCCTTACCTTTTTTTATTATTTGCAATGCAGTTTTTACCGTGAAATAATTTAATTCATTTTATACTATTCCTGGCAAAATAATAAAATTAACACCCTTAGCGCAGTTGCGATGTTTTTAGCTGTAAATTAACTAATAAGAGATAAAACCAAACATTTGTTTATTTTATAACTAAGCGTTCGGCCTTCAGCAGATATTCCTATAAGATATATCTAATCATTAGATTAATTGTATCATTTTTCCAAGTAAGGCAGAGAAAAATTGTGAGAAACCAAATGTTTATTAAAAAACAAAATGTAATGATCTTGTAATTAATATTCATAGAAAAAAAAAGTAAAAGCCTAAACATGCAAAGATTTTTTGCTTGCGTTTTGTCTATTATTAATTCATTTACTGCAAAATTAAAAAATAAATCAAGTGAACATCTAAGTGCACTAATTTCATATTTTTTCTTGGGTTCGATTTCAATTTATGGAACGGGGAACTGTTCGCATTCAAGTGTTCATGCCTTAAAATATTCAGTATCAGTTAGTTCAACAACTCGTAAAACATTACCTTAATTGTCCCTCAATTCAATCACCTAACAGATAAAAAACGTTGGTTTAGGCCTAGTTCGTCTTCATCTTGGAATTTTGAGCTCAGTTTCAAGGCCCTAGTAAGCTAAAAGGAAAACTAAATTACAAGGGTGAATTATATTAGGTGAACAATTAACTGATACGGCATATTCCAAGGCATGGACAGTTATATAAGAAAAACCTTCATTTTCTTTTTTAAATCGAGGAATTATATTATAAATTAAATTACCATCATCAGAAAACCCGGCAAACATTTGCATGTGACATACGGAACTACTGGACAGCTGTTTCGACTTTATTAGGTCTCATCAGCAGTGTATACCGAGATTTCTACCACTGGAGATCGAACCAGTGACCACAGAGCCGAAAGTCTACCACTGAGCCAACGGTCCAGACCGCATACAAGAGATGCAAAATTAACTAGTTGTGGCAATCACGCTGCCAATTAACCTGAATGTGTCTTGTAAGTTAGATACGTACTCTTTAAAGAGAACACAGTCACTTTCAATTTACAAAATAATTTCTCTACTTAAGAAAATGTACATCTATTTCCTTGCCCTAATTATGTTGATGCGTATTTCCAATCCTCTTGGGAAGACATTGCCCTGGAGGTGATTGTGTCCCCTGTAAGAGTGCCGATCCAATTTACAAGACACATTCAGATTAATTGGCCAGGCAATTGCCATAACTAATTAATTTGGCATCGCTTGTATGCTATGTGGCCCAGTGATAGAGTTTCCGCTCTGCATTCTGTGGTCACTGGTTCAATCTGCAGTGGAAAGGTCACGGTATACACTGCTGATGAGACCTAATAAGGTTGAAACAGCTCTCCAGTGGTTTCATATGTCGCACGCAAGTGTTTGCCGGATTTTCTGGTCATGGTGATTCCATTTACAAAAAAAGTCTACCCCGTAGAGTAATATTGAATTTTGTTCGAAATTCTCTGAAGTTTACCGACTTCAACGCCTTAGGAAGGCTGGAAAGTACAGTGAAAGGTAAATATAAAAATGTATAAATAATGTAACATAATTCCCTCGTCACAAAAATTTAGACGGATAATCTACCGTCTAAATTTTACAACATAGAACATGACATGCATGACAAAAGAAAATAACGAAGAATTTCTTAAGCTGAAATCTAGCGAAAATTCTTGTAAAAATAGATTTTAAAGGACGAAGTTTGATTCTAAATTATTGTTATATTTTGACCCGGCCCAAAATGCCATTCAGGGTGATGCACCGGAAGGAAGTGGCACATTCTAATGGCAGTTATGAGAGGAAATCGCGTGGGCGGAAATTGGCTGATGAAATGGGACGAGGTAAAAAAAAAATCCCATTATACTCTCATAGACTGACGCACCGAAAGAGAGTGACCTCTGAACTGCATGACAGTTATTTCCACTCGATGACGATCACACAGGCCATTCCAAAGATAGCGGAAGTGACACATCCCGATTGCCAGATATCGGAAGAAATTGCGGAGGCGTGGAGGTGTGTCCATACCACCGAGTGGGAGTTTGAAGGTAATAAAAGGCCGACGAATTGAACAGAAGGAAAACAGGCGAGTAGAGTTAGAGACGGACGAGATGTAGTAAGGAAAGCCAGCACCCAGCCGAGTGGACTCCAGGGCTCCAGTTGAGCATCCCTGGAGAACGAGAAAGACACAACGCTGACGGCCATAACTTTGGGGTCAAAATATTACAGTTTATGCTCGGTCTCCTCAGCTCCCTCTCACATGCAAACTTTGAGTAACCCTTTTCAAACCCTTGCAATAAAGTGAGAGGTAAATATTTTTATAAAGAAGTCTTCCAGCGTCTTTATCCTGCGTGCGTCTGTTATTCATTGCGTCAGTATGTATCCAGCATATATATGAATATTTCTGCATGAATCAGCAGATGACAATATAACATTATTACCATCGGTATAATGCCAAAAATATAAATGTCTTATTTTAATCTTAGCATAGAATATAAGTTAAATCAAAGATACGTTTGTTTGGAATTTCATGATAGCAACATAGCTCAATTCCGAAGGAATATTTTGGTGAAGACTTTTCTAAGTCGTCATTTTATATGAAAATGAGTTGATTTCTGAAAGGAGATTCCCCTTGTCTTAGGAAACTTTCTCAACTCACTTTAAAATCACAATATGTGCTAAAACTGCTTTGCCACCCTGTCGGCTGGGACTGTAGAAAACGCCGACTGCACCTTTGCTGAGGGATAAGACCCCACCCCAACGAGTGTCCTGGATATGACACTAAACAGTCTGATGGTGAGGTACCAGTAATGCTGGGACCTTGGGGAATACGGTGCACCCCTTCATTGCCATTGCTCCCAGGTCCACTCGGGCCCGGTGTGGTAGCACCTGATAGGGCCCTATCTATGGGTTAAATAGAACTAACAGCACACATATGCTAAACTGAATTGTTTGACTAAACTGAATAGCTTAAAATAGCAATGTTTCTGACAATTAAACCTTACTTACATTTTAACTGCGTGCTTATGCTAAACTGAATTACTTGAAATTGAACCGTTTTTGACATTGAAACTATACTTACACTAAACTGAATTGTTATATATAACTGCTTGAATAGTTGGAAATAGAAATGTTTTTGACAATTAACTTGTATACTCATGCTAAACTGAATCGTTTAAAATAGAACTGATTTTTAACCTAAAAATGGATTTGGCCTTAAATAACCTACAAAGGTTGATATGCCATAAAACTCAACAAAGCAAACCAAAACTGTTTTATTTGATGTTACTCAAAGAAAATTGAAAAGCAATGCGCAATATTAATTATATGGTTTCATTTTTATCAGATTTGTAAAAATAACATTTGTTTTTATTTTGCTATACCGGACATTGGCCTAGGGGTTAGAGTGTTCGCCAATGGCCCGGGAGACCTGGGTTCAATCCCAGGTCGAGTCATACCAAAGACTCAAAAAATGGTACTTGATGCCTCATTGCTTAACACTCAGCATTATAAGGTACGGATCAAGGGTAAATTAGAGCAATCTAGAGAAAGGATTAGCGCCCTCCCCTACACCTTAGTGTAGTAGCTATTGAAAAGGGAGCCTTCGGGTTACCCTCGACTATAGTCGCCAACTTTACTTTTTATTTAGCTTACTTTAATACGTGACCCAAAGAATGTACTTATCCAAGCCCTCCGCATCGATTAGGATGTGACAATTTTTAGGTGGCTACAACTGGATTGAATTCAACGTTTTCCTTCTCCTACACCAGTTGCCATATCAATGTTAAAACGTCCAGTTTGCTCTATTTACCAATAGTTAAGCAGACAACAATAAATGGATTCAACTTTTACAAAAGTATTAGAAAATCGTCCGGTATTTCTTCTGTGGTTAATAGGTCCATTTCCTATGACGATAAACACGATGACTCCATCAACTAAAGGATAATGTAATGGTCTTAAAACTTCGGCACTCTGGAGGGCGGAAGGAACATATTTTCAGAGGCATAATCACAATTAGTCATTATTACCTCGATTATATTCTCCGGTCCATATTCCTCAATCGTTTATTTCAAGAAGGGTACACAGTTTTACTGCAGCTATTTCCCATGTTATTTTATTTTAAATCACCGACATTTTACAGCAAACACAACTGATAGATTAAGTGAGCACAAATACCCTACTTATTCTTCCAGTATTCAACCTTACTTTGCAACAAATGTACTAAGTGAGAAAGAAATACCTTTCATATATTTAACTGTCACCTCTGTGGTGCAATTCACCTTAGGCTGATGGTAATTGTAGCTTGGTCAAGCTAACGTCTTACCCTCACTTTTTTTTTAAAGATATGACCAGTTGCAATCATAGCTTTGACCAGTACACCTAATGTTGCTTTCGAAATATTTTTTGAATAATTAAAGCTAATTACTACACAGAGTTGTTTATGCTCTCAGTCGAAATGATGTTGTTCAGGATTAAACGAAATTGATACTGACATCTGTTAAAAAATCTATACAGAACAGCATTGTTCCGTCCTAATTTTTAAAAGCTATGTAGCAATCACAGATTCGCCTGTCTTAAGCGATTTAATTACAAACGCGTCCTGTTAAAGGCTCCATTCAGAACTGCTCGTATCAGAAATAAAAGAAAATGCTTTGACAGTAACAAGATGAAACCATCATTGCGAGTTGCTTAAGTTCAATTCCATTACACCAGTGACTGTTAAAAATGTGGGAGATATTTTGGCCGTACCCTGTACGAATATCTTTGAAATAAAACAGTTTTGTGATCAACGTGTCTAGTTATAAAGTAGCAACCTTCTTCTTAAATCCGATTATTTTAAATTAAGGCCCAGGGTCATGGGAAAGTAGCCAGTATAAAATATGGAAAATTGAATTCCAACAACTTGTACCAGCTTAAATAATTGACCTTGTGTTACTCTTTTCTTGTAGAGGAGGGTTACAGTAAATACATCGTAAGTGACTCTAGTCTATGACAAGAGTAAAAATGAATAGCTAGAAGAAAGTATTATTTGTACATAATGATTGACAGTGTAAAAATATGTCGTCCAAAACAAAAATTCAATGGGAAAAGAACGATGTTCTCAGAGAGAGTCGAAGATTGATGCTCGCTGCTTATTGAAAATAAGACGTGAAGGACAACGGAAGCTGTCATCCTTCCTGAGGCTTGAAGGTCAGGAATGGATACGCTTATATGGATTGAGATGGGGGTCACAGTGATCTCATTGGAACGAACACAAGACAATAAGAGCGTTGCAGAAAGCACCATACACATTGTACTCCATTCAACCAGTCAGCAAACTAGTCAGAGACATCAAAAGCAGATAGGTACCACCAACAAAATAAAAATAACGGTAATTTTGAGGTTCTACAAGAAGACACTAGAAATAGGAGTGCTGATGGGATTTCTAAAACGTCACTGGAATTTGAGAAACTTACATTGAACAGACAGCAAAAATGACGTGTATGGAAGAAGCACTTACCATCTTAGAACAAGGTTCGTCATTTCAAGACACGTCATATACTCAAGAAAAGCCGATGTCTACATCGACCAAAACGTTGAAATAATAAAAAAAATACAAGCACAAAAATTTCCAACGAAACCATACAAAACAGCTTGCCAAAAAGTAACCGTAAGCAATAATAATTCTTAATTGAATTTTCTAAGATTTTAATTAGAAAACTAAATTTCCCATCACAGAACAAACAACCCAAACATTTTATGTATATCTACAGTGAATATTCACAAAGAAGTAGTTCATGAATTCGCCAGGAAGAAACGTATGCAGTTTACGTAGAAAATCTTCTCTTGGTTTGGACAGGTGGTTTTGATCGATTAATTTCAGTGGCATTATAAACCGTATGAGTTATTTTCTACCTTGATGCTTAGAAATTGCGTACATTGTATATTTATTCTATCAGATCGATTTGACCAATAGATGGGACCGATCACTCCGTGCCTCATTGAAACTTGGAGTTATAGCAATGAAGAGATGCTCCACACTCCCTCAAGATCGGCAACTGGAGCTTCTCTTTCAGATGCAGTTTAATTTCATAACAAAGACACTATTTTGGGGGGAGGTTCAATCTTTCAGCAAAGGGTGCAGTCAGCATATTATTCACCTTGTCAACAGGATAATTAGTAGGTTTTGTTTTTTTCTTTTTCTTTGTATGTCAAAGTCAGTTTTAAAAATATTATCTATTATATATTGTGCAAAATTATCAATTTACATAACCCATAGGTCAAGGCCAGTTTTTAAACTGAGAAAAGCTGGTTTGATTTAATGACATATCAACCTTTGATAGTAACTAAATGCTAAATCCTTTTTAGACATATTTTAAATGATTCTTCAGTGAATAGTTTGTAGTTGACATTTTAAACAAGTTCGAGTTCATCTGTTTTCACAAATCGTTTCAGTTATTTCTCTTTATTGTTTGCACACAGTTAAATGGTTTCTAATATCGTTATGTTACACCAGTAATCCGATTTGCTATTTTACATGAATTATCCTATTTATTATTGATTATTTGCTCACAGTGAAATGATTTCAAGCATAGTTAATGGTTAAACGGTTCTATTTGACTCATAGATGAAACCCAAACAGGTACCACCACTCCGAGTCATAGTTGACCAGGGAGTAATGGTAATGAAGAGGTATCAACATGCCCCATAGCTCCGTGACGGAAGTCTCAACATCAGGTTGTTTAGTGCAATATCCAGGACACTCGACGTCTTACACCTCAGCAGAGATACACTCGAGATATTCTACAGTCTCAATAGATAAGATTGAATTCAGAGTTCTCCTTCTCTTAAAAGTGGACCTGGGAGTAATGTCAACGATAGTTTGTCTTCATACTCCTCAAAGTTCCAAATTTGATCCTCATAACCGTATAAAACTCAGAGACACACCCAGAACACTCCTTTTAAGAAAAGAGTCTTAAGCTTCTGCAAAGTATGTAGATTGTATATGAACGGCCACACGCAAGAAATTGTCAGTTATGATCATGAAATATACTAATAGTAAATTTTAATTTATCAGCAGAGTATAAAACTCTATCTTATAGTTTCAAAACATTACTCCAGACTGGTTTTCACACCAACGGATATTTTCACAGATGTTCAAGTCATAGCAAGAATCCGTATTCTATCTGATTTCAACAGCACTTTGCACTGTACGGTGTAGGTTCTTTTTCTGATCTTCAGTGTATTAGTTTCTTTTACAGGTTTTTAAGGATTGTTTTAATAGCACCAACTACGACTTGTATCTCTGTTAACTTTAAGTTGCGCAACGTATTACCACTCTGGCAAGGTACTGGTATTTATCAAGTTCTTCCCTTACCTTCAACATTGGTCTGCTGCAACTGTGATGCCCATTAGATGACAAGTTTGATTTTTCATCTTAAACGCTACAAATCATGGTCTTCATTTTTGGTTAGGATGGTCTTACCGGTCAGCACAGGATGCAGCCACCTTATTCTAAACCACAACGACAGTGTTTTTAAGCTAATGTGATCGAATTATCAGAGATGAGGTTGTAAGGGAAGCTCTATTAGAAAAAGTATTAAAAAAAAAACGTATGACTAATATACGAAATCAAAGTGTTACAGGAGCAAAATCTCTTATTTCTATGAAGTGTAGATATGTTTGAATGATTTCTGACTATTAAACTTGAGTCACAGAGTTTGATTGACGAGGGATGATATAGGGATCCTTTTAGACCACGGATTTAATTGGACGAAGATTCGCAGGGTTAGATAACAGTAATATGTTGCGAATAAGTTCTAGTCTAGAGGTAAGGAGTGCTGAAATGTAGCACTTGATTGTTCTGCTTTGGCTCACCAATTCCCTTTGAGGTTGAAATTGTATTGGAAAATAAAATGCACACACAAAATAATGGTGTTCGAATTGTTTGTCATCACATCAAGGAAGAAGTAAGAATGCTGCGGTTGCAGCCACGAATAGACAGAGCAACAGGGGGTGACAGAAGACAGATAAAAGAGAACATGATGAAAGATTAAGGTGAAAAGATGAGCGCTAGACGATCGACAGAAAGAAAATCGTAGCGTAAAACGCAAACCCTGAATTGGTATATCCGAATAAAGTGTATGCAACCAAAGGCTCAATCAATAATATAGATAAAAAATGAGAGCGACTTATATATGCCCGTGGTGAAATGGTTATCGTCGTAGGAATTGGACACGACGATACGAGTTCAAATCCTGGACGAGACTGATTGCATTTCACATAGCACTAATACCCTTGGGAAAGGTATGAATCCAATTATTCTCCCTCCAGCTATGGGTAAATAGTAGGGCAGACGAGGTTCTTCAGCCTTGGTGAGGCAACTAGTCTAGGAGAAGGAAAACTCTGAATTCAAACCTGTTAAACTCCGCTTAAAAATTGACCTTGTGTCATATCCTGCCCGAGCGGAGGGGTTGGTAAATATGATATGATATATATGGGAATGTATGGTGTGTTTTTGGAATTATTTAGATTTAATTTGAGATAAAATAGGGAGATCTTTATACAAACAGATTAGATATTCTGCAAGGATTGCTGGATGGAGAATTGTGTAACGCTATTGAGAGTCAAATGAAAATTAAATGCAGCGGAAGTGGATGGATATACAATCCAACGATGATGTGAAATCTATCAATTCTTTACTTTATTGTTGCCTTTCTCTTTTTCTCGCCTCTTTTTTCAAACTCTTCCTCTTTTTTTACCATTTTCTTTGTTTCTTGCAATTTTTTTTTCTAACTTTTCCTTTTCAAATCTCTTATCTTTCTTTTCTCACTTTATACTCGATCTACTTTCTGACTATTTTTCCCCAATCCTCTCAACTTTTTTTTTTTTTTTTTAACAAATCGTCATTCTCTTCTTTCCTTACCTTCTCTTTCATTTTTCTCTGCTAAACTTTTTCATGCGCACCGTTGCTTTTATCAAAGTTTTCTTTCTCTTTTCACTATTCTTATTTTCAGAACTTTTTTTCTTTTCCTCTCCTAATTTCTCGCTCGTTTCTCGTCCTCCACGTTTTTTTTTTTACCAAATATCTTTCTTTCTATGGAGTGGAATTCATCCAAGAAGCATAGAAAAGAACATTTCTAACCAATTCTTTTGAATAAGCCAGAAGATTTTGAAACAAGACAAAGGAATTGATACATTTGCGGTACCCAATGGAAGATATTTAAATTCTCTTAAACCAGATAAGTGAAGAGCTAAGAAATTTGGTTTAAAAGGAACTGATATGAATGAATAAAGCTTAGTTGCACTAGGAATGATGCCAACATACTGGATGGGGGGGGGGAGAAAAGATACAAGATCCGTTAGACATTAAGCTTTGTCTGCAACGTTGTTGTTGTTGTTCTCTATTTTGGCAAATTATAAAGAAAAACTGATAATAGCCACCGGAAAATGATGTAAACCTTACGAGATGACTAAACTGAAGAATCAGAAAACTTTAAACCGTTAAACAGAAATGAAAGCAAACAATGGAATGGATATCTCAAAAGACAATTTTTCATGAAATAATGAGGCGTGCAGTTGACAAGATAACATTTAAAAGTAAACAATCCATTTTAATGAAAGTTTAGAGCAATTCTATCGGAATAAACAACATTAAATCCCAAATAAAAAGGACTTGTAAAAAACATTATGCTAAAAGTAGCTAGCAGAGACAGTTAAGCCATGAGGTCGCTCAGGAATATACCGGAGAACGGGGAGGTTGATGTCGAAAAATAACATGGAAACATTAGGGTAGCCCGTGCGTTGTCCGATCAGAGAAAGACTGGTTAATATTTTCAATTAAAAGGTCACAGCTCCTCTTGGGATAAAATTTAGGCCCAACTTTTCTCTACGCCGATCGCTTCAATTCTGCCTTTCAAAAAAAGTCGTGTCGGGTGCACAACGTTTCGGAGGGTTCCACACCTGCGCAGAAGGTTTCGAACCCTCGGGTTTTTCCCCCAATCATTTTTAATTACGTGTGCTTTGGTCTGGCTGTTCGGAGACTGCTTTTATTTATTTTTTCAAGCTCAATTTTCTATGAGCCGTTCAATTACGTTACAAATGATACAAAAGGTACTTCACTAGAAGAATCCGCAAGGTTTTTTTCACCACAGAAAATATAACAGATACAGAGAGAAAATTAACTGCCTGATGCAGAAAACAGTCATAGGAAGGTAAAGCATCCCCACCAAAAAAAAACAAAAAAAACAAACAAAAACATCAACAAATTTATATGCATTATATTTTTAAAAAATTGAATATACAAGACTATACAAAAGCCCGTTTGGTCCCCGTTGTAATGGCATTTGATGATATTGATACATTCTCTTAGAAAGAAATGAATCACATTTAAGATTGACATAACGATGTTTGGCTTAAGCGATTAATATCTTTCCATAACCAAAAATCAAAGTATAAAAAGAATGGTCGATTATTTTTTTAACGGCATGTCAAACTTTATTTGGTTATTTATTGCCGAAGTCTAGCTGCTCGAAACGATAGAATTTCTGGCAGACTTTTAACCAATTGTTCATTATTTTTATTAAAATTAATCAAATTGACGCTGAAATAGCTTGAAAATTATCAGTATCATCAAATGAGAATAGCTACTCGAAACCATAGAATTTCTGGCATTCTCATATAATGATTCTGATGTTTTTAAGCTATTTCAGCGTCAATTTAATTAATTTCAATAAAAATAATGTACAATTGGTTAAATGATTTCTAATAACTTGCAAACAATTGTTTATATTTAATTAATTTATACATAATAAAGAACATTTGAACGCAGTAAAGTGTAATTCACAACAATCATAGATAAACACAACATAATTTCAATATAAGTTTTAAGATCCAGTTTATTAATAACAGTTCACAATCATTTTAAATATTATCAAAACAGATCTATTTGATCTAAATACGGGCTCATAATTGATTTTACTTTGGGTCAGAATGAACCTGGGGGTATTAAAGATGAAGCTGTGACTCCAGTTTTCCAAGAACTCTAGAACTGGAGCCATATCAGCAGTTATACTTTAATGTCATACCCAGAACACATTTTACGGCATGTTGATCTTGATGTTTTATGCTGAAGTCATTTTAATCATTACGGTACCCTGTTGTAAAGCGCAATTATTTAAGTTTTAATGAAATTAAATATAATTTAAAACATTAACAAAACTAAATAAAACTGTTTGTAAAAATATTACTTTAATGTAACTTTAATGGATAACTGCAACACATTATACGTAGGATTTGTTTACATACGTGTAAATATTTAGAAATATTAATATTGGGTCAAGCTAAAAAAAAAATCATAAAATAAAAAATAAAACTTACATTAGGTAAAATGAATTATTTCTTAATCCTACTTGAAATGTATTGGGGTATAATTGAAGAATAGAACAACTTTGACGCTCTCCCTTCCTGTCACTCTCGGCTTTCATTGCTACATTTTCTTTATTTGACTAGATTAGACTGTAAAGAATAAAATTAGTTCTTTTTGTTTATGGATTTGTTTTAAGATCTATCGACGGAACTTATGCTCATAAATTAGTTAAATAAAGCAAAAAAATTAAAAATCAATCATTCTAAGCCAACATTTATTTTAAAAAAAAAATCAAAATTATCCGATCAATATACAAATTACCGTCAACCGATCTGTCTCTGTCTCTCTCTCTCTTTATATATAACATTTACACGCAATTGCATATAAACAGTATCTAAACAAGACACAAAGTATTATCGATAAAAACATTGAGACTTCAATAAAAGATAAAATCATACTTAATATGACGTAATTAACGAAGATAATTGTACGGTTGGTGATGATAAAGTTTCGGTTACTGACAGACATAATCTATATTATAAGAAAATATCTGTTTTGGCCCACCGATAGGATCAGTAATTAACAGTTATTACCTCCCAAAGTCACAGTTGACTTGGAAGTAATATCAACAATAGTGTGACCTACACACATAAATGATCCTGCTGCAGAGATTTAGCATTTTCCCTATCTAAGTCATATCGATGATCTTTCTTTTTAAGGGGTTGAAGTGGTCTTAGCCTTCTGTAGGTAATATAATCGGCAATTTTTCGGTTCCAGTGGCAGCGCGAGAGAATATTTAATAATCTGTTTCTACTTCTGTCCCATAACATGTGAATTTGATTTACAGAATGGAACGACTTTTATGAGAAAAGGTAAATAAGCGTTAACGGAATTTTTATAGTAAAAATAACAGAATTTGTGTCGAAATATTGAATAAAGAATTCGATAAGATTGATTTATATAAATTCCTACAAATAAAGAAATTATTTCTATTTTAAAATAAAAATGATTAAAAAGAAATAAACGTTGCTCTGAAAAATATTTTCTTTTACAACTTCAAAAAGAAATATCTCTGTTGATTCAACTTCAAACAATTTTGAAGATATTCTTTAAAAAAACAATTAAAAGGAAAGCTTTTGACAGCGCACAAAGATATCATCGGTTAGTTTATGAACAGACACATCTTAAGTTAAAAAAGAAAATGGATCCACTCAATGATCTCAAAATTGAATTGAAAATTATACCAGCATTTTACGTATTTATGACACTTTACAATAAGTGACGGGGGGAGTGGGTGGGTATTTGACATTTTTCAGACAATTAAAAATGGCTGAAGCTTATATATAAAATTGAAGAAATTTAAAATCTGTGTCAATTAATTGTATATTTTTATCGCCGAGATATTGGCCAATTTTTATATTAATCTTCATTCAGTTGCCTTGACATTTTATTCGACAGAATTTTAATAGTTTATATATATAAGAGAGAGAGAGAGAGAGAGAGAAACAGACGACAGTAAACAAATTATTTAAAAACATTTAGTTAATCACAAAGTACTCAAACGAGTATTGACGAGGAGAGTGGTGTGAAAATTGAATGAGATTTCAAAATCTCTCCATTGTCGATGGTAATCTCATTAAATGTACATATACGAGGATCATTAGATAAGTTTCTAGACTCCTTTCGTATGGGCACTTTTATTGATAGAACACAAATGAAACTCTAGTCCCATTCAAAGTAATCTCCTCCGGCTGCAATGCCCTTGTTGTACCGTTCCAACAACTTCTTGAAGGCCCCATGGAAGCCCTCTTGTGTGAGCGTGTCAATGAGTTTCGTCACAGCCTCTTTCATCTCCTCAATTATCTCAAAACGACAGCCCCTGAGCATAGGGAATAGCTATAAGTCACTGAGAGCAAGGTCTGGACTATAGGGAGGGTGAGGAACTGTATTGATGCCCATCTTGGTCAAATAGTCTGTGACAAGGATGGAGCTGTGACCTGGTGCATTGTCCTGGTGGGAATGCTACTGACCTGATTTGAAGAGTGCTGGCCTCTTCCGACGGAATCTCTTCCTGAACTCCCTTAAAACCTTAACATAGTAACCCTAACCCTTTGGCCAATGCACTCTGGTGTATTGACTTCCTAACTCCACCCACACCTTTCATCATCCCTCACAGACTCCCTACCTTCCTTGAATCTCTTATGCCTCTCAAAAACTGATGCTCGATTTATGCAAGATGGTCGAAAAGCAATCTGAAACATTCCATACGTTTTTGTGGCATTTTTCTTAGTTTAAAACAGAATTTTATTGCATATCGTTCTTCTGAAGTGTCCTCGCGTCCAGATTGCATTTTTGAAATTCACCAGCTGTGACAATCAGGCTTTAGTAGGGGGTATTCCAATTGCTACTTTAGCGGTTCATTTGAACCTGAAATCATAAAAATTGGCCAGTCATCCCATAAGATGTATAGTAATAACATAGTGAATTTTCAAGAGTCTACGACACTTCTAAATGCCTGTACAAAAAAGTCTGTAAAATTATTGAATGCACCACGTATCAGTTCGAATATAACCATCAGATGTATTTTATTCGTGTCATCTGAAAATTTTTTTATCCTATCAGATCAAAATTCTCGAAAGGTCTTTCATATAAAGAGATGTGATGCAATATCCTTTATGTTATATTAATTCATTCATGTTATATATTCATTAAAACAGATTTTGTTATGTTGCATTTATCTGAGTAGCTTTTCCCCCTCAGCCTTCTTTAGAATTCCGGGTTTGTCTGGAGTCTGCAAGACATTAAGAATATTGGGCGTTACCACTTTAAAACGTTATTATGCAGGCTTTCACTATCTTGAGCGATTCAATTTGGTTTTGTAGTGTTTTATAACATATCAGCCATTACTGATTTTTAAAGTCAGATCCTATATGATTTCTAAGTCAATAGTTTGTAAGATTTTTCAACCAGCCTGAGCTCATTTATTTGCAGAGAATTAAATAACAATACTTGAAACCATTTATTATGTTCACACAGTTAAATAGTTGCTTGTTTATTTAAATAATGTTATTTGAATCATTAATGGGACCTTAACCAGTATTACCACTCCTGGTCAGAATGGAACTGGGATTCATGGCAATGAAAGGGTACTCCAAAGTTACCAAAGCCCCAGGACTAGAGCATTACCATCAGATAGTTTAGTGTCGTACCCAGGGTACTCGTAGGTCGTCTTACTCCTCTACAGAGAGGCAGTCAGCGTATTCTACTGTCCCAGTCAATTGGACAGAGATTCAGATATTATAAAAAAAATTGGCTAACATCTATGTATGACCCTAACTATGAAATATTTTATACTTTTTGCAAAATCATTGTATTGCTAAATTCTTTTTGTGTTGAACAATTACAGCTCTTAAAGTTAAAAAATTGCGAATTTAAAAGTAAAGTAAATGAATATATATATATATATATATATATAAAGTAATACGTTTCTTTTTGCATAAATACAAGTGACTGGAGTAAGGCCATATGCTTCAACTTGAGCGGCATTTGCCAGTCTCAAACATTTTAATTTTAGTCGCGTAAGATTATGATAATGCTTGTCTCAGCAAGTATTTAAGAACTTTAATATCTTTCGTGCAAATTTTTCCTCTTTTCTTTGCGGAAATTTAAACGATAAAATCATTCTATTAGTAGAAGCTAAACATGGTTAATATCAATAATTTCATACTTGTTTATAAACATTACAAGATGAGCCAAGAAAAGTAAAACCCAAAACGACAAATATAAAAGCAAAATTCAATTACTGATTTTGCAGAATCTCGTGTGTGTATATAAGGTATTGCCATTAAATGAGTAAAATATTACTTTCCGTGTTACTAGATTTAAAACTGTGCAGGTCAAAATAGTTTCAATGGAGAATTGTTCAACCCTTCCAGCTCTTTAATCTTTCCTTTTGAGGAAATAGAAGCATCAACATAAATGTCGAACTTTGAGTTTAAAATAAAATCAGTTGATGATTTTATCCAGCCCTTTTATTCTGACACATATTTGATAGAAATACCCATTAAAAAAGTAAAAGAAAAAATATTCTGGCTGTTAATAAGACAGACAAAAGGAAATAGAATATGAGTGGTGATAATTAAAACCAGACTGCATTTTCTGAGAAGTAATTGTACGCCTCAGAGATATCTGTGGCCTAGTTCCGGAATAGACCTCGTATGGCCTAGGGATTCGTGTTTCCTCTTTACATGGTGATGTCCAATAACTATTCCAATCCTATCCTAATCATAGAAAAGAGAAGACATTTTCTCTTGTATTTTTCACCAAATATATATTGACAGGAACGGCTCGGAGAAAAAAGATAAATTTAGACTCGATTTTATTTTCTATGTTTTGTTTGCAATTGATTTTTGCGTTGTTTTTGCAGATAAAAAAATAGCAGGAAAAAAAAAAAAAAGAAAAGAAAAGTAAAATACAATAGAAGGAATATATTGAAAGACATTTTTTTCGCTTAGTTCTGTTGAATTGCTTGCAAGAAGACGCCACTCCTAGTCCATCGCATGAGTAAATTAACGGCCAGGTTCTTTTTAATTGAATGTTGATAGGCTTGTCGGTAAAATGTACTGCAATGGCCGGTCTGAAGTAAAAACTAATGAACTTGGTATCGGATAAGAATCGGAATTTATTTCTCGCTTGAATGTCACTGCAAACATCAATGGAAATGGTGAATTTTCTACCTAAACGACATTGACAAAAAAAGGAATACCCAAAATTAAAAAGAGTTTTTGAAGAAAGCAAATAATGGCGATAACAATTAAGAGAAGTATTATTAATAAATGGTAATCAATTGAAAGTAACAATCGATTTGAAGTGTCTGAAGATTGTCATGAAGTCTAGTAAAATCACTTGTTCTGTTCTTGTAGCTGATAATTAAAACCCTTGCAAAACAAGAAAGGCTTAAATTAATTATCCTAAATACAAATAAGTTACACTCTTTATTGTATCAGGCATTGTATCTGATGTAAATATTTTCAAACAAATCTGAATCTGTTTATAGAACATAAATCACGCTATGTCACTAATGTAGCGTAACTGTGTGAATAAGCGCAGGGTAAGTGGGGACCTCACACACCCTGCACAAGTAAATCCTCATCACTGGGTGCAATTTTGTGTCATACCCAAGAAAACCTTTCGTACAGGGGATTCTATATTTTTTGTAAGGGAAGGACTACGTATTCTACACGTCCATCGGCAAGGTGCAAATGAAATAGAAAGAAGATGAAAAATGAAAGACAACAAAAATCCAGTCCCAGGAAGAAGAAATAAGAAAAAGTAAAATGCCAAAAAAAGAAAGTAGAAATAATGTAAAAAAAAATCAATCAGCGAAATCAAAACGAAAAGAGCAGCTCTGGAAAAATTAGTGCAAAATTAAGATCTTATTTCTTACTAATAGGATTGCATTCATACGACTTAAGAATCCATTACTGAGTACCGAGCTTTCATTTAAACTTAGAGGTCAGTACATGTTAATCAAACTGAGTTGAATCGCTCCGCCTAATGGTATCTAGGTGCAACGGATGCAAACTTTTCAAAGGATTCTGCAAATCAATTCTTTAACAAAAAGAGAATTGTCTCCTATTTCTTTACATGAATCACTGTTAATCATAATCAAATTTGAGAAGGACATTATTTTTAAAATGTAAGTTTTTATCGCAGTAACATGTGATGAGAGTTCAGAAATTCGAAAATTAGATAATTTCATAGGTGTTACTTGAATTTTTGCGGTATTACAAGTTATCACAGCGTAGGGCAGAAGACAAGGCTTCCCTCTGGACAAAACAGGTGACAATTCGATTCTCAGCTTGATTGTGTTTCGTTCTAGCGCAGAAATAACCGCTAGAATCGGTTGCAATAAAAACATCCTAATTAAGAGATAATTTATCCCTAAAATTTTTATTATATTCAATTCTAATTTCAGTGTTCCATTTTGAATTTTTTAAAAAAGAAATGTCTATGATTTGCTTGCACAGTGTTATGGTTTCACATATTCCAATATAGTTGTAGCAATAGGTACACTGTAACCTCTAAAGACGGACACTTGAAAGTAACCGTAATAGCGTGACTATAGTTCGAACTCCAAACCTACGATGTCGAAGTCAAGCACGAAAGTCAAGAAACTATATTTACTCCGGCAAAAAATGGACGTAAATATGTGTAGATTGGTGACAACCAAGAAACATATTTAAGATCTTATACATCAGGGTCCATGGTATCAGTATAACTATAGGTTTTATTGGTGATGTAATAACGGTAACAATAATTAATTAGCAATGATTGTAATAATAGTTACATATTTGGTTTTAATATTTAGTAATATAATTATTCATGATTAATTAATGAAATGATATTAATGATTTTAAAGGTAATTAGAACGGCAGTATTCTGAATATATAAGACATTAAAAAAGGTTAAATTTCGATCTTTAAAAATATCAGGTAAAAACCATTAAAAAAATTAAAACTAAAATAAAAATATTAGAAATTATTAGTTGCATTAATCGCCATGTTTTCCTTAAATTAAAAAAAAAAAGATTTTTTTGTGAAATAAAATAGGTTACTTTATAGGCAAGATTTCAATTGCTGAAAGTTCTGTGAGGCTTGGTAAAAAATCTTTTCAGATACATAAGGATATGTAACACCAGATATTGACATTACATCCGGTTTTGAAACCAACTTAATTGCCCATATGGTTTTGTCCCCAAATCTTTTCTTTATTCATGTCTTTTTGTTTGTATTTTCAAGCGAGTTAGAATCCATTGAAAGAATATTTTTTTAATTTCTTTCTCTCCATTATGTGATGAATATCTGAAGAATTTGGTTTCCCATATGGAGTGACCAGTTGAAATAAATTTATAATAGCCAAATGACGCTCTGTTGAGTTTTTCTTCCCATTACATGAATTCGCATTGGATGAAATCGATAAATTATTCAGTCAGCATTCCCGGAGACTTATAACTCGTCTTCTTTGGAGATTTTTTTTTCTTACTGGTTCAATCAGAAAAAAAGGAATACTTTAAAAGGAAAAGGTCCACAAAGAGATTTATTTTCAAAGTTATTTTTTCATGACGTGTTTCTTGTGTATTTAACATCCTTTGAGAAGACTACGATGCTTGATGGTGGCGTTTTTTATTTATATATTTGTGACTGTTTTGATAAGTTTTTGTTTTTTTAATTCCAGAATTTGTTTCTTAGAAATTTCAGGTCCTGTTAACGCGTTCATTTTCCATGGACAATTTTCATCACTGCATGTGTTGTTTTTCTCTTTCTCTTCATTATTTTCATGAGTGTGTATTATGTGTGTTTTTGTGTCTACGAGGGTACTCGTGTCAATATATATGTATATATACTTTCGTTTTTTTTTGTTAAGTTTATTCCTCCTAAATAATCTAGTATAGTTTATTAGCCACAAACTTTATTTGTCATCCTCCTTGGGTCATCGTGTCTGTTTCTGTATGTATAGTTAAGTTTTGTTTAATGTAGGTTTGAATTTTCTATGCATTTTCTTTTTCTTTTATTCGGAGTAATATGTAGTCGTCAGTTTGGTATATTGGCTTTATCTTAAACATTAAATTGCTGCATTCATAAAAGTGTTTTGAAATAGTTTTCTGTTCACTTATAACTTGTGAAGGGATATGCTGGTATTAGGTGCTTGTGTAGAACCTATGAATATTTTTTAAATTTGTTACATTGGATTACATTTACTAGATTTTCTAAATCGCAGCTTACATTTTTATTTATTAAGAATATCGTTTTGTGGTTTTCGAATGCATAAGATTTTCCTTCTAAGATTATTTTACACACTCCAGATATTTTATTTTTGGATATTGTGACGCCATGTGATATGTGTTCCCCAAATAAAGAAGAGGTAAGTATGTCTTGAAGATTTTTCCATTGTCTCTTGCTTTTAATGATTTTTGTTGCGACGAGTATTTCTTTGTTTCTGTCATTGTTTTTGAGTCCTTTCAATGTTTTTATTATTCTTTGAACAGTTCTGGGTTGTTTTTACTGTGAGTTTTTTTTTTTTTTTGGTTTTTTTTTTGCTAATTCGAATCTACATTTATTAATGTTTGGGGGGGGGTATCCTCTCTGGTGGAAGATTAAATGCAATTCTTTCAGGTGAGTTTTTTTTTAAAGGTTTTGATTGTGACTATGGTGCATAATCTCCGTGCTTGAGTTTAAGGAGTGGTGGATTTTGAAGTTATTATTTAGGATTAGTTCTAGACCATCTGTGATAATTTTTTGTTAAATCTTGCGTGTACTGTTTCTGGGTGTATTTCTATCCAAAATGAGATGACTTGTTTTCCTAATTCATGGGGGATATTACTGGATAGGTTTATGACGTTAAATGTAACAATGAGTGTGTTGGAATCAATATGTTTGTGGAATCCAAAGTCTAAAAAGTGAATGCGTTCTCTAATATAACTTTCTATCTTATTTAGAAATGGTTGTAGTAAAATGTCAATTAGTTTGCGGAGTCTGTAGATCATGATGAGTCAACTAATATGAGGAATACGGGGGACTTCTGCATTTCCATTACTCTGAGGTCCATTCTTTTAACTGTGTGCAAACAAATGACTACAATTAAACTGATTTGAAACCATTTAGCTATGTTCCAAATTTTTTTTTTCTTAAATAAGAATCCTTGAAAGCATTTAAATGTGCGCAAAAATAGGCAGTCAGGCTTGTTTAGAATATTACTAGTTTTTATTTATCAATCATAAGTATGAATAAGGTAAGTCATTAAATATCATAGAAGGGTTGATATGCCATAAACCCAACCAACAAGTATATATATATATATATAAATAAATGTTCGTGTGTGTGCATATATATATATATATATGCATGAATATGGGTATACGATATATTAATATGCATAAAATATATAACTATATGTTATGAATATATATGCATTACAGAGTGGAACGATAAAATTGTCGTCCTAAAGAAAGCAACACTAAAGCTTTATTTTAACCCTTTTATTGAATGATGTAATAGAGCTAACATCTATTCAATGTAGCCGATACAGATCCGGAACTGGGAGCAAGTCTCTTCCACAAGTGCCAGCGGGAGCTCGGCGAATATTCGGCGGATCACGGCGATCAGGCTGGCTTTGGTGTTGTGGGAGGTCATGTTGGTGATGTTCTCGACGTATGACCAAACGAAGTAGTCCAGTAGGTTCAGGTCGAGGTGGGAGGGGGCAGTGAGAGAAGGGTACAAAGTCGTAGCACTCTTTCTGAAGCCAAGCCTGGGTCTCTTTGGATTCTCTGGCCGGCGCCGAGTCCTGCTGCCACACCCAGGGTCTGCCACCGGCCATCTGATTGCACCAGGGGATCACCACACTCTTTAGCACATCCAGGTACACTTTGGTGTAGACTTTCAAGCCGACTTCGAAGATGTGAGGTGGCATGATGTGGCCCTCATTTGAAACTACACCAAAGACCATAACCGTAGCCGGAAACTTTGTTTACATCACCCAGGGCACGTCCCTGTTATTTGTTGCAATCCAGATTTGCATTTTGAGGGTGCTGGCAATGGTCCTGTTGTTTTAGGTTTGATCGGTAGATAGCATGAGTTGTACAGCGGCGCATCTCCGATCTTGCTCGTTAAACATTGTGTCACTTTCAGACATGATAGAAGGTTCCTATCGCTCTTGGGATTTGTACACAACTAGCCAACTAGTAGATGGTCTGCAACAAAAAAAGAAAACCGGTTTGCATTAAACGGAAATGGAATAATGTCGTCTTTTCTAGGGCGACAATTTTATCGATCCACACTGTATATACGTATATAATAACAATCTAGATTTTATGTATAGTCAACGACGAAATTATTCGTACACCCATGAATATTGAATATTTTGACCAAATTCTAAGAATTTAATTTTTGTATGATACCAGATTTTTAAATATGTTATTAAGTACCACAAAAGGAATATAAAAGTATATTTTCAGAAGGATAGGTTAAATTTTCTGAATATGAAAAGAAAAAAAGCTAATAAGAAAAAGACAAAGTTGTCCAGATACTATGGAAAATTGAACAATTTTCACATATTCATAGTCAATAACTTTAATACTTGCTACAATCATTTTCTCAAGTTTTTGACGAGATTTTAATACGTCTTTTCTGGGATTTTTTTTTATTACTATTTTTCAATAGGATTCAATTCAGGACTCATTGAAAGTCATTGAAGAACTAAATCTCTTTACAAAGCCGCACAGTCACTCATTCAGACGTATGTTACAGATCATTTCCTTGCTGTAAAGTGAATCGCCGACCTAGATCAAGATTTTGCGTTAATAGTTAGCGGTTTTCATCCGGAATATTGATATAATCTTCAGATTTCACTATTCCTTTTATTACAATTAATTGTTCAGTCCCCCAGGAGCTAAAACAAACTGAAAACATCATCGAACCGCCTCCATGTTTTAATGTCATCACTGTTTATTAGGAGGAAAGCCTCACTCTTCTTAAGTCAACTCTTCGGTTAATGATTATGTTGAAAAAGCTCAAGTTTTTCATCACACCATAGTTCTTAGTCCCCAAAACGATTTTCTTTGTCTAATAACTTTTTGGCAAAATTAAACAGAGCAATAATGCGACATGATTTTTGAAGAGGAATTTATCATCATCGCTTTTCATACGACCCATTTCTATTTAAACAACATTGTATCGTGTGAGGACTTACGCTGATCATCGCGACAGTTTTCATGCAGTTCTCGGTGAAATTTTCTGTTTTATTCCACGCCCAGGCAAATCATATGTCATGTCAAACTGTTAAAACTCCTTTAAAACGGACTGTACCATAGACCTATGGATATCTATCCGGTTTGAATAGTTCAATAACTATTTCCCGAATTGTGGAAGTTAGTTCTCTGTCTGAAGTTAATATTAAACTCCTTAATCTGAGAATTAATTTTTATTTATTGCAGACTTTTTCCTCATCTTGGTAGTTTTTGTGTTGTTGTTTCTTTCACTATGTTGTTTCTTCTTTCACTACATTCCAATTAAAGACA
Organism: Sepioteuthis lessoniana; assembly: GCA_963585895.1. Taxonomy (NCBI): domain Eukaryota; kingdom Metazoa; phylum Mollusca; class Cephalopoda; order Myopsida; family Loliginidae; genus Sepioteuthis; species Sepioteuthis lessoniana. Next base: position 3,048,999 of record OY757938.1, read on the forward strand.
AGTACAAAAATTCGGTACGGACCCGACTCTGGAAGATCAGATAAGGATTTATAAGACCAAAAAATCTATCATTGATCGCCCTTCGGGGCCCGTGGCGCAGCGGATAGAGGCGTTGAGTCTCTACGGTTCCAGGTGAGCATTGAAGATAGCGGTTTCAAATCCTACCCAGAGGTTTACTTGGTCAAAAACGTGGTGCGATAGACAACAACTATGAAAGGCAGTAATTACTGGGGGATACGGTTACAAGACTCAGCATTCCTATCCGAGGTCGCGGTAAAATCACCTGAAGAAGGCCAGAGGTGAAATTTGGTCGAAACGTAGTGAAAGAAGAAACAACACAAAAACTAGCAAGATGACGAAAAAGTCCGCAATAAATAAAAATTAATTCTCAGATTAAGAAGCCTCATCTCAAAATGATTCCATTTAAACTCCTTAGTCTTCACCATCGTGTAGTCAACGTAAGAATAACAACATTGACATTATGCCACACGTGATGTTTTATCCAGTGTCTCACTACGTTGAAATGCGTTACAAGGTCATTTTAAAGTGGGGGTCGCACACAAATCAACACTCATGCGTGTCAAGAATAAAAATCTTAGGCCTTGTCAGCATTACTCAAATCGGGCGCCTCAGACGCCAAGCAATTAACTCATCTCTGCTAAGAGGGTAAAGCCTGGGAGGACGGTCCCCTGAGACCAAGTGTTCACTAGCAAACCGAACACCAGGTGCCAATGTTGTGAGGTTCTTAACTGGAATTACCACGAATATTCTATAGAAATTGTTTAGAAGACTTCACCGATGAAAATGGTTTTCTAATTTACTTATCCATATACGAATCAATCAATTGAAAAAAATAAATTCTACAGTAGGATAAATTTGGTCTTTCTCATTTTGCATAATTCGCCTGTCAAATTTTCCTGAAAATTGTGTTTTTAGGTAAATAACGTAAAAAAAAAATTGCATCACACGGACTTTAAATGTTGAGAAATGGATAAAAATCATCAAAATCTATGGGTGCATGAATAATTTTTTCGTTGAGGGTACTATGTGATATGCAAACAGTTTCGTCTTGGATTTGAACTCGTGTCGCTGTGTCCATTTCCTTATTTACCAACCCCTCCGCTCGGGCAGGATATGACACAAGGTCAATTTTTAAGCGAAGTTTAACAGGTTTGAATTCAGAGATTTCTTTCTCCTAGACTAGTTGCTTCACCAAGGCTGAAGAACCTAGTCTGCCTTACTATTTACCCATAGGTGGAGGGAGAATAATTGGATTCATACCTTTCCCAAGGGTATTAGTGCTATGTGAAATGCAATTAGTCTCGGCCGGGTTGAACTCGTGTCGCTGTGTCCATTTCCTACGACGATATCCATTATACTACAAGTGCCTTCATAAAGTACGTAAGATTTTGATTTCGTGTACACAAATAAGTATATTAAAAGTTAAAGGAATTATAAACATATACCCATTGTCCTGAATCATTTCTAATCGACTCATCAGCGGATCGGTGGGAAACAAAGTGATGTCAGATACACAATAAGAATATAAATGTGCGTGTGTGTTACGCATAAATGAATGTGGCATTTCAGACAACAAACGGAATTGCCATCGTCTCCGATAAACAATCTTGAACTGATTAACTTGCAGAATCTGATAAGTTCAACAAATACTGACTGACGTGGATGTCATGTCTTACATGTCTTATGCACCAATTGAAATAAAATAATTCTCCGTTACAAGGAACAATATATTATTTACCACTAATTACAACACATTCCGACAACACGCACACGATCCAATGTTTAGGCTATAATATGTGGACAACACGTTTCCCTTCCGGATACGATTCACTATTGAGTCATCCAGGAGCGTTGTGGATATTCGATTTTGCTAATTTCAAGCCCTGTAGAAGATATTATAGTCAAGTTGAATGCGTTTTTACATGGTGATTTTCCCGAATAAACAGAATTACGACTTATCTACCAGTAAACAAAACTGGTACTTGAGTTGATGAGTTATAAACAATAATGAACATGAATTCAATGAAATTTAAGAATCATTGTTAAATTTTTGAAGTTGTTAACCAAACCACCAATGTCATTATGTTTGCTGAAAGGCTTCACGAAAGGAATAGGAAAAACAAATTAATGCGTCTTCTGGGAAGACAACTCAAGATATGTATGTTAATAGGCATTTATCTTCGAAGACTAGAAAGGTTCGTTTTGCGCATGAACGAAAATGTATTGGGGTTTCTTTTAGGAGTCGACTTGACATATGGAGGAAAGACCTCAAGAGAAATTATTGCAAGCACGCACACTATATATATATATATATATATATATACACAAACGCGTATATACTCACAAACGTGTATATATATATATATATGCGTGCGTGTGTGTGACAAAGTGAAAAAAAAAACCCAAATGATCCAACTTGTGAATAAACAAATACACAAACTGATATCAGGGAAAAAATTCCATGAAGAAAGAAAAGACTAAAAACATACGTATCGTCTGAAAAAAAAAAATGAAAAAATACCATAATGTCTAACAAAAAAAAACAACAGAGGATTAGATGGATTTCGTTTGACCCATTAGGTTCTTATATTAATATCATCATCATCATCATCATATCGTGCTGGCAGCACGGATATCCCTGACCCTCTCTCACCACTCCTCCCTATCGTTCATCGCCCTAGGTAGGTCTTCAGGACAGCAACCTGTATCCTCACATAGCTGCTGAATGTACGTTCGTGCTGGTCGTCCTGCTTTTGCGCGGCCATGTGTGGGGATCCATAAGAGTACATCTCTTATGAGTTCATCTCTGCTTCTCCAGCAATGTCCTGCATGTCTGGTTCGCCTAACTTGAATAGTCTTCGTGATAGGGGGCAGGTGGCCGTACAGTTGGTGTCTTGTGGGGTGTTGCTGCCAGGACTTGTTGAGGATTGCACGCAGCATTCTTGTGTAATTGCCATCTAGTTTCATCTCCAGCCGTTTTGTTAGCGTCCATGTAGTGCATCCATATAGCAGTATCGATGTGACCGCTGCCTGGAAGAAACTGCGTTTCATTTTATCGGTTAGGTCTGATTTCCATATAGTCGATAGCCTATTGATAGCTGTCCATGCTTTCGTTAACCTCGTTTTGTGTGCATTAACATGGAGGCCTATGCTTGCTGCTGCTCGTTCCAAACTACATTCATGTTTCCATTAGATTTCACCCGACTTGGCGGACATTATACTACTAAGATCTAGCAAGTTCAGCAAAATTTTTTGCAACCTGAGACATTTTTCACTCTATGTAACTATACTATTGAGGATTCTTTCATTTTCGATTCTTCTGTTCCACATAGACACTCCATTATAATCAATGTTTTTGATGAAACGGGATATGCCAAAACCTCTCCCCCTTCTTTTTTTTCTCACTAAAAATTAGTTCCACTTTCATCTGGTCAAAAATCTCTGGTGAAACCCGATACATTTTGACTCCATCTTGCTCCAACATACACACAGACAGTTACATTCAAATAACTCCTAAAACTATCACTTAAAACTACCTATTTCTTCCCTTATCTTCAGACCTTTCTCTTCCCCTTTTATACTTTATTTTCTCCGTTATTTTATCTATTTTCTCATTTGTTTAAATATAGAAAAACTAAAAAAAAAAAAAATGGTTAGTCTGAAGAAATTCTGGTAATATAGAATGAAATATCACAACTACTTTGTAAGTGTCTGATCTATCCATCTTTCCACCCATTTTATCATCTTGTCAGATTCATCACAATCTACCATTTCAACATTATATATATATATATATATATATATATATACACACACACACACACACACCCACGCTAATACAGATTTATACTAGCACACTTATATATATATATATATATATATATATAGGTTCAACGGCTCAAGCTATATAGCTATTTACAAACGTGTGTGTGTGTAAAAGTTTGAACAAGTGTTCTTCATTTATTATTACTATTATTCAGTTAACTGATATTTTGAACTGATAGTATATATTTGAATTGGGTATATTTAACGGCATATCAAACTCTTATACGTCATTTTATGCTGTTTAATTCATTTACATCTTGTCACAATCATCTCTTTATATTTTCAACGTGTCATTACAATACTTTTTGTTAAAATCATTTCCTGAATCCTCTTCCACTTAGTGATATGGTATCCAGTATTTCTGTCTAATGCAAATAATTGGCACGAATGTTTTCAAGTTTTCTCAATACTAGTTATCGCTACAAAATTATATTGTTAAATTACTTCATTTTAATGGCATGTCACCCTTTGACAGTTATGTTACGTCAAAGCCTTCCTTGTAAAAAGAACAGCAGTGATGCTATTTGACTCATAGCTCGGAGTATAAGAGGATTCCTAACTTTCCCATCGGTTCTAGTCAGAACGTGAACATAAAAGCACGACTTGATTTCAAACTCTCTTACTACGATATCACAAATCCCGTCATCACTACGTCACTGATACTCATTCACAATTTTATCAATGCAAGTAACAATTTCTATTCAATAATAAACATTTACCTGGCCACATTGATGGCTTCAAACATTCTTAGCCAATTCTTAAATATATTTTTAATGATATCTATTTGACCCACCGATGAAAATCATATAAATACTACTGCACAGTCAGAGTAGACTTCGGAGTAAGAGCAAAAAAAGTATTACTTTGCACTTCCATGTCATTAAAAAAATGCAAGCTGACCTGATAAATTTTAGTATCCCATTCGTCACCCGAGGAAAAGTTCAGAAATTTCAAATGTGGTAAAGAAATTTACATAGTTAAATAAACAGATAAAAGATTCGCTTTACCAGCGTTGCATATCTATTACTACTGTTCAGATTAGCATTATGTGTGTGTGCACGTGAGTAAGTGTCCGTCTATACAGAACCGATCAATAAAGACTTACTCACGGTATTGAAAAAAAAAAAAACCTAATATGCTGAAGAACTATTAGAAATTATTGAAAGTTAGGACTTATACTTGTGTCCAACCATAAATTATATTACGGACAAAAATATTGAAGAATGAGGAGAAGAGTGTCTTAATATCCCAAACAAATTCCTTTCAGAATATAGAATGCAATTACAGAAAGATATTTAAAGTGTTCTTTGACATTTTGGTGAAATCTATCCAGTCTTTCTTACTTGCAAAGGAAATGTTTCCCTAGGGAGTTTTCTTTTATTGACCCAACTCAAAGATGGATAATCCTATTTGGGATCTGGTTTATCTTTAATGAATCCTCAAGATTAATCTTTGGTCAATCTGGATTAACTCGTTGATGCCGGTGGCAGAATTCGGATGTCAAACAAAGAAGTGCCCCTATTTAACTTTGAAAACTACAAAGACAACATATGAAAAGAAAGAATCGCTTTCGTATTATCAGAAAGGATGATCCTCTTATAAGTAATGAGGAAGATAAAAGGCACACATACATACAGAAATCATATCATCCTTGGAGATATTATTCTTATAGTTCTAAAATGAAAACAAGTTTTATGTTTAAAGTATCTAAACGACAAATAAGTAGCGGTTTAAAAGATCAAGTCAAGTCTTTTGTATTAACTTTATTCTTCATGATAAACAATATTCGGTTATCCAGCTTTCTCGGTGGGGCTTAGATTGCGTCACTTGAATTCCCTATGCATTCATAAATACTCTCCCTACATATGTTACTAAACTGCTTCCATTGAAGGGACTAAGTTAGGAGCTCTGGAGTCACCTATTTGTTGACGTACTCTCACATCCGCTCGAACTCAAAGTGATAATATGTGTTTAATAATAATAATAATAATAATAATAATAATAATGCTGGAGAGAAAAACTTATAATAATTTATTCTTAAAGTGGAGCAGAGAAGAACTTAAAAAATATATCAAAGAACAGGAAAACTCATGAAGCCGCAAAAGGGCTTACATTCCACAGATGACGTAGATAGACTGTCAAGTAGAAAGAAGAGGGATCGCCAGCATCAAGATAACGTCGATGCATCGATACAACGACTAGAAGATTACATAAAGCGCGGTGGAACACTGATTTCAGCTAGCAGAAACAAAACAGAAAACACAAACATCACAGAACAAAAATAACCAGAAAACAAAACAAAAAAAAAAAATGTGAAGAGAAATAACTGTATAGATATTTCAAGAGACAAACAACATTTCACACTAGAAAACTTGGTCATGGCTAAGTAAGAGAAACCTTAATGGAGAAACAGAATATCTTCTGATAGCAGCACAAAATAACGCTATATGGACTAAATATGTCAAATCAAGAATAGATAAGACCCAACGAAATTGCAGATGTAGATTGTGTGGCGGCAGAGACGAAACGATAAAAATCATACACAACACGCGAATGCAATAAATTAGCACAAAGAGAGTATAAGACACAACTGGATGAGCAAGGTTAGCTACTGGGAATTGTGCAAGAAATTGAAATTTGACCATAGGAACTAAGGTGGCTGACCACAGGGTAAAACTAAAAGAAGGCGAAAAGATTGATAAATTCCCGAACCCTGCTAGAGAATTGAAAAAAAAAAAAACTTGAAGGTGACGGTGATACCAATCGTAATTGAGCTCCTGGTGTAGTCCTACAAGAGTTCTGGAGACTTGAGATTTGAGGTCACTCAGACTCCAGGGAAAACACCATCAGCAAACGCAAGTGTGAAAAACTCAAATGAGTCAATAATAATGTTTCTGTGAGTTTTCACTAAAGAAATAATCATTAGTTTTAGTTTGGCATTAGATATAAGCAGCTAGATCGTTCCTAAATATTCTTGTCGGTCTCAGCAAGACTGTACTCTTGGCAGTTAAGTCTTTTTCACGAATCCAAAGAAATCAGGATTTTATTTTTCTATTGTCTAATTAGAATTGTACAATCTAAATGGAAAGTATCAGAGGTTATTTGCTTCATAACTAAAAAAGTAAGTCAAAATTCTATAGATATATATCTTAGCAATTCCTGTGAGGTCCCATTTTCATTTGGTTTACAATTTCACTTCTGTTTACTCAGCTAATAAAAACGAAATACTATCAGTTTTAATTATATAATATACCACAAGAAATAATGAAATCCCATTATCTTGGGTTAAGAGAAATAGCGCCATACAAAGCGGAAATTTATTGTATGCTTATTTATGGGTTTCAGATTATAGGAATGTTTTGGTATTTATTAACACCGAAATATCAGCCGAAAACTTCTATAAGTTCACGCTGGAAATATTTTGGTCTTTATTAACACCGAAATATCAGTCGAAAACTGTAAGTTCAAGCTGGAAATATTTTTCTTAAACGCTGCGCATAAAGTCAAACCCAGCTTGTGACTTGTTTTTGTAAATGTTGCAAAATGGAGGTGAAAAGGTTATGCAGTTCACCTACTGTTAAATGATATTAAAACTTTTGTTTTCTTTCGTTTCTCTTATTTTATTTACACTGGAAATATACGAAAATAACAGTTGACTTTTTCTTATAAAACAAACATATCTTTTTGTTGAAATATTGCGTTGCGGTTTAGACAAGGCCCTGGTTGGCTTGCACATTCCGCTTTTTAATTGACTGCTTTTGACGGTATGTAGAATAAAATCGAACGACCGAAATAGTCATGACAAGACACCTTGTGAGAAAGAAAATCCCTGATGACAAATCTTCTCAATCATACTGTTATTTGCAAGAGGCAACGCGATCCCAATCGCACACAGAGACATTTTTGTGGGGGTCTAATGAAGACAACGACAAATATGTCTGGTAGAAGAATCCTGAGCAAGTGCGAACAGTGGAGCTGTGAGTCAAGAGGCGAAATGGTGATTTTTTTATGGATACTTGAGCTCTCTTGATTCGTCAGAATCGCTCAAAATTGATGTATCATGGCAGACAAGTTCAAGCCGAACCTGGCTTAGTTCACTTCCCTTAACCACCCGTCTTAGAGATAAACCAGATCAATCCCCAGTTGCCGTCAGATACCTAGCTCAGAATAGAAGGTGCAAGCTCATAACGCTACAGAAACTTTCTCAAGTTTTTTTTATAAAACACCATTTTGTCTCTATGGATTCAAATTTAATAAAGTGTTCGGGTTTTTTACAAGCACAAATGAAAGAACGACACAGAGATCGGTACGTTCACTTGTATTAGTTTAAAGAGAGCCATATACTAACACTAACTGATAAACAAAAGGTACGAAATAAAATAAAGGTAAAAACAAAAACAGTTGCTCGATTTTTTTTCAGATTGCAATTTTTAAAATCTTAAAATACAATTTACAAGTGAAAAATCACCTTTTTTAAAATGGTTTTTCCTTTTTTCAGATCGAAAAATTTCGTAAAAAAAAAAAAAAAAAAAAAAAAAAAAGCTTGATAATTTAGAAGAAAAACCGAGCTGTTTTTATCTGTAAATCAACGTCACCTTCAACACCCGGTTCCTTATGTAAAATGTAATACTAAAATAGAGATTGGGATTCCAGTGTCAAAACCGATGATGCTATGGGTTTGTGTACGTTTTGTAGCGACACAAACACCGATCGATTGAGTCATTATTTGTATTTTCCATTTATTTGCCAACACCATATTCAATAAAGAAGAGCACTCTGCTCTTATAAAAGTTTAGGGGGAAAAAAAAAAACCCAAAATCTTGCGGATTACCGAATCTCTTGATTTTCGCACATGTAATTCGAATTATACTGACTAGTATGTATTCACACAACCATATTTTCATGAGCAGGGTGTGACACAAGGTCAATTCTTAAATAGAGTACGGCTGATTTGAATTCACTTTCCATTCTCCTATACCAGATAGCTAACCCAGGCTAAAGAGCCCAACTGCTCTACAATTTATTCAAAACTAAGGAGAGAACAAACAGATTCATGCCTTACTCCCAAGGACTTTGGCGTGAAATAAAAAAGCAAACACCCTCGTTCAGTAAAAAGAATACAACACAAATATGTTTGCTATTATTTCCTCTTTGTTTAGACTGAAAAGCTAATTATGAAGTGTTTAAAAGGGGTTTTTTTTTTTGCAGGTTGAGTCTTTTTAATTACAGTCGAAATCAAAGCGAGGACAGACTATTGAAAAATAATCTATGAATGATTAGATATCTTGTAGAAGGTAACAAGAGCGTAATGTTTTCATTCCAACTTCCTTTTTATTGATCTTCATTAATATACTGCAATAGGTTTCAATTTTCACATCATTTCAGCATATTCAGGTCAAAAAACATTACTGAATGAACATAGTACTCAATGTTAAATTTAATCTCTATGATGGAATTCATATTTCATTAATAATGATACTCTATTCACAATCATCTACATGATTATATATATATATATATATATATATTGAGAGAGATATTAAAAACGTGTATATGTGTGTGTGTATATATATATATATATATATATATATACACACACACACAAACCCAAATACCAAACCTCTACACTTAGGATGCGATACGAGGTCAATTTTTTTTAGCGGAGTTTAAGTGCTAACTAGCAGCTTCCATCTCCTTGTCAGGCTGCTGACCTGTCAATGTCTAAGAGCTAAATTTGCCCTACTATTTACCAATAGCTGGTGGGAGAATAATACCATTCACATTCTTTCTAAATGTACTAGCGTTGTGTGAAATGTAAACAGCCTCATTCAAGATTTAAAATCGTGTCAAAATTTACATTTGATATTATGCTAAAAATTACACTCTGAACTCTCTCTCTCTCTCTCTCTCTATATATATATATATATATATATATATACACACACACACACACACAAATATGTACATCTCCATATAGGCATTTATATAAATATGCATATATAGGTAGATATAAATACATGTACATACGTATATAGATATATGTATATGTTTATACACATATTTACATGTATGTAGATTAACACATGAAAAAAATACCTTTGATATCAATGAACACACACGCATTTACATGCGTATATATATATATATATATATATATATATATATATATATATATATAAACACACCCATATATATATATGCATACGTATATTTGTGCATACATATATACCTGTACTTTACAGATATACATTTTTATATACACTTACATATACAGATACATATATCAATGTACACATGTGGGTTTCTGTATTTTAAAATGAATATTAATTTTTTTTCTTTTATTTAGAGTAATGTGTAGTCGTCACTTTCACATTATTTTAAGAAACGACCTGATTTTTAAAGGATGTTTTCATTTTACGGAATACTTACCAATGCCAAGCCTTTCATTTTTAACCTTTCATCAAGACGCTTAATTTACTAAATGATACGACAATGATTGAAAAGCTTTTATAAATTCCACTTCCGGTATAAGCGCTCTTTTTCGTATTCGTATGATGCAGCTAGCGTTCCAAAATTTATCAATAATTAAAGATAAAAACATCATTTCTGCCTATATATATATATATATATCATTTGTAAATTTATGTTTTTTAATTCATATCTGTCATATTTAGATTCCTGTATATATCTATCCGTCTAAATCAGTTTTCAATAAGTCAGTTTAATTCCACTATTTATCTTTCTAAACAGGGGGAATGGTCAGATAAGGTATTTTATAACAGATACATGCACATATTTACACACCTATATATTAAGGCATATATATATATATATATATATATATATATATATAAACATACACACACACACACGTATATATCATATTAGAAAAACTAAGGATAAATACACCAGCTCTTCTAGATAGATTACGTATATTTTAATCGATTTTTACAAAGGTCGTATCATGAAGAATAAAATCACATGGACATTTGTTGTTCTAATAACTTCCGGCTTTTACTGTTAAATTTTCTTATTTAACTAATATAGTCGGAAAATAGTTGGAATAGTATTTTCTTTTCTTTTTATTAATTGATATCCTTTAAAATTTATCAATGGGATTTTTGGTTCATGTTGATAAAACCAAACAACCTTCAATCAATATCAAGTACATATTTAAAATCAATTTTTTAACATCAATAGACCCACAGTTATCCGGTTTATACAGTAAACAGCTTTTTGGTTGTATAAGTACATACAATTACATGTTATTAGTATGTAGATAAGACCCAAATTATTGTTATATAAAATGATTTGTTTTACTGAGATTTATATGACAATCAAAGCATAGAGAATATAAATAACAAGGGACATTGTGACAACGGTGGTAACATTGTTACAGAGACAATCTCATTATATATATATATATATATATATATATATATATATATCAGGAGAATCTGGTGTTTCCAGGAATCAAAGCAATAAGACAAAGCAAATTTTGTTTGCCAAAAATCTAATAATAATCTTCCGTATTTCTTGGTATATAAGATGCGAATTTTTACAAAGGTATTTGAGAGACTACCGCTTACATCATCCACTCTTGAGCTCTAACTGTCGCCTTTAAATTTTGGCAAATAACCTTGTATATACATACTACCTATGAAAGAGGATGCTGTGTGATATTTGCTTGATTAATCAGTTCATACTGAGGTCCTTATATGGCATGAAATACAAGTGATCTAGAAGCAAACTATAATTGTTTTATAACATGTCAGCTTCATAACTAAAACTTTTATTGATTTGAAAAAATTGTCTGATGAAAAACAACATTAAAAGCTCTAAATAACTGGGATTGGGAACTTTTTCGGTAAATCTAAATATTAACCTCCTAAAAATGGACGAGATTATTTTGCTGAGAAATAAATGAGTATTTCAACTTATGCTTTCATTTTTTTTTCCTTTACATTTTAACAAAAATTATGTCACCCCTCGTGCCGATTTCTTTATCTTAATATAATGCTCAACTTACCAGTATTTGAGCACTTTCTGAGAAAGGTTTTCAAAACGAGTTTTTCCTTTCACCAATATTTATAGATAATTGGCTCGATAAGGACGCCTTGCGAAATATCGCTTGCAACCTAAACTAGCAAAATATTACGAGCAAGTTTGAGTCTCAATAGGTACCGCTTACATCCGGCTTTGTGTCACAGCTAAATGATGCTTAGTAAATAATTCATTTCAGGAAATGTTTTATTACAGACTGTTGCATTCGCAACTGTAGATATTTTCGTTTTAGCGTTTTAGAAACCAAACGATATATTTATGTACCTACGCGTGTGCGCTCGCACGTGTGAGTGTGTGAATTGGTTGATTAAAAAAAAAAAGCTATTAATAGAAGTGCCTTTGTGATATAATTTCAAGTTATCTGCACCTGTTCACCGTCTCTTGTCAACACAGATCTTGGAATTTTACGCGAATGTTTTATCTTATTTTAACACTACGATTATGGTGTTTTTATTTGAAAAAAAACATGATGTCATCGAAGCCACCAGGGGAAAATTTCAAAAGCGCGTTTACTGGGACTATTTACGGAGAAACTATTTGAAATCGTAATCCTAAGAACGTGTACACAATTTAGAAATAATTATGATAGAATGATAATTTGAAAACTCCACTTGCTCAGTGGATTGGAAATTGTTTTTATCTCGAGGTATGGAGTGTATTGCTCGAATGAAAAATCTGTATGCATTTTTTATAGGATAAATTTGGTCTTTTCGACTTATGGCATATCATCATTCGTGGGTTATTCATGCAAAAACCATCCTTGTTAAAAACCAGTGGTGTTCCTATTTAAGCAAACCCTGCGGGAATCAGGGAGTTCAAACATTTCTCAAGGGTGTTAGCCAGAAAGTTAAGGCAATGGCAACTAAAATTCAAGCTTATTCACCACTATGTCACACTCCAACTCGTTGACCATTACACCACAGGGAATTTTGCTTTTGTTGGATTACAGTTTATATATATATATATATATATATATATATATAACTAATTAAAACTTCAGTAATGTATGTATATATATATTTTTTTGTTATTGTTCAAAGAGTAAGAGATCTGCATTTTTTAAAGAATTATTTATTTTGTTCTTACGTACGTGTATGTTTTCAAAATGTTGCTGTCGTCAGAGAACATATGTGGCACAAATCCATATAAATGGGTCACCGCGTTCGAGTCTCATTGGGTGCCTCACTCATATGGCCTTATGCCACATAAGTTTTGACGTAATCAACAAAAAGGAACGATACAGGTATGTAAGAACAAAATATATAATTCTGAAAATACAAATATCTTATTGGACCATTTCATTTTGAATATATATATTATATATATATATATATATATATATATACACACACATACACTCGAAACTCGCACGCACTGGATTCGATACAAGATTATTCTTTATGAAGAGTTTAACAGGTTTGAATTTAGATTTTTCCTTCTCATCAACTGGTTGTCATATTTAAGTTAAAGGCTATTGCTTATCCAACTCTTGACAGTTGGAGGGAATATTGGATTAATACTTTCTCAAGGGGCATAAGTGCGATGGGAAATGTCAACAGCCTCGTTCAGGTTTTAACCTTGGTTCGCCGTATCCATCTCCTACAACGGTAACCATTACAGTACAAGTAATATATGGATATAAGTTGGTGTATTCTTACATCTGTCAGTTTCACATATTCATGGCTTTATGCTTACTGTTCGGTAAAAGTAATTTGAAAGGAAATTGCTGCAGGTTTCACGTGTCAACATCACAGTTGTCCCAAATATAAGGTGGTATACGACTTTGATTAAGTATAATTAAAATTTATTTTGGCAACTCGTGCAAACCCACCATGACGGTCTGACTAAGCAATTCTTGCTCCAGATTTTCTCACTCCACAGTTACATTCCCCTTGCCTGTTAGCAGAGGATTTGAAATTAGTTTTTTTTTCCTCTTGTATAGTTTCTCGTACAAAAAACTGAGAGGCGAAACTTTTCTACTATTTTCAGTAAAAGGGAGAGAAGGGTTTCTGCCTTTCTAATTGACAGTAGTATGTAGTAAAATACAAATAGACTCGTCCAGGTTTTGAAATTGACTCTCCAAATCCATTTATTTGGGCGATAATCACTACTCCTACGACCCTCCATTCCTTAAGAACCAGGTTTAGTTTGAGTCTCAATAAAAATAAATAAATAAAAACAGGAAAAAATTTAAAAAAAAAACCCCTTATCGCTACCGTTCCATTTTATTTAAGGAAGACAGACATAATGAGGGAGTTTATACGGAGATATTTTTAGACTTGCTTAACGGGAATATCTTTTTATTATTTATCTAGTAAAACCAACAAACAAATACGATAGGAAAATGACTGATATACTTAGTTGATAGAACCTAGAGAAAAAGACTGGACAAAACAATGTTAATAGAATAAATTAGATACAAAAGATTAAAAAACATTTCAAATAATAAAACAGAAAACACTGCAATGAAAAATATAAAAACAGTACAGCCGATAATGAAGCAATTTTTCATATTTTCTAACACAAAAAGGTTATATGTGTTGCTAAAAATGTCAAATAACTCACCGATAGTTTAATGATAATCTCAAACATTTTTTATAGTTCTCACACGGGCTCTTTAAGAACTAACGTTTATTCTATGATTTAATGCAAAACTGCTCAGTTTTACATTTTAAAACAACCAGAGAATAAATACTTTCTGTTATGACTAAATATATCCATTGCTGACAATCTGGTTTGTATGTTTGGTTTTATGGATTATCAACCTTTGTATAATGTTGTGGTAATTTATACTGAACAAAGAATTAACTAACCAAATTTTGTTGCGATCAAAACATACAGCAGCTCATGCTATAGGTCTACCATTTAAACGTCACTGGTGTTGTTTTAAAGTGAACGGTGGTATAATTAAGTAAATGTTGGTGCTATCAAAACAGGAAGCTACTCATATTACAGCTCTCCCATCTGAACACCTCTGCTGTGGGTCTAAGAAAATGAAAGGTAGAACAACTACCTAATATTGATGTTATCTAAACCTTCATCCAATTAATCAAGGAAAGATCCAGTCTAAAAATACCTCTTAATGTCTTTTTGTTCACCCTAAAAAAGTGAACGAGATTTTTCTGTGATCACGTGTCTGAATTTTCCTTTTATTTTGTTCTCGTGTCTTCAGTAGTTTTCATCGTGGACCCCCAACGCCACAATTTGTTGGGAGACAGAATGCCATGGTCAGTCTTATTTTCGTTTTGAAAGCAATTATATGATTTCAAGGGAAAACCAAAATTTACTGTAAGGTTAAAATAATTTTTGAATTTCGTGTTGATGACGAAATATTTAGAGAAAAAAAAAGAAAAACCGAATAACTGAATGACCCTCTCCGCAAGCGCTGGAAAACACGTGTATATATTTAAAAAAGAGGAAAGGTATAGGAACCCAGGCGACATCTAGAATGGACGGACTGTGTTTAAGAATGAAAGCTTACAAGCAAAATACAAGGCAAATCCACTTGACCTTTGGCCGAGGTTAACTGACAGATATTTATTGTCTTTTACTATATTGTCATTTTAAAATGCAGGAAAGCTTCTATTTTTTTGTAAAATCACTGCTGTATATTATCTGAGCTTTAAATGCAAAAAGACAAATACTGTAATTCCAAATAACAGTTGAACCTGGTTATGAGAAGCTTATACAATTGGTCTTTATTAGAATTTGAAAACCAAAGTTAGCATAAAAACAGAATGCCTATAAGGATGCAAAGAACCACAAATAAGGAATCTGATGAAATTTTATAAATAAGGTAATTGTAAACTTAATACAGGCAGAAGTGGGAAGGTTTTTTTTTTCAAGCCATGGGAAGCAGCATGGTGGACATAAAGGCGAGCGAACAAAAACGTATGACGGTTCAACACCATGGCTAACCACATCATGGGCGAACGAACCTAACGCTTCAACGGCCAGGATCAAATAGTTCGATCAGCGAACTACTGTTGCTAATCTATAAGAGTGACTTCTATTGATGAGAATAAAAACATAGCCATCGAAAGATTACCCTGACTCACACTGAAAACTCTGGTCCAAACAGCATAGCTCTTCGTACGGGTAACATGGGGCACGTCCTGCTGAGGTTGGAGCTCGAAAAAATCAGCTACAGAGCTCAAACTAAAACAAAAATGACTAACACGCAAAGGCACAATACAAATAGCGATATTCAACGTTAGAAATTTAAATAGAATAGGCCAACTACCGGGACTGACAGCTTCAGATCATAACATAGATATAATATGCATACAAGAACGCAGATACATTCATAGCGAATATATTAGATATCACGATACCGGCTAATGATTGACGTTAATCTCTGCATCTGCAACGAAAAAACTCTGGTAATGCCACTATAGGTGGTATAGGTATGCTTATAGGTTCACGGGACCTATAATCACTAAATAACATTGGTAAAATACAACTGAGGACTATGGCAGCTACTTTTAATGGCAACCCCAGTTCAACAATCATCTCCTGCTATAGCCCTACCAATGTTAGAGAAGAAACTGACCTCATCGCCTTCTATAAAGAGCTATCCCCTCTTGTTCGTAGCAACCCGAAACTTAACGTTCTCGTCATTCGTGGAGGCATGAATGCCCTATTTGTTAAAAACGTAAACCACAAACACAGCTTACACAACTCGACAAACAGAAATTGGGAACATCTAACAGATTTTACGCTAGAAAATAGAAAAAAGATGCCTCAATACAAAATTTCAGAAAAGAAAGGGAAAACTATGGACCTACACCTCCGCAAATAATACTAAAGCACAGATAGACTGAATCTTTATAATAAGAAATTGAATAATAGTGCATTGAATTGAGAGGCATATTCCTCTTTCTAGAGTGTGTCCTTCGATCATCGAATTGTCACGACAAAGATACGACTGAGCCTACGTAGGAAAGCGGCCCGAACAAGAACAACCATACACTATAACTGGTCTCTGCTTGACAACAAGGATATTAGAGATAAATATATGCAAACACGAAGAAACAAATTCAATGCACAACGGGAGATAACAGAAACACCAACTCCAAATGACGACTATGAGAATTTCGTCAATGCCCACTTAGAAGCAGCAGTGGAATGCGTACCAGCAAAAAGAGCTAAACCTAGAGACCCATGGGAGACAATTGCAGTTAGAAAAAAGTGTGCAGACATAAAAACCGCTACTAAACGCAATAGGAGGAACCCAAGCAATATCAATGCCCTGAAACTTAAGGCAGAAAAGGAAATCGCTAACATATACCTAACAGAAAAAACTGAATACATACAAAAATCAGATCAATAAGATAAGAGACTCGTTTGAAGACAGACAATCTAGGATAGCATGGCAAAAAGTAAATGAAGTGAGCAGTAGGAAGAGCACTGCGAAAGCTAAACTGAAAGCTACCAGCCAAGAAGAACGAATGCACCTATGGAAACAACATTTTGAGAAATCTACACGGAAAACCTCCGAAAGTTATGCATGAACCGATCAGGAAAATTATTACTAATGAATTAGACATCAAACTAGTGCAGTTTACGCAAGAAGAACTCTACTCAGTACTAAAAAGAATTAAAAACAGGAAAGCAGCTGGGCTTGATAAAGTACCCCCAGAAGTACAGATGGCCACGGAATTCGACGACATACTACTCCGACACCGTCATGCTGTAAATAGCCAAAACACTATTGACAGATGGACAAAGAGGTATATCCTCCCCTTCCCAATGAAAGGTGATCTCGGAATAGCCAAGAACTACCGAGGGTTATACATCCATAGCGGCCAAGATCTACAATGCTCTACTACGCAACCGCATATAACCCGAAATGGAGAAGATACTTTGGAAGAACCAAAATGGCTTTCGGAGAAATCGATCCATGACATCAAAGATTTTGTCTATATGTCGAATTCTAAGAGGTGTACGGCTAAAAACCTAGAGGCAACTATTTTATTCACCGACTTCTCCAAGGCTTTGACTCTATACACAGAGGGAAGATGGAGCAAGTATTACTCGCCTTCGGCTTGCCCAAAGAAACCGTCGCCGTCAAAATGATGCTATATAAAAACACGAAAGTAAAAGCCTGTTCTCCAGATGGAGACACAGACTACTTCGACATTGTAGCAGGTTTGCTGCAAGGAGATACATTGGCACCATACCTGTTTATTATCTACCTAGACTTCGAGCTTAGAACGTCTATTGATAACATGAAAGAACGGTCTCGAGCTGGCAAAGGAAAGAAGCACAAACAATTACGGACGCGGACGACGCTGATGACAGTACTTCTTGCAAATTACACCCGCGCAAGCCGAAACCCTGCTACATAGTCTGGAACGAGCTGCTGCTGGCATGGGCCGACATGTCAACGCAGACAAGACGGAAAACATGGGCTTTAATCAAAGAGATGACATCTCCATACTAAATGGTAGTTCTGAAACTAGTGGACAAGTTCATCTATCAAGGAATTAGTGTCTCATCAACCAAGACAGAAATCAACGCGTGACTAGCAAACGCATGGACAGCTATGATAGGGTATCGGTCATATGGAAGCCAGACCGGACCGATAAACTAAAATGCAGTTTTTTCCAAGCAGCAGTCGTGTCAATACTGCTATATGTATGCACTACATGGACGCTAACGAAACGTATGGAGAAAAAACTTGACGGCATTTACACAAGAATGCTGCGAGCAATATTGAACAAGTCCTGGAGGCAGCACCCTACAAAAAAGCAGCTGTACGGCTACCAACAACCCATCACGAAAACTATCCAAGTTAAACGCACCAGACAGGCGGAACACTGCTGAAGAAGTGGGGACGAACTCATAAGTGACATATTCGTGTGGACCCCATCACATGGACGAGCAAAGACAGGACGACCAGCAGGAACCTATATACGACAACTCTGTGCCGATACAGGGTGTAGCCTTGAAGACCTACAAATGGAAGATAGAGACAGGTGATCCGTGCTGGTTGCCCGGCATGATGATGATGAAGTAACTAATAATAATCATTAGTAAATAAATACAACTTTTTATTAACTAATAAATACAAAATCTGTTCATAAAACAAATGATCTTAATTGTATGATTCATTTGAGAACAGATCGAGTGAAACTCATGGGTCGAGTTTTGAGATTATTAAATTCATTGATATAACTTATATTCTATTTAATTACCCAACCCTCCTGCAACTGACAGGATGCGACAAAAGGTCAGTTTTGAAGCGGAATAAAGCTAGTTTGAATTGCAAGTTTTCCTTTCTTGAGACTGGACAGCGTAACAATGTTAACGAATGGTAACTTATTTACCAAGAGTTAGAAAGAGAACAAATGGAATCAGACCTTTGCCAAAGCCATTAATGTGAAGTAAATCGGAAACAGTCTTTTCAAGGATTTGAACTCCTCTAACCAATTGATTTTTTTTTACTAAGATAAATGTTTCGTCGAGCTTACATTAGTCTATAGCAAATTGTCAACTCTGAATTTAAAGCCAAATTTTACAAATTATTTTCACTCTGCTTCCTACATCGGATTTCCAAACGAAAGAAAATACGATATTGTTTGCTCAATTTCAGGATTGAATGAACAGTTTTTTTTGAAAGGTCTACCAACCTGCCTGATTTTTTTTATGCCTGGACATTACAGAAACCCCAATATATTGGTATTTTTGAGTATTTAGGAGGTTTTGTTGGGAGGAAATGCACACGGTCAGACCGAATACGTATAACTCTTATCTAGATATTGCTGAGACATATATGGGACCCTAACAGGTAATATCGCCCAGGGTCAGAGTAATAGCAAGGAAGAGGTACACTCCACTGCCTCAGTACCCCCAGAAGAAGAGGCCTCGCAATCAGGTGATTAAGTACCATTTAAGAAGTGGTACACAATCTTAGTGGGGAAATCCTGAATTCCGAAATCTGGCAATTGAAAAAAATTAAATGTATTTCTAAACTTCCAGGTATCGTTTTATTGTTTGGTCATTGAGACCACACTGATATGTTAAAGGAGATAAGTGAGAAAAAATTTCTATAAATACATTGCACAGCAACTGGAAAAGAAAAACTGATTCGGGATAAGATACAAAAATAAATAAAATTTGGAAACTTTCCTCTTAGCTGTAAGCAAAACTCAGCTGGGATTCATTCAGTATTTCCAAATATTGACTAGACGTGTTGAAAATATGTCAGGTCGTTCATCCGCTAGGAAATTAATCTTCAATTTGTTTAACGGCATATCAACTATTTATGGATTATCTAATGCCTAAATCTGATTCAGATTGTACTTGTGATTCTATTTTCTGTGTTCCGCTGCCATTCATTTCTAATAATTTCATTGCACATAGCTACGTGATATAAAGTATTCCTATTCAAAGCAAATAATTTGTATGGTTTCAGGTGATCCTATAAAAAAAAATTATTTATACACAATGATATGATTTCATGTAATTATTTCTATTCAAAGATAAGCATGAGTTTCCACTGTCAATGGCTGGAAATATCCCCAACATAATACACACTTTATGCTGTATCAAGTATTCCAATTTAATACTAATTTTTTAATTAATGTTAATAATTGACATATATGGTTCTAATTATCAATTTTATAAAATCACTTCGAGTTGTATGGTTTCAAGAAATAAATATTTATCTAATATCATTAAAGTATTTTTTAGAGACAATTTGTTATCAATTAATAATTATACAAATAATTTTTAAACAGATCTATTTGACTCATAGAAAGAATGCTGACATGTATTACCACTTCAAGTCAGAATGGAGCCGTGAGAAATAACATTGAAGATTACGCAACATACCGCTGATCTCCAATAACAGGATTAATCTTAATAGCGTTTTAAACCAATCTCGGCCTATTTTAGGCCTAGAAATTAAAAAGATCGTCTTTATTGTACATTCATATCTAATTTTTCTTTTTTAGTGGTTTAATAGATTATTTTTTGTCTGTTTTTTTCCCTACACGATCCTATTGACAATAAATGATTTTCAAACAGAACTATCTAACGCGCACTCAGCAAACCAAAGATAAACTACCTCTCAGTATTGACTCAGGATTATTAGCAATAACAAGATATTCCACATAAGTATGAGATGCAGAATTGGATTGGTTTGGTTTTATGGCATAGCAACCCTTATAGGTCATTTAATGCACAATCCTCATTATACCTGTATATATTAAATATAGGATTTGTAAACACATTTTGGTGATAACATTCTAAACGAGCCCAAACTTCAGCATTATCGGAGTCTCACCATCAAATTATTTAGTGTCATATCCAGGACACTCGTTGGGGAGGGGGTCTTACCCTTCTGGAGAAATGTAGTCAGCCTCCATAATTGGAACCTCACCATCAGTTTAGCATCTTATTCAAGAAACCACAGCTAGGGCTTAAATGGTTTGTATTTCTAACGATTGCAAAGACGAGTTAAAAAGGTCAGGTCGTTTACGTGCTGTTAAATTATACATCAAGTCAGATTTTCCGATATTCTATCTTTGGTTTTCCCCGGAAGAAGAAAAACAACAACAACAACTCTATGCTTGTCAGTTGCAGATTTTTATCTCGAAGGATCTTAACATGATTGCATCGTTGTTTGGGGCAAGATTCAACGCATACGCAATTTCCTGTATCAAATAGATTGATGTAAAACAGACTTTTTCAACAGGAGCGGGGGGTGATATCGCTCCGTCGAGTGGGTGGATGTCCTGATATATTTTTACATACAATTAAATTTTTCTCATTTCATTGGTGATCTAAAATCTAATATAAGTCAAGTCAAAAAATAAAAGGTAATTATTTTATAATTTACAAATTGAAATATGTATATTCTTGATTGCTTTTATTACCAGTTTTGTTTTTGTTATATAGCTAACCCCTTACATTAAGGAAAGGGCTCATAGTGTAATGGTTACTGCCTTAAGTAATCGACTCAACGAACCGAGTTCAAATATTGAAGGAGGCAGTTTACATTTTTACACAGCGCTAATATTTTCGGTAAAGGTATTCATTCAAATACATTTTTTCTTTTGCTATGGGTAGATAGTGGGGCAGGCTGAGATATTTAACCTTCGTATGGCAACTGGTATAGGAAATAGAAAACAATGAATTTAAATGATTTAAACTCCGCTTAAAAATTGACCTTCAGTCACATCTTACTCAGGCAGAGAAGTTGGTTATATATATATATATATATATATATATATATATTCAGGAATCCTTAAGACATTTCGGACTATTTTCTTCATCTTTACTATTATATTCACAAAGTTTTGGCCGATATGTCCTCCGGTCTACTTCAGGTATTTGATTAGATTATCTATCGAGATATGTTGGGCTACTTTGACCTGTTGAGTATACCAAGTATAGAGGTGAACACATTGTGGAAACCAATAATCGAGAAGGTAAGATAAAAAAAAAATTGGAATATGAATTTAGGGACAAAAATCATACATCGTAATAGTAATCATAGTGAGGTAAGAAAATTAAGTTTATAAGTCCCCAAAATTCACTCTGAATTGTCCAGCAGCACACACAGCGAAACTGTTATAGGCATTGGTTCCCAAAGCTTCTAAAGAGACAATCATCTAGAGGTTGCAGGTTCAAACCTGACTGCAGGCAAGTAACAATACGAGAATATTTAGTTTGACAAACACCTAAAGAAGACCGGAGGGCATATCGGCCAAAACGTAGTCAATATAACTATAACGATGAAAACAATATTCCGAAAACACAGAATGATAAAAATCATCAAGCTTCACCTCACAAATGCAGACAAGTAAGTTGTAAAGTTGGCTACCGTAGTTGAGGGCGACCAGGACGCTACCTTTTCAATAGCTACTACACCGAGTGTGCTACTCCTTTCCCTGGATTGCTCCACTTTACCCTTGATACGTACCTTATAATGCTCAGTGTTAAGCAAGGGGGGTATCAAGTACCATTTTTTAAAGTCTTTGGTATGACGCTACCTGGGATTAAACCCAGGTCTCCCGGACCACTGGGAATCATTAAAATACTTATCCACAGACAGATCTGTTTCGTTCTATCAGAAGTCATCAGTGTGGCTAGACAGTATCTTCCCGTAGCTGGGATCGAAAACCGGTTGACTTAAACGCCAAGCCAAAGCCTCTAACTATTCAGCCAAGAGGAGCCATTAACTGCGAAGTAAATTTTAAACGGTTATGAATCACAATTACTCTTGTTTACATACATCCGTTCAACGGTAGCCGAGACCTCAATTAAACCACGAAGAGGTTTGCAATAGTCGCTAATGGCAACACGATTACTTCTTCGCCAGAGAACTCAACCCCACGGGGGTAGGGGAGTATATATATATATATATATATGACTTAATTTGCTATCTCTTCTTTCAGTATTTCATATGTCTCTAATTATGAGCATGTAAAAGAAAATGTATTTACTTTTTCTTGCAATAGTTTGAGCCGAGTCCAAATTTTGCTTCATGACAATGCACGGCCCAATATTTCTGGAATGACCCTGTTCACTGACATGGGGAATGAAGCTTTGTCACAACCACCACATTCTCTTGATCTCTTACAGAAGAACATTTTTCAAACATCTGGGCACTTTATGTCTAAAAGCAATCCGTTCCCAAGGAACTGCAACTAAAATATCTAAGTATCAAATCCTTTTGCATTTCATTGAAAAGGAATATCTGAATTTGCTAAAAATGCAGAGATATTCAATGATCGTAATTTCATTGATAAAAAAAAAAAAAAACACACACCGTTTACATTCATTAACCCGGGAATGAAAGTTTTTTTTCTAAAATCGAACATTATTTTCCAAATAGCCTTATTAATATATATAGGTAAAAATAACACAATCATTAATACATGGACACACACACTCATATAATTATATATACGCATGCATATATACGTATGTATATATATTCACTTTTTCGCATGCATGTATATACACAAACACA
Organism: Sepioteuthis lessoniana; assembly: GCA_963585895.1. Classification (NCBI taxonomy): domain Eukaryota; kingdom Metazoa; phylum Mollusca; class Cephalopoda; order Myopsida; family Loliginidae; genus Sepioteuthis; species Sepioteuthis lessoniana. The sequence goes on from OY757938.1 coordinate 3,072,895, forward strand.
CAATAATTATATATATGCTTTTTATTCTTATGTTCTTTCTTTCTTTCTTTTCTTCCTTCTGTCTCGTAATCTTTCTCGTTAAACAACGTACATAATTCTATACAGTATTCCTAATAGGTCAAATGACGTAATTTAAACATCAAACGCTGATTTGCCAGTTAAACAGCTAACTTTTTCTTACTATACATATTTTCCCGTAGGTTTTTGTATTTCACATTTCTAATCATCCAGAGTTAACTTAAAATTATTAATATCACCGCTCATGGTCCTGATGATGGTTCAGTAGAACCGAAACGCTATAGTGTTGACCCCTTAATAAACCATTCCTTCCACGTGGATCCTTGTTATCAGTTTATATATATATATATATATATATATATATATATATATATATATATATCTATATATATATATATATATATATATATAGAGAGAGAGAGAGAGACACACAGAACAATTTTATATATATAATCATAGCGTGTATGTTTATGTGTATATATATATATATATATATATATATATATATACACACACACACAAACACACATATACACATAATTATATACACACACACACTAGAATTATATATATATATATATACAAACGCAATTATAATTGCATATACAAACACCCACATTCATATATACATACACACACATCTAAAATCATATGAACGTATATAGATATATACACACACATAATGATAGATGCGTATATATATATATATATATATACATAATCATAGATGCATATGTATATATACACACACAATGACATATGTATATATATATATATATATATATATATATATATACACACACACTCATTGAGGCATATATATATATATATACACACAATCATAGATGCATATATATATATATATATATATATATATATATATATATAAACACACACACAATCATAGATGAATATATATATATATACAACACACAGATGCATATATATATATATATATATATATATACACACATACACAATCATAGGTGCATATATATATATATATATACACATACACAATCATAGGTGCATATATATATATATATATATATATATATATACACAATCATAGGTGCATATATATATATATATATACACATACACAATCATAGGTGCATCTATATATATATATATATACACACATACACAATCATAGGTGCATCTATATATATATATATACACACATACACAATCATAGGTGCGT